>OZ010737.1:63866304-64268804 GCA_963932295.1 Tipula lateralis
ATGTATTGATTTCAAATTAAATTTGAATTGTAATTTTCACTTTTATGAATTTTATTTTACTTAGTTTTCACGATTACTTATGATTGTTAACAGTTGAGATTTGTGAACAGAAAGACTTAAACATTGCAAAAGCTTAACTATTTATACATTTGTTAAATAAAAGATGGAGTTAATTGTCTTATTAATTGCCAAATGTATCACTGACTTATCTCTGACATAGCACTGACTTGTCACAGAAGTATCACAGACTAACCAATAACTTCTCACTGACCTATCTTGTCAGTGACTTATCACATGCTTATTATTAACTTATCACTGATTTATCAATGACGTATCACGGACTTATCACTCAGTTATCACTGTTTAATGACTCATTTATCACTCAGTTATAACGTACTTATCCTTGACTTATCACAGCTTATTACTGACTAACCACTTGCTGATATCTTGCCAATTCATCATTAATCACTGTCTTATTTCTAACTTATCACTCATTTAATACTGACTTTTGAGTTGCTTAACACTCATTTCTTATTTGCTTATCACTCACTAACTGACTTATCACTTGCTTATCGCTTGCTTTTAACTAACTTGTTACTGACTTATCACATATCTTATAACTGACTAATCACTGACTTATTTCTTACTTATCACAGCATAATCTCTGGCTTATCACTAACTTATCACTTGCTTATCACTGATTTATCACTTGACTATCACAAACTTATCACTTCCTTATTACTGGTTTATCACATATTGATCACTGATCACTAATCACTTACTTAGCACACACATCACCTTTACTAACATATCACTTACTTATTACTGACTTATCATTGACTAATCTCTGACTTATCACTTCCTTATCACTAATGTATCGCTTGCTTATGACTACTTATCAATTGTTTGTCAGTGATGATTGTGTGAAATTTCAGTGATAAGTTAATGATTAGCCAGTGATAAGTCCATAATAAACCAGTAATTAGTCAATATTTCTTATTTATAAAGTATTATATTAAACACAGTTTTATTATATAACGATTTCCGTACAAATTATAATAGATACGTACATAAGGAATCTAAAAAAACTAATTTGATATTTAAGGTTGTATTTTAAATGATGACCTTGAGCCTGATTCAACTGATATATTTAATTCAAGGCTATAACATATGTAGTGTCAATAGTGTTTAAACAACAATCATATCGTTCAGAATTAACCAATTCTCGGCAATTAACACATTTCCACCTTTAAATGGTGCTTTGAAGTATTGACGAACTTTCTTATTAACGACGAATAGTCTGAGAGAAAATATCCCTCAGAATTATTAGTGTGTTTACATAGTACAGACTAGCAATGATTTCAGGTTTGATTTTAAATAAAGGGTGAGGCAAAAGTCCCGCTACCATTTTGATTGCAATGCCTATAACTTTGTTCAAAGAAAAGATAAGTAGGTTTGGTTTTCATAAAAAGTTTATTTAAACTTTACATTTTTTTCGTTATGATTGGAAAATTATACCGGCTAAATGGTGAACGCGATTCACTATGCAACTTTCGGCTCTTTTAAAAGCATTTTTCATGACATCCTGCAAAATATCAGGCTGAATTTCTTCAATTTCGTGACGAATATGTCTTTAAGGGGTTCACATAAACTTTTGATTTTAAAAAATCCTATAAGAAAAAGTTTGGAACTGTGAAATCCGGAGATCTGGCTGGCTATGCTAAATCACCATTTCGCGATATTAGTATTCGTGGAAAAACCTCATTCAATAATTGAATCGTTGAATGGGCTGTGTGTGCTGTGACCCTGCTGAAACCACGTGTCCTCTAGCTCTTCCATTTCAGACACAAGAAAATTTCAAATCATGTATCGTTCGGCAATAACAGTAACTTCAACACTTTATTTATTTTCAAAAAAATAGCCTGAGTTCATGTTTCCTACATAAACACCACACCATATAGTTTTTGAAGTGGATGCAAAACCGACTGTTCTGTTTATTGACGTGGCCACTGAGATGAAAATGGGCTTCATCGCTCATTATCAAATTAGACGAAAAATCTTCAATTTCACCAGACATCCTTAGGATTGCATTACTGTACTCAACTCATTGATCAGGATCACTCGGTAGCAATTTTTGGACTAATTGAATTTTGTACTTGAACATTTTCAAATCAGTTTTCAAAATTCGTCTTAAACTGCGTCCAGAAATGTGTAACTGAGAATCACGCCTCCGAATTTATGTTTTTAAAGACTCTGAGCCACATTTTACGAGACGTCTGTTGTTTTCCGCAACGAGGTATGTGTGCTTCCGTATCGTACTGTCGAAAATTTACATGTAAACGTTAAATTGTGGATTTGTGAGGCACTGGACGATAAGGATATTTTTGACGCAATTTCCTCTGAGTGGCAGTAATGGAACGATTACTTTCAATAAATATTGTCACTATTTCTGCTCGTTCTTGTGGCGTATATTTACTCATTATAAAATTGAAGCATCTTCAAAACACAATGGTTAAACGTCACATTACCAAGATAGCGCGCAATTAAAATGGTAGCGGAACTTTTGCCTTACCCTGTATAATTAATCACAAATCACATTAAAGTAAAGTCATGATTCAACAATATTGTTTATGAACATTCATTTTTAGTGAAATATATTATTCAGAAAGCTTCTAAAAAATTAATTGTATTTTAGTCTTTATCATCATGTTTATAAAACTAAACTAAGTTAAGTTAGACATAATTATTTATTTCATTCAAATCTAAACAAACAACTCATTAAAATTTAGTTCTTGCATGGCAAAAAAAATGTTAATTTCTCTTTGCTCGACTTTAAAATCTTCTCTGATATATGAGACTCTTTTATATATGTACAGACATACATACATGTCATGTACATACTGTATATAATATGTATTTGTTTGTATGCACTATGATTATTCAAAGAAATGGAAAAGATTTTCAGCAAAAATAATTCTAGACACCATGCACATACATACTTGGAGATACACGTTAAATGGAGTTTATTATATAATTTATTATTGTTGCATACAAAATGTGCATCTCATTCCACGTATAGTTAATGGTATAATTTTTTATTCGAAGGTTCTTCACCAGAGAATATATGCAGCACACCAGCCAGCATCAGCAGTGGGGAAAACTGTAAAATGCATAATAAAAAAATTTAAAATTCTTTTCTATTTTAATTGAATTTTAATGACTAAAAACGATTTTCTTAATAATAGAGTAACTTGAGTCAACTGTGCGGAAGAAACTACTGTATGCATGTGGATGAAGTTGTATTCTATTTTGAACGAACAGAATTACATGCAAACACAGCTGTGGAGGATGTAATATGGTGGAAGGAGGTGAACGACGTATAATTAATTATAAGACGTGTTGTTGGTTGTGATTTTATTTTGTAATAACAATATGCGAAGGTAAATCAATTTTGGGATATACATATATAGTTTATGACGAACCCTCTTTATATTCTAAAGATGTGATAGCATTAACTACACTCTACCAGTGACTACACTCCTTAAAAGATTTGCATAATAGATTAGTAGCCTGGTTAGTATCACTTTATCGATTATACTCGGTAAATTTTTCACTGTTGGACTTGACACATTGGCGATCGTAAGTTTTGTATTGATTGAGGTTTCTTTTGTGAAAAGTTCAGGTGTTAGTGGTCTTTAATAACGTGCATGACTCTAGAAATGTTAGGTGCAAATTTACTATTTAACTGGACTGGGCTTGTTAGAAACAAATATTCATCTAGTTTGAACCACCCAGCAGAAGAACAAAATTAAATGTAAATTTTTTAAAATTGTAAACTCAGTTTATATAATGTAATCTGGTCAGTACGAAAATTACCTTTACTGCTATCTAGTGGTAGTCACTTATTTATATTTAAGTTTATTTTTTTGTTTTGTAAAAATTTTCGATAACAATAATTTTTTTGTTCTTGTTTATCGAGACTCCGAGTTGTGAACAACTAAATAAAATAAAATATTCGAAACATTTTTTATTTGTTTGGATTTGGGTTGCTCACAAAAGATAAAGAATATCAAACATTTTGGTGCCGAAACCCGGGACAGGGAATAAACCTTTAAAACAAAACAATAAAATCCATGAGGTGTTGGAAGACATCACATCATCACGTGGAAAAAGAAAAACAACCGAATACTTTTTCATCAATTATCCATAAGACATTCAGCTAAGTATCATTTTAAGCTCTATAATTTATAATAAAACTAATTATTTATTATATATACGCTGAATTTTTTATTCTAAAAAATAATTTATGGATAATTAATCGTGATTCGTCATTCTTTTTCCATCTCTGAGTGCTATTTATTTGTTGTTTTTTGTGGTCATAAACTTACGTTCATTTGATTAGCCTATAAAAACAAGTTTCTATTGTGGTTCGTCAAAATTCCACGTTCTATAAGTTCAAGTAAATCAGTGTCGTAGTATTGCAACCAATTTCTTAACCGAGCTAAATTATATTGTGTGAAAGTGTATAAAAGAAAAAAATAACGTGATGGATCAAATGGGTCAAATGGACGCCATTTTAGCATTCGCTAAGAAGATCGATATCAACACTACCGAAAATGCTATACGACCACGTCTGGCTGATTAAATCAAACATCGTGACGAATTCAATGATATCGAAACTGAGCTTCATGAATATGACGAGTATGAGCCAGTCACAACGAAAATCACTACTCAGTATATTACGAAACACGAGCATTATTAGAAGACACTTTCGTCCGTCGAACATGAATAACCATGGCCCATGCTAAGACGAATGATGAGTTAAACAAATCGCTGAAGACCTTTGTAAATCAGCAGAAAACCTATGAATCAATAAATAACACGTCAACGATGAAACTTCCAAAAATAAATATCGAGCCGTTTAGCGGCGACTACCGAACTTGGCCATCGTTTCGAGACATGTACACCAATGCCATACATAACCATCCTAATCTGAAGGGTTCCCAAAAGCTACAACAACTGAAGGGTTTACTACGTGGTGAGGCGTCTTGCTTAATTCGACACATAAAAACTATCGACCAGAATTATGACGAAGCGTGGCAAAAACTTACATCTCGTCATGACAAACCAAAACCCATGGTGTCAACTCTGATACAACAGTTTCTCGATCAGAAAACATGTAAAACCACCAATCATTCCGATCTGCGACGTCTTTATAATCATTCTGACGAAACCATTCGAGCCTTGAGAAGCTTGGGTACACAGGAGGAGTCACGTGACTCTTGGCTTATCCACATTTTATTGCAAAAGGTCGACAACGAGACGAAACAATTATGAGCACGAGACTCGGTTAACAATTCACATCCCACCTTCATGGAATTTTTGGATTTTTTAAACATTCGATGTGATACATTGGAATCTTGTAACATCCAAATTCAAAAACCATATACATCAAGAAATACCAAAACGTTTTTGGTGGAACAATCTGTATGTGATAATAATAATATTAGCCAATGAAAATGCGACACGAAAGATCGATGAATCGATGTGGTTTGGTGGTTTTGGAAAAGAGGGAAAAACGAGTTTTTTTGGAGAGAGAAGAAGCTTGATGGAATTTTGGTGGTGAGTTTTTTTTTTGGTCATCAGCAGCGAAGCGGTGAAGATCGACTAAGTTTAGCAGCAAGGAAAGAAAATAGACAGAATAAACAGATGAGTATAAAACACACTAAAATAGTGAAGATTTGGGAAATAAAAATAAAACAATATATATATGTAATATAAGTTTTGTTATGTCTATACAAAACTTATATTACATATATATATTGTTTTATTTTTATTTCCCAAATCTTCACTATGAGGTAATTAAATTTCCATTTAATTAAATTTCGCACAGTAATTTTTTTGTTGTTAGTTTCACGAAATCCTTTATAAAGTTTTAAACTCACGCCACGAGTCCATGGAAAAAGAAATGCCGGAGATAAACATTAATGAGGACGAGCACGATTGGTAAAAATAAAAAAATTTTCTATCATTTTGATAGATGGCGCCCAATTAAGAAAAAAAATACTTTTTAGATATAAAGAAACCAAATGAGGAGGTTTAGTGATAACTACATTTTTCGTTGTATATTTGTAATTGTTACTTTTTCTAAAATTTTTTTTTGTTTTGTAATTCACAGCCTTCATTTGAAGAGCACACCGTTGATTTTTCTACAGACGAGAGATGAACTAGAAAAATCGGGATTTTCTAATTATTAATTAATTTTTGTTTCTTTTTTTTTTTCTCTTAAACCAAATTTTTCCTTGTATAATAATTTAAATTAGTTATTTGAAATTATAAGAAAAAAAAACATTTAAATATAATTTATATCTAATAATTGAATTTGAAAATTTTGAGATATTTTTTTATTTTTTTGATCCAATCAAAGCGTCCGTTACAGCATCAAGACGCGTCTCGAGTCATATGCCAGGACTTTTACATCGATGATCTACTGTCTGGAGCCGATAACGAAGAAACGGCGATAAAACCAAAAAATAATATCATTCAACAAAACGGGTTTCAACTGCGGAAATGGCGATCCAATTCGAAAAAGCTTCTAAATTCATTCTTATGTAACGATATTGAAGCTACACCAAAATTAATTGAGGAAAATGAAAATGTTAAAACATTTAGTTTTAATGCCATCCTATCATCTCAAACTATTTGGACTAAACGAAAAGTGTTGTCTGAGACCGCTAAAATCTACGATCCACTGGGGTAGTTATCGCCTGTAGGTATCCAATTTAAATTGATGATACAACGACTTTAGGTATTAGACCTCGGTTGGGACTCCCAACTTTCCTCTGACCTCAACACCGAATTTAACACAATTTACCAACAGCTGCAGCATCTTGGCCAAATTAAAATTCCTCGCAGTTATCATCAATTTACTAATCCAAAGATACAAATTCAGTTATTTTGTGACGCATCGGAGAAAGCGTATGGCTGTGTTGTATATCTTCGCGCAGTAAATCATAACGGAAACATCACCACTAACATCATATGCGCCAAAAGTAAAGTGACCCGATCAAACAAATTTGTATCCCAAGGATGGAATTATGTGGCGCGTTTCTATTGGCTAAATCACTTCAAATAATTAAACACGAACTATTAACCGATGGGCAAACCAAGATAAACTTCTTGCGTATGCAGATGATATCTGTGTGATTGGATTAAATGGCAACGGAGTGAAAGAGATACTTGATCCACTGGAACAGTTTTCAGCTTCCGTTGGTCTCAAAATCAATGAGTCCAAAACCAAATATTTGATCTCTGGTTTTCGAGACCAAGACGCAAGTGATTTCAGTAGTGGAAACCACACGTTTGAAGGAGTGATGAGATTCAAGTATCTTGGATCTCTCATCACTCACGATAATAGTGTGGGAGAGGATATCAAGGTTCGCCTTGCCGCTGGCAATCGGGCTTTGTATCCTCTACGTCCACTGCTGAAATCAAAATATCTTGCAAATAAGGATAAGCTGAAGCTGTACAGAGTGTTGATCAGACCCGTTGTCATGTATGGATGGTCTGTAACAATGGCCTGTAAAAACCGGAAAAAAAAAACTCAGTTTATATAATGTAATCTGGTCAGTACGAAAATTACTTTAACTGCTCTCTAGTGGTGGTCACATATTTATATTTAAGTTTAGTTTTTTGTTTTGTAAAAATTTTGGAAAACAATAATTTTTTTGTTCTTGTTTATCGAGACTCCGAATAAAATAAACTAAATAAAATAAAATATTCGAAAATTTTTTTATTTGTTTGTATTTGTGAGAAACCCAATTAAGATAAAGAATATTGAACAGGGCTTTCCAATGATGTGTCTTAAGTGTATAGACTTGTATCATATGAGAGCCTGAGCTATTCGTAACAGTTATGCTTGAAATCCAAAGATGGCATTAATTAACTCTGAATCAACCACCCATTTAATACGTAGAGCCTTTTAATTTCAGTGTATGACAGTAGTATTGTTGTTTCCCTAGGCCAGTGGCGATTTGATGGAGTCATTGAAAAATCGTGTGATTGACAAAATCAATATCAACTTTTTAGATTTAATATGTGACATGACTGGAAAGTTGTTGCATTGTGTTGCTAAATCTGTTATTAGCGGTAAAGTCCTAGATAGTTGAAGCGAAAAGTCTTCTGTTAATCTCTACTGTCGCGAGACTGTTTTATTGTTTTGTGTCAATGATTAATTAGCAATTTTTGGGGAACGATATATACTCGCCATACACACGAGAAAAGGGTGTTTTTTTACTTTGAGTTGGCAACACTATTTTATTTGACAACCCATTTAACAGCTGATAGTTGCTTTTTGTTGAGTTTGGTTTGAAATTTAATTTTGGATAGACTTACATCAGAGCAACACTTGCAAAGTGTTGAAATATTTTATCAAAACTATGGTTCTGTTCGTCAAACTTATTGTACAATTCGTCCAGTTCGCATAATTCGCATAACAATCGATCGTTTTCAGACCACGTTTACTCTTAATGATAATGTGCATCCTATTAGACGCCGAATAGTGTGCATTGAAGAACTGCAGCCGCTGTACAGGAAAGCATTGAAGAAGATCCAAACCAAGCAATTGGTCGCCAACCTCAGCAACTAGGGTTGTGTCCTTCTGCTTTATGGAAGATCTTATAAAAGGATCTGGGCCTAAAAGCTTTCAAGATTTAACTTGTGCATGAACAACGCGCGCCAAAAAGGATTTACTCAAAGAAACTTTTGATGAGAGAATAATTTTGCGCAATGGTCCAATTAATTGGCCACCAAGATCGTGTGATTTAACCCCATTGGATTTTTTTCTTTGGGACATGTGTAAAGTCACATCCATAAACCAGATACAATTTAACATTCGGAAATCAACATTCGGAGAGTTATTGGCGAAACACAGCCGCAAATGAAAAGTTTGAAAAAATTGGTGTCCAGGTTGGGTGGTCAGTTGTGGCGGTCACATGGCCGAAATCATACAGCCCGTTTAATTGATATTAAAAATATATTTCTTTGTATTATTTTTATTTAAGGTTGTGTAACTCTTTAAAAACACCTTTTATTATAAATTTTCGGATATTCTTTATAGAATTGTTAATGAATAATTATTTTGAGCTTTTTGTGCTACATTACTAACTATGAACTTTCTAAATTGTTTTTTAAAACTAACCAAAAATATTTGAAAGAGTATTTCTATCTAGTTTTTTTATTTCTATTCAATGTTTAGAGAAATAATTTTCTTAACCACTCTCGCTTGGAGATATTTACGAAATATAAGCGTGTCTAAATGGAAGATTTTTTTGTGGTTGTCTATAGTTATTGTATTTTTAACTGATGTTGCTATATAATTGTACTGATCAAGAACCAACAACAGTTGGTACTCGACGAATTTCTGGCTCGTCGACGGAGGTACTTATACATCGTAGATATTCCATCTGAGAAGGGTTTTTACGTCACCCATATTCTATTCTATGTTTGCAATGTGCAATGGCCTTAAGGAGTAAGAATGATTGATTTCGACTTAAGATTTTTGAACGTTAAACCGGTTCTTGTACAGTAATTATATTTTGTAGGCCCAAACTTTTTGACGATGACCCAACCTGAAAAGTTTTGTAATTTATTTATTCGTCTGATTAATTCCAGCCCGAAATCGTCTTGGGTTGGAGTATTTCAACCGCACAAGATGCTCCAGGTGTCGTTACCGAATGAATCTCGTTATTCATAGAATGAATATAAAAAAAAATCTGAAATATATTTTTTACAAAATATAAAGTATTAGGGGAAACTATTTCCAACACATTAAATATCATTTTGCATATTGGAAATTTAAAACAAAATCAACACAACAATTTCATTCACATGGTTTGATGTTATTTTACTCTTCATCGAATTTGCATAACATACTTATCTATTTAGACACGGTGTGATCGTTTCTAATCAAATCTGTTAAAAGTGTTTATACAGACTCAATAAACATGAGTTCTATACGACTGAAATAAAATAAATAATAAAAGCTTTCAAACAATTCGATGTACTGTGTGATTTGGTTAGATATAATGTCATTCTAGTATTGTTACTTTTTTCAAATAAATATTATTGATGTACTTTTCTAGTAGCTGTAAAATTGTTTGAAAATGATTCGAACGTGATTGCATAATGTTTCTTTGGTTTTAAATCGAATTCTCATAGAGGAACATATTTACGAATCACAAAGTAAAAATATCAGATCATGTTTTTTGAAAAAATACAGATCGTTTTTTTATCAACTGTGTCAAATTCTTATAGAAATCAGTCATTAGAAAATACAGATTGGTTGTTGCCTATGTGAATCGCATACACTGAAAAAAATAATTGTTCAAACTGACCAAAATTACATTCACATGGAAAAATTCCTTATCAATATACAACCGAAAAATTCATATCAATGAGATTTACGAATTTATAGCTAGCTTAAAAGTTCAACAAATATATTATCAATAAGAAAAATGATTTCATCGATTGGAATATTTTATATTTTGATTGTAAAAGATTTCAGACATTATTAAATTCTGTTAAATTAACTTCATATGTTTCAATATATGGACATAAGTATGTTATAGAAATTTATGAATTTAATTTAAATACATACGAATATATTAGAAAAAAAAGGTTTCTTAATCTGGAACATTCATTCTTCCGGGAAGGGAACATTCAATTTGAACTTCCCCCTCTATAATCATCCCACCAGTTATTATAATGAGTTTCTCATTTTGTTTTTGGGCCGGTGGTTATTTTTTATGTTTACTGTAGGTTTCTTACCGGAGATGTTGCTTTTTGGTTAAGTGTTGTAAATTCTGCTTTAGTCGGTTTCGATTTGTTGGATACGTTAAATAGCTGTGCGATCGAATAGATCAAATCCATCTCTTCAGGCGTATGTAACCTGATTGACGTGCAATTATTATATATATACTTTCAGTCGAGTACGTTCAGTGCTAGCGAATTACAAGTATGTATGCGAAATATCGACCATTTTTGCCTATTTCTATTTTCTTATCGATCTAGATTGATGTTCACTTTGATAGCACACTGGTCAGTGAGATCGTTTAAGAAAGCTGATAAATTTATCATATACAATAGATTTTTATCATAGTGATCAAATATTGTTAAGAATAATAAAAAATTATATTTTTGTTGAAAAATATAAATGAAGGTATAACTGTAATATTTTAATTCGAAATGAAAATAAATTATCAGAATGAAATAATTTTATCAAAATAACTATAAAAATACCGACAAATATTTATCAATATTTTTGTAACTAAAATTTGTTATATTGAGTGGTACATGTGGTTCAATGTCCGACTAACACCTCAAATCATACGAGTTGTCATTGTACGATAAGAAACCGGTGTTGCACAATAACATATTATTATAATTTTATGTTGGCTTTGTAATTTTAGCACTCATCATCTTAAATTATCGCCTTAATTCTCCATTTTGTTAGCCATTCTTCGATTTTGTCTAGAAATGTTGCTGCTATCGTAGGAGTTTGATAGACAGCTAGGATTGCAGTATTATCTGCGTATGTAGAAACTTTCACTCAATTTGATGTTGGTAAGTCTGCTGTATAGATCAAGTACAATAGTGGCCCCAGTACACTGCCTTGAAGTACTCCTGCATGAATACCATGTAAATTAATATTATATTTCACCAGAAACATTCGATTGAGCAAATAATTTTCAATAATTTAACAGAAACTTGCCAGTAATTGTGCTCTTATTTTATGTAGTAGTCCTTTATACCTTTTCGAAAGCTTGGGCCATATCTAGAAACGTGGCATAGCAGAACTTGTTTTGTTCAAGCGAGTTCCTGATTTTAGATACGACTCCGAGAACTTCCTTGTTTTCCTCTAAATCCAAGTTGATGCTCCAAAATGATTTTTTATCGTCCAAAATTGGCTTAAATTTTTGCAGGAGCTTTGAGAGAGTGGGTAACAAGCTGATTGGGCGATATGAATTTACTTTTGTTTCATCTTTGTCAGGTTTTGGAATCATTATAATAATTGAAGTTTTTCACCTATCTGGATAGTGATCTGTTTTCATTATAACGTTGAATACATAATTATTAATTTGATACATTTCTCCATTCACAGATTTGACAGCATTATTCCACTTCTCAAATTATGTCCGGGTGCTTTGTATTCATGGTATCCTTGATTGTTTATTTGACATTGCGCCACTTGTATATTTGATTGGCTTACTTTTACATGTATCTGCAAAATTCATTAGACTTTCTGGATTTCCAACTAGCTCGTTAGGTTTAAACACTTCGCTTATGTGTTTAGTAAATATATTTGCTTTCTCTACATCACTTCTTGCCTTTCGTCAGAGAACCGTATTGGGGGGAATGAGAGTGTTGGTCGTATACGTGTGGCTTTCCATAGTAAAAAATCCGTTGCTTCAGTATCTATAAGTTCCTTGAAATAATGTTGAAACTCTTCGTCATGTTCATTTAACAAAGCGATTTTCAGGGTTTTACTCGCTTCATTTAACCTTGATATAAGAATAGGTGACCTGTGGAGTTTCCAGGACCTGCATATTGAGCGTTTTGTCATTAGCAGCTGTTGAATATTCGGAAAAAGATTGCGATTCTTAAAATTACAGAATTAATCAGCGTAGCGTTACTCGGAGTAGCGATCTTAACGAACATTTCCAGATTATTGTAGAATTAAATGGAGACCAATAAGTATTTTGATTCGTCAGGAATGTAGAGGACGCTAGTTTAAGAACTTTCGTGTCAAGTGTTATTAATACCGGAGAGCGATTAAAAGACAAACCGTAGCACGTTCAAGGTATACCCCTTTGTTACACAAAAGCCTACTAAATCAGGGATTTTTGCCTGTCAGTAGTTTGGGTGGCCAGTAGATATGTTATCCATCTTTTCATTCTGTATACATGCCCACAGTTGTTTTCCTTTCGTAGAAATTAATCTCGATCTCGAACCCCATTGAATATGCTTGGCGTTCTAGTCAAGCTCCTGCTATGAACTTGTCTTCTAAAGTTTTGTAGTGATTGTCTCGGTGGGCAGTAAGCAGATATGAAGCATTTCCCTGACCACTCTTCTAGACAGATGCTTGTTGCTTGGATATGCTCTTTCCTATATTTTACGATTTCATAATTGCTTTTCTGTTTTCAATAAGGATAGCAGTTCCAACACGTGATTTTTCGCTAGGATGCTTAGTATCGTATCCTGAAATCTTGAGGCAACTCATTTTTTTAAAATGAGTTGATTTTAAGATTCTGATTGTAAGATTAATGAACTGATTTTAATCTGTAGAATTTACGACAGATCATAATTTTATTATCATAATTTACATAAGTACTAATTAATTTAAAGCTTTGAATATCGATGTAGGTTTTATTCGTATCTTTGGTGGGTAATGCGACGATCGTCAGATAGCAGTTGTATATAAATACGAAAGATCAACCCGAGTTTACTACCAGTGTAGAGTTCATTGAACTTTTGAAAGTAGAATTGGTAATTAGAACACTAAAAGTGAGTGGGAAGGGTCTACGGAGTGGGTTGGGCCTACGGAGTGGGAAGGGCCTACGGAGTGGGAAGGGCCTACGTAGTGGGAAGGGCCTACAGAGTGGGAAGGGCCTACGGAGTGGAAACCCATTACAACATGGAAGAAAAACACAATCGGAGTGTTTGAAGACAGTTCCGACCTACGGAGTGCAAACTCATAACAACGTGGAATCAAAACACAATTGAAGTGTTTTTGGAGAAAGTTCCGGCCTACGGAGTGGAAACTCATAACAACGTGGAAGAAAAACTTAATCGGAGTGTTTGAAGATAGTTCCAACCATACGGAGTGGAAACTCATAACAACGTGGAAGAAAAACACAATCGGAGTACTTGAAGATAGTTCCGACCATACGGAATGGAAACTCATAACAACGTGGAAAAAAACATAATCGGAGTGTTTGAAGATAGTTCCGGCCTATGGAGTAGAAACTCATAACAACGTGGAAGAAAACACAATCGAAGTGTTTGAAGATAGTTTCCGGCCCATTAGATGTGATGCCTATTTTATGCTGACGGATGGGCGTAGTGACCGTGGTAAGTTGTTTCTGTTTTTTTCTTAAGTCTTAGTTTAGTGTGTATTGGAGTGTTTTTTTACGTTAATTTTTGGAAGCTTTCTTCTTTCAAAACTCAGGCTGGAGTGGTCTTCGGGAAAGCGTGCATACAGGGACATCTGGCGCCCAATAGACAAACATAAAAATAAAATTCGATATCCAAGTGCCAACTTAAATCAGAGTGGGAGTCCAAATTTTAGTGGGAGTCCAAATGATTGAGTAGGAAACCAAAGCACATACAACGAATATACATTTTTCGAAATTATGATTTATGGAAATTATGATTGAGTTTCGTTCAAAATGCTTTTCAAATTACATTTACTGACTAAGAGTAGAAACTCGTATATACTAAGTAAATATTAGTATTTTCTAAATAAATAATTTGTAATAATAAACCGAAATACGTATATTTTCTTATATATAAATTATTAATATTTCGTGATAATTTACGATTATCCAACTTTTATATAAGTCATCCCCTCAATCTATTTATCTATAATAATCGATAGTATGGATAAAATTTTAATATCGAAATGTCAATTATGTTTTCATGCCGAAATATTTTATTTGCCCTCAAAATGAAGTTATATAAAAAAATAACCGAAAGTGGAAATCCACTTTAGGTACGAATCAACGAACCATCATCTAAAATAATATGGTAAAGTAGTATGAGAAACGGGTTTGTATGAAAAGTAATAAAATGAAAATGATAAACGAAAATAAAAGCTTGTATTTCATAAAATTTAAGCTTTTAATCGAAAATTATACTTTGGTGCGGTTATATGAGACATTCGGATTATACGAAGAATAAATCAAGATGAAATATTTTGATTAATTGAAATTAATTTTTTTGAGGCGATATAATAAAATGAATGACAAAATGTCAATATATATAGGTGGAAGATTTGGTTGCGTGATAAAAGTTAATAAGTACACTGAATTAATGCCTTGGGATACATCTGAGTTATATACCACCAACAGTCATTTCTTTACTGGATAAATTATATAAAAACATAACTAAACCGTTAAAGCTCAATAACGTAAAACTTACAGTTTAATAATAAACTCAAACTACTTGCAAAAAAAGTTCGAAAATAATAATACTACTGTCTTTTTATTGTTGTGTCATTGAATAAAAATTAAAAGTTTTAGAACCAGAAAAGCTGTTTTTCGTTTGGTTTGTTCTTTACTTCAATTCTTTCCGATTCTTGTTTCTACTTGAAAGTTTTTCAAAGTTTTTTATTCATTTCGTAATATAAGCATAATTGTAATATAAAAAGTTTATGGACGCCTCGGTCTTTCACTTTGCATTCTCTATCCAGCTCGTATAATTTAAATCATTTATATATCAACATACTATCATTGTATGAGTGTGAAGTTAATTTTTAACAGATCTTATAAAATTTTGACGCAAAACGATATTAATCCTGTAAAAGGTATTTGAATTTGTACTTTATACCACTGATATCTTTATCAGACTGCGCTTACCGGAGAAATATTTTACGGATTACTTATTTTCTGTTTTTTTACTATAAAATCCATTTATTTTGTACAAAGATAAAATTTTAATCTGCTGTATCGACGGCTGAAAACTTCATAAAATATTAAAATACTTTCAAATATATGTTTTTGCATTATCGTCTGAAGTAAATGAGTTTTTTTTCTATAGAAATAAAAAAAAAAGTTTGATAGATGTCCAATACCTGGTCTTCATTCACCAAACTTGGGAAATGATCTAAGACGTATCAAGATGTCAAATGAATTCATCACTTTATCGGATATATACAGTAAATTTCGTATATTAGTATGGTGGTTGCTTTGAACGTTCGGTTGTTCTATGATGTTTCGAATGCAAATCTTTTTATTTCCTGCTTCGATATAATTTTATTCGGTTACTTTAAAATGTGTAACGAGTGAAAATGCATCTCCTCTAAGCAATCCCATCAAGTATTGAAATGTTTGTAACGGAAAAATGCTATCTCTACTATGGATACTAGAGTAAAATAAATCAAAAAAACTTTGCCATTCTGTGTAACCGCCAGAGAATGTTGCGATTTCTACCTTGGCGTAACGTACCTCTGGTTCCATACTCATAGTGATCATATTCAAGCTAGTTCACAAACACCCCGTTTCTTCATCCAGCTATTTAATTTGGTTACAATATGATAGTAGGTTTTTTCGGCTCCGTCCATTGTGGATTCAACATTTGTGTCTATTGCGTCTATTCTAAATTATTTGTATCTTCGATATTTTATCTAGAATTTCATTAGCATGACTTGCTTTGATACGCATTTCCTCACGCATTTCCGATGAATTTAGGTAATTGTAAAAAATGCCTCTAAATATGGAAATCTGTTTCTTTAAACCTTCTAATTCACTCATTTTTTTCGTATTTCACTTCACTGCTCACAATTTAACTAACGCACTAATTTCACAGGCTTTCTTTTTAACTGAATAAACTTTGATCTCACTATGACTTTGTAGCGGTTAATATCTATGTACATACGGCTCACATCGATCGAAGCAAAAATATGTATATCGCGTCGCTTAAGCGAGACATTGCTCGTTTGCTGAATATAAATATTTGACCCTTATAGAAGTCAATAATAATCGGTTTATTTTAAATTAACTACTGAATGCAACCAACCGTCTCGTAAAACAATTTTAATCATCCGCTATTGCAATGACAGTCTATTTTGGAGATCGAACGAGCGTACATCTTACAAGATACAAAAGAGTCGTATACCGGACCAAAATATAATAATAAATAATTGTTAAATAATAAAACTTATTTTGTGAAATAAACTGATATTATTAAAATATTTTGTGAAATATTGTAATAATAAGATAAATCATAATAACATATTGTGAAGTAAAATGAATTATTAAATGATTTGTGCGTTTTATTTTTATCATAAATGGTGACCCCGACGTGATGAGTTGTTTTCAGGTTTTCAGAAAATGAGAGACCTACGACCGTCCCATTTTTATTGTCTGCTTGAACAAAAAGCAGGCGATTCCAAATTAGTAAACGACGATTTACTCAAAAATCTTGAGAGCAATCCTGGCGCGAGACGTAAAAATGGACATTCAGGAACTACTACCGGTCGCTGACCAAATCCAGAACCAAGTAGACCTGGCCAAATGCAACGAAAACTTGACCAGACGCAACAAAAACTAGCTGATCTTCAACGAACAATGGCCAACGTGAGCTTTGGATTTCGTGGAAGATCACCAGACAGAAATTTCAATAATAATTTTGGATCACAGAATAGATCATCCTCTATATCATCCGGACTCTGCTACTACCACCGTCGTTTCGGCTCACGCGCACGTAACATTTAAGCCGTGCAACTTCCAATCGGTATCTTTTCAATGTGAAGGTTCCTCAAGCTTCTCTGTCTCCGGAAAACAAGTAAATCCTGCTGTTTCTACGGCAAACAGTGGGATTGGTTGTTCTAGCCGACTTTTCTTTACCGATCAAGAAAATCATTTTCAATTTGTGATCCATTCGGGGGCTGAAGTATCTGTGATACCCGTTAAACAGTTTCCCAGACAAAGATACTGTTTGCATACTTACCGCAGCAAATGGTACCCCAATTTCCACTTACGGTACAAAATTATTGACAGTCAATCTCGGTCTCAGGTGTTCGTTCACACATCCCTTTATAATCGCGGCAGTAGACAGGCCTATTATAGGCGCCTACTTTCTATCAAAATATGGTCCCGTGGTTGATTTGAAAAACAAAAGACTTTCTGATCCGCTTACAACCCTTGTCGTGAACGCAAGTAAATTATTAAAAATTCGCTCTATTAAAAAATTATCTCGCGCTCACTGAGGCTCCGAATTATAATCCTCAGTGAAGCATAATGCAGTTCACTTCATGGTCATACAAGGTAGATTACCTTTGCTAAACCACGATAACTCGAGGCAAGTAAATTGAAAGCTGCAAAAACAGAATATTAGTTTATGACAGATATCGGAATCTGCCGTCCTGCATCATCACCAGTATCCTCACCGTTACATATGGTTAAAAACAAGAGATAAGGACTGGCACCTTTGTGGATACTATCGACAGTTGAACACTGCCACAATCCCGGATCGATATCCAATTCCCCACATACACAGTTTCTCGTTGAAACTTGCCAGCGTCACTCTTTTCTCGAAAATAGATTTGGTACGGGCCTGTCATTAGATTCCCATGGCTGCGAGGATATTCATAAAATAGCGATAACAATACCTTTTGGCTTTTTGAGTTTACCCGAATGCCATATGGTCTTCGTAACTCAGCCCAGACATTCCAGCGATTCCATAGCAAAATTTTAAAAGGGCTGGACATCGTCTTTTGTTATTATTTTTTTTTTCGATATCCTTATTGCAAGCTACTCCGAGATGGAACACAGAGAACATCTCGAGTTAGTTTTTAAACGTCTCTCCGCATTTGGATTAAATATCAAAGCTTTGGAAGCCATCTCAATTTTTCCAGAGCCATCATCAATCTGCCAAATACAGTAGTTCGTAGGTATGGTGAACTATTATCACTGTTTTATACCACGTTTAGCCGAACTGTTATCGCCCATTCACAGGCATTTGGCCATTTTCCAATGAGTTCAACATCACAACGGACGCTTTCAGCTTAGCAGTTGGAGCTTTCCTACAACAACGCAACCATGGATGTTGGCAACTGCTAGTGTTTTTTTTTTCAAAGTTCTCTCCAGCGGAAACAAAATACTCTACATTCGAATGAGAACTTCTTATAATATTGTTAGCAATCAAACATTTTCGCCATTTCGTCGAAGGCCGAAATTTCTCTATATTCACTGACCACAAGCCTTTAAAAACAGCAATTGCGTCAACATCTGAACGTAGTCCTCGGCAATTATGACATCTTGATGATATTGCTCAATTCACGACCGATATTCACCACATTAAAAGGTAAACACAATGTAGTGAGTGACTGGTTTTCTCGCTCTGGTGAAACATTTTCGCCAAAAATCAGCGTCTACTCTTTCGACATGAAAGAACTACTGGAACAGTAACAGTACGGAATCCAAAATAAAAAGTAAACCTGCAATTACTCAACTTACCGGACAATAAACAACAAATTTGGTGTGATACAACGACAGGTAAAAATCAACCCTTCGTCCCCAAAGATATGCAACGAACAATTTTCAATAGTCTACATGGCTTATCACATCCAGGCGTCCGTGCCACGCGTAAGTTAATCGCTTCAAAATACTTCTGACCAAAAATGAATACTGATACAAGCAACTGGGCGAAATCTTGTCAAAAGTCCAAAGTCCACCGCCACACAAAATCAAAACTTGGTAAATTCGAGCTACCAAGTGACAGGTTTGAACACATCCACATGGACCTAGTTGGTCCACTAGCCTAGTCGAATGGCTATCATTATATTCTTACGATGGTCGACCGATTTACCCGTTGGCCAGTAGGTTATCCAATCCGAGAAATGACTGCCAAACCCGTAAGTAAAATCTTCTACAATGAGTATATCTGTAGATTTGGTATCCACGCTATATAACGACAGACCATGGAACACAATTCGAATCAACAATGTTCACCGAGCTTATGAAGCTCCTAGGTTCACATCGCATTCGGACAACAGCTTACAATCCGAAAGCGAATGGTCTTGTCGAACGTTTTCATAGGCAACTTAAAGCCGCATTAATAGCTCGATGGAGTTCTGATCTTCCAACTGAACATCCCATTGGAGTTCTGATCTTCCAACAATTTTATTGGGTATTCGAACCTCAGTCAAAAAAGACCTTAAGATAAATCATAATAACATATTGTGAAATAAAATGAATTTATAAAATTATGAATAATTAAATGATTTGTGCGTTTTATTTTTACCATAAAGTGCCACTATAACTTAATGAAAATTGTGAGTAAATGCGTGCTTCTGAGAAAACATGTGATACTTCAGAAGGGTGTGATAGCTTTTATTCCACAGAACTTAAATAGAACTCGGTTTGAACGAAATAATTAACTTAACTGTTAATCCGGCTCGAAGGAACATATGAAAATCTTTTTAAACGGTGATTTCCAGCAAAACGGATGATTTCGCAGCAATAGGTGGATAAGCGACTGCCGAACTGTTTGAGGTAAATACTGAAGGTTGTGTGATGATAAAATAAATAGCTGATTTTATTTCCCTTCAAAATGGCCTTCTAACTTTATTTGGCTTCCTTATTTGTAACAAAGCGTATCTGCTTATCGAGATTATAATTAGTAATGACAAGTTTTTGTATAAAAAGTTTTTACAAATTTTCTGAAAAAAGATAAACGTATGATGACAATGTACCATATATTCTTATATCGTATATATAATGTATAACTTTTAAGTTGAACCAAGACTGTCTCACAATTACATTAGTTATGTCCAAGGTATTCACTTGGATTGATTCACTTTCAGTATTATGAAACATCCTGTAATGTCCACTGAAACATCCTGTAATGAAATGGACTATGGGTACAAGATAATGAAGAAAAATCAGAACTGTTTGCACAACATTTGCCATCAGTAGTTCGACCACATACAATCTACGATTGATCCTAACCCAGTCTTTAGATGTCCATCAAATATTAGAAGTGTCACCCGATTAGATATTGGAAAAGAAATAAATATGAATTTTAATCCCAAAAAATCACCTGGGATTGATGAAATTTCTCCAAGGTTGTTATCAAAGAGAGCAGTCACTTTTATAATCACGTTGCTCAAATAATCATGATAAAAAACCCAGACAGTTCAGCTGAGCAATTTGCATCATACAAACCAATTTCTGTGTTACCAACTATTTCAAAGTTTTTATTGAAATGACTTAAACCGATGATCATTATACCTGATTTCGTTTGGATTCAGAAATGAATATTCGACAATTAGTCAAGTTCATTACGTGACTGCAAAGATAGAAATTTATTATTCGTATTTTTTAGTAATGTATCCCACGCTTTCGATAGAGTGCAATGGGTCTTTTCTACAAGCTAAGTATAGTGCCGCAAAATTACTGCCAATTGTTCGAGCCGTATCTCTCCAAACGAAAATATAGAGTGTCCATGAAGAAACATACTCCAACTTTTACACAGCCATATAGCAGGGGTGCCCCAGGATAGCGTATTAGAGCCCAATCTTTGTCTTCTTTAAACTTCCGATATATCGACAACGGAGACAACGTTCATCGGAATTTTTTCTCATGATACAGCAGTATTGGTATCAACAAATCGCAGAATCAAGCAAATTGCAGAATTAAGCAGTGGAATATTTACATGAAGCACTCGATAAAATCAGCCAATGGACCCAGGATTAAAAAATAAAGCTCAACGAGCTAAACACAGTATATATTACATACACGTTGCGGCTTAAAAAGAGCAACCTCCAACGGATTAGAATTTCCCCAAGCTAAATCTGCTAAATATCTTGGACTGCATCTTGATGCAAAAATGGACTGGAAATACCACGTTAGACAAAAAGCAGACCAAATTAAAAATAAAACAACGCGAGATGTACTGGAAGAGATTCTAAGCTACTAGACCTGTACTGTAAACACTTGATCTACGAATCGATAATTAAACCAATTTGGGCGTATGGTATCCAACTCTTGGTCTGCACTAAACAATCAAAACGTTTAATTATTCAACGCAGCCAAAACAAATTTCTACGTGCAATAACGAATGCTCACCGCTACTTAAACAACGAAGAATTACACAACGGCTTTAATGTTAAATGGATTGATGAGGTAGTCCAGGAATTTGCCATCAAACATAAAAGAAGATTACTGCAACATACCAACGCCTTAAAAGTATTAAACTGTATGAGCTGGTCATGTAATAAATAAACGTTGATTATTAGGAAATTGATTTCTTGTAAACCGACACTCACTCCACTTATTGGTAACAAATAAGTGCGTTAATAAATTATCATTTGACAAGATTTTACTAATAAAAAAAATTCTAAAAGAAATAAAGTAAGAACTTGACGTTTTAACTGCGTATACTAAAATCAATTAAACCTTTTACCGTTACTTGAGAACTGTATATACTATTATACCAATCCAACTTCTTTGGGGTGTAACAGCTTCCCCAAAAATTTTCGTTCATCCTATGCACACACTTTTCCATTTATAAAGAAATCTGTCACTCAAAATTAAACTTTTATCGTAAAATTTACTCGTCCTTAATAGACATTGACGCTTGAATTATTTTAAGCTTGTCATGAAGTGTATATATTATACTTTTTAGACTGTTATTTTATTTATGAAATAACAGAACTTCAAATAATATATTTATATGTCTTCTGTTATATATAAATAACGGAACTCAAGTAATTGTATCTTTGCATTACATACATTATATTGTTCTTTCGCTGATAAGCATGTCATTTCGATGCTGTGTGTGTGTGTCGGAAATTTCGATTCAACAAGTACAACTTTTTGTTTTTACAAATTTTGGGCTTTTATTTTTATTACATATATATAGAATATATTTGGAATATTAATTAGTATTGATTAAAGTTTTATGGATTCTTTTCTTTTTATGTTCAATGTTCATGTCAATTGGGAAATATTCATGGCATAAGAACAAAGTTTGAATTCGACATAAACTCGAAAAAGATTTCGGTTGTCTTAATTTAACTTTATTTCCTTGTTGCTAAATTAGACATTCAAATATTACGGTAGATAATATAAATATAAGATGAGGTTACTATAAGTTATAATGAACTTTATTTTGATACTTGTCCACTTCGGGTGAGTACATTTTGCAAATTACTCCTTATATTCCAGTATATAGTATCTATATGTACAGAAAATTGTTTGTATACAACATACTATTAATATCCCTAAGCAGATGCTACATGATATCAGGAAGCTTATTATAGGTGTAGACAGTTGAAGTGTTTTAATTGGAGTTCCAATTCAAAGATTTTTTTTGTAAATTTATCACTGCAATTAAATAATTTCATTTAGTTTATTTAAAATCTAAGCATTGTCGAAATATTTTTATAAAATAGAAACTGCAAATCGGTTTTAAAACTTTAACAATATGTCAAATATTGTCAACAATCTCTTTCGTCTTCTGTAATATGTGAAATATTGCAATATATGAACTCAAGCTTACCGTAACCATCTTGATTTCTTATTGTATATTTGACTCTGACAGTTATCATTCCAGTATTCCAGTTCACAATTCATCATTTCAAATAGAAATGATTGCAATGCCTTCTTTCAATACAGTTCATTTATTTTTAATGGCGTAATGTTGGCTTTGTGGAGATCCAACCAAAAAGGCATAAAATTGTAATAAGGCTAGCAGTGTGGCTAACAATTGAAAACAAAAAACTAAGATTTAGGCAAAAAAATGGCTAAAGGAGCGAAGAAAATTTAGTCAGTTGGCATTATTGAAGCAACTAGTGATCATCATGTAGTTTTTGCAGTTAATTAACCCATTTACAAACACAGTTATATGCGCAAAGCAGTTAGTGTTGAAGAACGGTTGGTTAGTTCTCTTCGATTTCTAGCAACAGGCCGAGACTATGCGGACCTGATATTTCGTACTGCGATTTCATCGCAAATATTATCATGTTTAATACCGGAAGCATGTCAATCGATTTGTAAAGCCTTGAGACGTTACATAATATATATATATATATATATATATATATATATATATATATATATATATATATATATATATATATATATATATATATATATATATTTATATATATATATATAATTTAAATACCGCGTCTCATCTGAGACCCTACGAACCATTTTAACGTGTTGGTGCACATGGTAGGTGGTGAGCCCTACAAATGTTTTTACACACAAATGCCTTTTATGTCATCCGGTGAATGTTAATTTGTGGTCAACGGTGAGAATCGAACTTGAGGCCGCTGCATGATGAGAAACTCTGTTAACCATTAAGCTAAAACCGGCGATATATAATATTAATTTATATATAGAATCAATTCATTTCTTATCAAAATTTCTTGTATGCTATAAATGGATTTTTAAATATAATTGAATGGTGTCTCTTTTTTAGTTCGTGTTTGTTCTTGTTCTGGTGGGTCATCGGGTAAATATATAAGTGATGTCTCGGCAATTATGTAGTGTAGAGTTAGAAATTGGTATAGTAGTTAGGAATGGTGTGGTATCCATTTGACTGTCGTCTGAAATGTCAATTGGTTCAGTTTTCCCATAAATATCACTTCTGATATAACTTTTTCTGCGATAGTGTTTTGGGTATCTGTCATTTCTTTCAATTGATTGCGAATTTCTCAAACATATGTTTTAGTAGCATTTTCGTTTATTTCTAGAAGTCTTTGTGCTTTGTTTAAAATTTGCTCTTATGCTGTTTACGTAATGTTGTTGGACGTCTTTTAATAATCGGAGTTTGAGTTTGAATTACGTGTAACAGAAACTAGTATTCTTTCAGCTACCTACAACAGAAACCGAATGGACTAACACATCAACGCATCATGGAAGTGTTTCGGATGGATGAGTACTCAAACATTTCAAGTTTTTCGAAAAATTGGTTTCCTTATGTAATTTTAGGTGATAATAAATTTGCTATCAGAAAAATTTATCAACTACTTTACACGTGCAACGAGGGTAACCAAAAATGTATTTGGAATTTGGTCGTCTCGGTTTCGAATATTCCAAAAACCAATGTTGGTAAATTCGAGAGTGTAGATTTGATGGTTTTAGCTTGCTGTACTTACTATTGTAATTACTTTAGAACATATTCTCAAGGTTATGTATATTACAAATAATTGTGTTAATTATGAAGATACAGAGAATGAAACATTTCGACCGGAGGACTGGAGATAACAAAATATATTTCTAGACATAAAGCGTAATACTCAACAGCAAACTACAGAGGAAGGAAACCCCATTTGGAACTTGTACACCCAATATTTTCATAAAGAAGGAAGGGTGCATTTTCAATATAAATTGATTAAAGTATAATACCTAAGTAGATTTTATTTTTATAATCAAATTAAGTTATTTACCTCATCACTCTCATCATAAGCGGCTAAAATATCTACACCACTTCGATTAAGATATCTTTCTCATGTACAAAGCTAAGGAGATGAAAATACCATTAAACTGGTATATATATTTGGTCTGCACTAACTCCTGAAGCTTTACTGTCCTTTACCTATTAAACAAAATGAAATATTTGTATAAATTGATACTTTACTTAATTTTCGTTTATAGGCGGTTCGCATGTTTTTTAATTTTCGTTTAACAGAAGCGTCCGTAGAACAACTATAGATACATTTAAATGTAAATTTAAATGTTTTATTGTTATGAATCTCTATTAGAATAGGTTATTTTTCAGATACGTCCCACAGACATCGAAAATCTTTGTTTAATTTTAAAACTTCTGTTGAACTATCACGTTCCGTTAACGCCATAATTTTGCAACCCAAATAAGAACACTACACCAACAACAAAACTTTACAATCTACTAAACAAATATCGTCCGATAACAATACAGACGATCTAACGAGCTACGGCACACTAAGACCGACGATTGTCTGTTGTGATACCACTACACTGAAAAAAATAATTGTTCAAACTGACCAAAATTACATTCACATTGAAAAATTCCTTATCAATATACAACCGACAAAGATTCCTATCAATGAGATTTATGAACTTATCACTAGCCAAAAAGTGCAACAAATATATTATCAATAAGAAAAGTGAATTTATCAATTGGAATATTTTATATTTTGTTTTTAATAGATTTCTTATTTAATAATTCTGTTTAATTAACCTCATATGTTTCAGTATGTGCACATAAGTATGTTATAGCAATTTATGAATTTAATTTAAATACATAAAAATGCATGCTTAAAAATATGTTATAAAAGAAAAAGCTTTCTTAATTTGAAACATTCTTCCGGGGAAGGGATCATAATTTTAAACTTCCCCCTCTGTAATCATCCCCCCAGTTATTATAATAAGTTCCTCATTTTGTTTTAAGGTTTGAGAGTAGGGGATTTTGGGTTTATTTCTAAAATCTTTCTCCTATGGACGTCATATTAAATAGCTGTGCGATCAAATAGATCAAATTCATCTCTTCCGGCTTATGTTACCTGATTTAACGTGCAATTATTATATATATACTTTCAGTCGAGTACGGTTAGTGCTAGCGAATTATAAAAATGTACGCGAAATATCGGTCATTTTTGCAAATTTCTATTGTCTTATCGATCTAGATTGATGTTCACTTTGATAGAAAACTGATCAGTTAGACTATTTAAAAAAAAACTGACAAATTTATTCTATAATACATTTTTTTCAAAGAGATAAAATATTGTTAGTAATAATGTTCATTAAAAATAATTAAAAATTATATTTTTGTTCAAAAATATAAATGAAGGTATAACTGTAATATTTTAATTCGAAATGAAAATAAATTATCAGAATGAAATAATTTTTTCAAAATAACAATAAAAACACTGACAAATATTTATCAATATTTTTGTCACTAAAATTTGTCATATTAAGTGGTACATTTGGTTCAGTGTATATGGGTCTGATTTATGTAATATAGGCTGACATAAAGCTATGCGCGTATATTACTGACATGGGCCGTCCTATACATGGATTCTAAACTCAACAGGGAATCCAGATATGTTAATTCACACCACCGATCGCATCCAAACGATCGATTCTGGAGACGTGTTGGTTATATGGAAATTTCCATCCAACACGGTCAACAAATGTTTTGCCGTTCAAAATGTAAACACACGTACCAACTTCCAAATTCAGGGCACTATAGCCTATATAGGAAAATACGATTGATTGAACTCATAGTGAAAACTTCTATAACCTCTGTAAAATCAACCTTTAAAGTATTATGGCTGGATATGTTTTTATTTTAAGCGGTTTGTCAATGATTATCACTGAAAATCAATTTGGGTCAAGTTTCTTGCGGAGAGTCCGGTGAAATATGATCCATTTAACCAGTAGTACAAACTTCTGTATAAAATTAACCTAGAGGTAGAGGTAGAGAAGTTCAATCATTCGTATTTTTACCTCCACATGAAACTTGACCTAAAATTGTTTCTAACATTTATAAATCGCTTAAGACTTCATGCCTGCAATCCTTCCTTACGTCTAAAATTTTTTTAAGGAATTTCATTGGTTGAAAATATTCACAAGAAAAAACACGTCAAGTTTTTTCTTGTGAATTTTTTTCTTCATGGTGGTTTAACTTTATCCTTTGGTCGGAACGAACATGGCGAGAAAGATATTGTATTATATTAAATGAAAGAGACGACAATAAATGCTTTCAAATGTAATGTCAAACATTTTATGTCGGTATGTCGAGGGAAGTTATAAATCTGGTTGGATCGCTGGGCTGACGACCCGCATCCGTAAAAACCAATTACAGTTAAAAATGTCAACAAAACTAAAAAAATCGGATACCGCCTAAATAACAATGACCCCCCGCTTAAGTACCCGGATACGAGAATGAGGATCAGCACGTGGAACGTGCAGTCACTAAGAAAACCTGGCGCGTTGGACGGCCTCATCACATGCATGAAAGAGTATCGGCTGGAACTCGTAGCGCTCCAAGAAACTCGATGGCCTAAAAGTGGAGTCCATGTGTCCCAAGGCTATACGTTGCTACACAGTGGAGATGACCTCGGAAATCTTGGAGTTGGCTTTCTCATTGGGCCGCAGGTAAAAAAGGCTGTCTTGGACTTCCAGGCAGTCGATAATCGAATGTGTAAGCTTCGCTTGCACATGAAATTAGCCAACCTGTCAATTGTTTGTGTACATGCGCCCACTGAGGTAAGCCAACCCCAAGATAAAGACTCATTTTACAATAATTTGGATAATCTGATGGGCTCTATACCTGAGCACGATATCAGATTGGTGATTGGTGACTTTAATGCTAGAGCTGGCAGAAATCAGACCGACTTATGTAATAACATAGGTCCGTACTCCCGACACGAAACTGCGACCGAAAATGGGGAAAGAATGATGTACTTTGCGATCGCTCATGATCTCAAAGTGGCAAGTACATTCTTTCCCCATAAAAACATCCATTTGGAAACATGGACACATCCACGTAAAACATCCCGAAGCCAAATTGACCATGTGTTGATTTCCAAAGACCGAGCTCGGGTTGTTCAAGACGTGAGATCGTATCGGTCGTCAACAAAATTCGTAGGCAGTGACCATTTTATGGTTGCTGCAAAGCTGCGATGGAAATTTTCGTACAAGTCAAGGAGGACAGGAGAATATAAAACGCGATTCTCCTGTGAAGGTCTGATAAATGAAGAAACGCAACGAAAATACCAAGATCTTGTCAGCAATAGCATCTTACGATCCAATTACCAATCTGATGATGTGAACAGTGTCTGGGAAGTATTGAAAACCTCGGTTGTCGATGCCGCCCAGCACACTCTCGGTATAGTGAAAACTAAGCCCAAAAATGATTGGTTTGATGAGGAGTGTCGTCTTGCTGTTGAGCAACGCAATATAGCCTACAATGAAGCGCAGACTCGGTTTACAATTGCAAGGAAAAACAAGGCAGTTCTTGCTAGGAGGACAGCTAAACGCATTTGTAGACAGAAGAAGCGCGAATGGTGGAAGGCCAAGATCTTAAGAGTACAACAACTCAGCAATGAGCACAATTCGCGTGGTTTCTTTAAAGGAATCACCGAATTGCACCATACCTTAAGATCTCGGTCAACTGCCATTCGGGACCAGGATGGAAACCTCTGTGTTAACGTCGATGCGGTACTCGATACATGGCGTGAACATTTTTCTGATCTACTTAATGTTCCACATGTATCACAAGCTGTATTTGAATTCCCTCAAATACAGACCGCGGAGATGTTCATTGAGGATCCATCCTATGAGGAATTCACAATGGCCATGCAGAGATTAAAGAAAAATCGTTCACCAGGGGTTGATTGCATTAATTCAGAGCTCTTGATATTCGGAGGGCTAACTTTGTGGAACTGTCTTTTCGACCTTATTCGATTGGTATGGCGAAATGAAGTTATGCCTGATGAATGGAAAGTGGCCGCGTTATGCCCAATTTTCAAAAAGGGTGATCGCATGAAATGCGAGAACTATCGCGGTATAGCTCTCCTTTGCACAGCATATAAGTTACTGTCTTACATCATCTTGGGAAGAATTACTCCTCTAGCGGAGGAAATTGTCGGTGACTACCAAGGAGGATTTCGTCCAAATCGGTCAGTCACTGATCAAGTTTTTTCGCTACGGATGATTCTTTCCAAGTACTATGAAACATCTCGCGATGTACACCAGGTGTTCCTAGATTTCAAGCAAGCCTATGACTCGATCAATCGAGAGAGGCTATGGTATGCGCTTGAATATTTAGGAATACCACAAAAATATGTACATCTGTGTAAAATGACAGTAACGCAGTCACAATGCTGTGTCAAAGTTGAGAACAGGCTATCGAGAATTTTTGCAATCAATTCCGGTGTTCGACAAGGAGATGCGCTGTCCCCGATACTTTTTAATCTCATGTTGGAATACATCCTTCGTAAAAGTGCAACACCTCAGGACAATATCTTATTCCGACAAACCAATCAACTTCTTGCTTATGCAGATGATATCTGTGTGATTGGATTAAATGGCAACGGAGTGAAAGAGATACTTGATCCACTGGAACAGTTTTCAGCTTCCGTTGGTCTCAAAATCAATGAGTCCAAAACCAAATATCTGATCTCTGGTTTTCGAGACCAAGACGCAAGTGATTTCAGTAGTGGAAACCACACGTTTGAAGGAGTGATGAGATTCAAGTATCTTGGATCTCTCATTACTCACGATAATAGTGTGGGAGAGGATATCAAGGTTCGGCTTGCCGCTGGCAATCGGGCTTTGTATCCTCTACGTCCACTGCTGAAATCAAAATATCTTGCAAATACGGATAAGCTGAAGCTGTACAGAGTGTTGATCAGAGCCGTTGTCATATATGGATGTGAGAGTTGGACCTTGACGGATGAATACGAAAGATGGCTTCTAACATTCGAGAGAAGAATCATGCGTGTGATATATGGCCCAAAACGCGACGTTGATGGCACATACCGAGTTCTTTTCAATCACGAGATCAGGAATTTAATGCAAATTCCTGATATCGTGCATGAAATCAAAGGACAGCGAATACGCTGGCTCGGTCACGTTCTGCGTGCTGATCCGAAACGAATGATACAGCGATCTTTGAAGGGAGAACCGCCTTTCGGTAGGCGAAGAGGTCGCTGTCGGCGACGATGGCTCCACGGCGTAGAGAGCGATCTGGCATCTTCTGGTTGCTTGCAACAGTATGAAGAGCTGGTTCGTGATCGAAACTGTTGGAGCCAGATTGTTGACATGGTACGGGCCAATAATGGCCTGTAAAAACCGAAAAAAAAAAAAAAAAAAAAAAAAAAAAAAATGGTCGAGGGAAGAACAACATATAAAAAAAATAATTTTATAATTTTTAGATAATAATTTATTAAAAATAAAATTTTACATTATTTTATCATTATTATCCAGTTATGATAAATTATAATAAATTTATATCCGCTCCAATATCCACAAATATAAAATTAAAATATTTAACACATATATCACAAATAATAACATTGATAGTTTTTAAATTTTAATAAAACACAAAACAAAAATTTTATAGTTATCACCAAACATAATCGACAAAATTTTATAAAAAATGGCAGCCATCAAGAATAACGACAATGACATAAATTATTTATCTATAGATAGCAACAAAATCGTTCTTTACTTTTCCCATCAACCATGATATCGCAAAAGAAAGTCGGAAAGAAAAAAGGAACGAAGAAAAGAATGAAACAATCGAATTTTAATATGAAATATTAAGCGAAGTTTTGAAATAGTCAAATATTTTTTTACTGTCGTTTGAAAGAGGAAACGAAATAAAAAATATATGTTTATCCTATTTCGTTTGCCATCACCAAATAACTCTGAAACATTTTTAGTTTATAAGCAACTGCGGTTCATACAAAATGTTCTTTTTTATATTTATTCTCTTTGACTTAGGTATAATTTATTTCAAATGTTAATTTTAATTAGTTTTAATATAAGAATTTTTCCGTTAAGTTTTGTAATTTTGCGAAGTATAATATATTTTTTGGCTGGAAAATGTTCGATATCCAGTTATTCAGAAGAATCAGGGGTTTGAAATATTATTCCGATTAAGGGATACCATTAGTGTACATAAAAGTCTTAATCGCTTTAAGGGGTAATGCTTTACTTGAAAAATAATAATACAGAGTTCTATTGTGTTCCGATCTCATCAAACAAAATTATGGTAATAAAACACTTAAAACATATAATTCAGATCGATTTATTTACGTGATTCTCTTTTTGTTCAGAGTAACCAAGTTATAAATCAAGACTTAGTTATTATGTGCTTCAAATCTGTTTATACGCAAACTATCAAGATACCACAACATTGTATACGATACATCTAAAATGAGCATGAAATTTTTGTTTTAAATAAATCATAACAACGTGATAAACATCTTGACATCGACAAACACAAAACGAAAAAATGAACGAGTGGTAAACCCTGTTAAAATTCTAATGAAAATGTCATAATATTCCAAATCTTCTTAAATTATAGGTGATGCTTTGATAAAATAAATCACAAGTATATGGTTTATATAATGGACGAACAACAACTAAACGATGTTATAACAAGATATTTAAGGATATGGTCTTGAGTTCTTGTACATATATTGAAAATTATTTGTGTTGTTGTATACTGATAAAATGCCATAACAATGTTTTTCTATGATGATATGTTATGATGGTCTGATGTTGAAATATAGTTTATGTTGTGTAATGTTGGAGATTAAATTATTAGACTAATTAATGTTATGTATGTAATTATAAGTATTTGGGATGGTGTTATATTGTGAAGAGCTTTTAAGAGTTTTTGGCATTGAGAGATTGACTTATTAATAATATGGAATTATTATTTAAAAAAGTTGTCGAAGTACAATATTAGGAATATTAGACAAGTATTGTATTGGAAAATCTGATCCTTATAGATAATAAATACGGCAAAGGTTAAATAAGAGTAATGGATAATTTAATTTGTTGTCAGACTCATTTTAGTGGTAAACATAGCTGTATAACGAGTTAATATGTAAGTTTAAGGACGAGCTTTATCGTTGACAGTCAACGTACACTCAGCTACCCTTCCAACATGAATCGAATGAAAATTATGATATTCAGCTTTAAGAATTATGTATGTGTTTAAAAAATACGGTTGTAAAATTTTCATACTAAAGAACGAAACATAAAACAATGCTATTCGAGCATTCGATATATGAGCTATTAACGTTTATTTATTATCATTTTTCGAGCAGCCACCCAAAGTAATAAAATCACTCCTGTATATGGGCCCAGTTTTGTTAACAGACTTGCTATAAAGAAGTTCAAATATCATTGGTTTTGGTTTTTGAACTTCTTCGTATGAAACAGCTTTTAAAATTGTATTTTCAATTATTTAAGTTTCAAGTTTGTTGGTTTATTTCTTAGACATAGAGCTTTATTTCCAGCGTAAATTTGAAAAACATATTTCGTGAGTTCTAAATTTGGTTTAAAATATTTTGAGATAAAATGTCAAACTTTTGTAAATAAACAATATTGGGGTGGGGTTTATTCAAAGCAATGACGGTTAAAAGTGTGAGTCCATGAATTGGTTTATGATATTTCATCACAAGATAATCGAACGTGTAATATTTTAAATGAAAATGATTATAGAAGGATTTGAAACGAAACATTTGTGTACTCCTTAAATTGGAACATACGCATGTCGTAGTCTCTGAAGTTTTTGATTATGTTTGTAGTACTTTATTAAAATTTGTTAAATTATGGCTAAGAGATGTCCCTTTTGATGAAAATAGCATTATAACATCGACACAACAAAATATTAATTTAGATTTTATAAGAATTTTATTCTAAATGGCGGTATGTGTTAAAATAGTTTTATGAAATAAGTCCAATGCAACTAAATAGCAAAGCGCCAATTTGGTTGGATATCCTAGGAGACAAAGGTTAAGGCTTTAGAAGCCAATAGTCTCTCTAATGAATTTATTAATTTGGTTTTCGATAGTTGCGTTCCTCTTAGTACAGTGATAATTTAGTCTAAATCTGCTCTATGGATGTCTCAGTAAATTACAGATGCAATCAGATTTAGAGAAGATAAATTTGGATTATGTAAAATGTTCGGAGATAGTAAAACGTATTTAGTTTACGAACAAGTGAAATTGATTAGAGCAACCAAGAGTTATATACTCTTCCAACCAAGTTTTTTTGGCGTAATGTTTGAAATCTAGGTCTTCGCAGATAGTCTTATTTTATTAGCTCGATTTCTTAAAAAATCGGATACCGCCAAAAAATAATGACCCCCCGCTTAAGTACCCGGAAACGAGAATGAGGATTGGCACGTGGAACGTGCAGTCACTTCAAAAACTGGCGCGTTTGACGGTCTTATCACATGTATGAAGGAGTATCGGCTGGAACTCGTAGCGCTCCAAGAAACTCGATGCCCTAAAAGTGGAGTCCATGTGTCCCAAGGCTATACGTTGCTACACAGTGGAGAACACCTCGGAAATCTTGGAGTTGAATTTCTCATTGGGCCACAAGTAAAAAAGGTTGTACTGGACTTTCAGGCAGTCGATAATCGAATGTGTAAGCTTCGCTTGTGAATTCCTCATAGATTCATCCTATGAGGAATTCACAATGGCCATGAAAAGACTAAAGAAAATCGTTCACCAGGAGTTGATTGCATTAATTCAGAGATCTTGATGTTCGGAGGGCTAACTTTGTGGAACTGTCTTTTCGACCTTATTCGATTGGTATGGCGAAATGAAGTCTTGCCTGAAGAATAGGCTTGCTTGGAATCCAACTTTAGATAGTCCTTGTGTTGATATAATACCTGAAGAGTGCTCTAATTCATTTTAAATATTTCCTACATTGCTGCTACAATTTGCAATTTGAAAAGTTAAGTTGCAATCGTTTCAATAAAATTGAATTTTTCTTGTTGACTAAAAATACTTGTCACACATTTTGAATTTTATCTCCTATCCTCTGTTTCTTCCTCGGTGGAAACTCAGTCAATAATTGAAATTCTAAAAATTAGCATTCATATTGAGTAATCTCAGTTTGGAAAAAACCAAATTCAATCCCAATTCAATGTCTTTCAATCTGGGCTTAGAAAGTTCCATGGTACGAATACAGGGAACTAACTTCTCCCACTCTGCTAGATTCTTCAAAGTCTTTTGATTCTTAAAATCACAACATTCTTTATAACAAGCACAATTGTATTTTTCCATTTCGGTTGCTAGTTTATTAGATCTATTTATCAGATCGTTACTTCAGGCGTTCGTCAAGGTTCGTTACGTGGACCTTTATAATTTTATATGTACAATAATGACATAGGCTTCTCATTTCACTATTGTTTGTTTCACATTTTCGCTGATAATGTCCAAATTATAGAAGTAGTAGTTAGATAGCATTCTATTTTTAGTTCTCTGATTTACTATGATTTAGATAGAACTCATTCGATTCCGATGGGCTCGTCATGTTTAAAAAATCAAAATTTCTTGAATGACGTGCTAGAATGACAATATGTAGTTTAAACTTAATAGTAAAGATTTTTTTTAAATATTGTCTTCTCCATGCTGCTCATCTCATTGAAATGAGCTTGTACTCAAAACGGTATGTGTGGGAATAATGTTGAACTGACAGTAAAACATTTAAGAGGTTTTATGCCTAATAGAAAATCTCCCAGGTGTTATAGCTGTGGCAGTTGGAGCGGGTGGTACCAGGTTTGAATACCATCGCCTATCTAAGTGTGTGGTAGCAGCCACCCAACAAAAAAAAATGCCTAATGGAAGTCACAATTTTTACATGTTGCTTCCATATGTGGTTTTCCTTTTTAATAAAAATTATAAACATTATATAAATAAACGCGAATAAGAAATGAAGTAAGAAATGCCAGCAAACACGGAAAATTATAATCGGAGAAACACTAAAGAAACAGGATACTGACCTCAAAGTTGAATGAGTGTTCCCAATTTATACCGAACAGTACATAAATGAATAAAAAAAGAACTGTCTTCGGGAAATGGGTTAAGAGATGTTGAGATTCTAAAATGTGAACAGACGGTTCGGTGTTAAAGCTTAAAGCTAACCGTCAACAAAAACTAGTGGAAGCATTGACCCAGAAATGAAGAGAATAACTAACTCCAAAACAAAAACTAACATTTGGATGCTAGGATGGTAAGATTCAGTTACGCTTCGATTATAAATTTCAATATCGGAAAAGGAGTCCTCACGGCAATGGTTTGTTATGTTGATTTTATTATGTTAAGTATAACCATTGTGGTCGAGTGGAGACCAAGAACATTACAATTTGACAATGAGAGAAAGAGAGGAGGAAAAAGAAAGCTGAAGATCAGAGACATAACAATTATAATGCCATTATGGAATGAAATTTCTCATAAAAATCAATAGTCAAAGCGTATTTCACTCAATTGGGAAAGTTTGTTGATTGAACTTGACTTTTTTAAGGAGATTTGCCCTAGTTTTGATGGTAAAAATTTATTAAAAAATAAAACATTTTACTGGATAGGATGTAGACAGTTTGATGGAGTCCTTAAGTCCTTAAATCGATGAATGATGATTGATATGGAAATTATTGATGAAAACTGATGTTTTGGTTTTATGTGTCATCACTATAGATCTTATGTAACAAATAACATTGACATTTTTTTTACTGTAAGATATAGCTTTATGTTTTACTTATCATTGAAAATGAAATAAGTAGCAATTTCACTTAATTATAACCATCTACTTATTTGAAACTTGAATCAGAAAAAAAATTGGTGTCAATGCTGCATAAACTTGGCACAGGTTTAATATTACACCGTAACATAACCACTGTTCAATGATTTTAAATGGTTACACACTAAATAAAAGCTTTGCAACCACATCGTCTTCTCAATAAAAATTTGTTCAGTTCTTGGAACAAATATAAAAGTGTTATTCACAGAATTATTGGTAAAATTTTGTGTTCGAATCTGTTGAAACTTGATAGGGGATTTTTTTAAATTTTTATATAATTAAGATTTCTTTTACTTAGAAATTTTTCAATGTCAATAAGTCAATAAGATTCATAAAAATGAAGAAGAATTATAATTAAGTCCACAGGTATCGCTTGAGTAAATTATTGTGTTCTTAAATAAAATTTGAATAACAGTTAAATTCAATCAAATGATCATGAATTGTCGTCATAAATACTCAGATTAGTATTTGGATTGGTTGTTTGCAAATGATATCAATTTTTAGTAGAATATTGCCGATCGAAAGTTATTTTCTATTGAATGTTTTAACTGATTGTTTTGATTGTATTGATGTACATTTATAGGTTAAAAGGGAGGTATGTAGTTTCAACTAACACGATAGTCTTTTTCTAGCACGAACTATGTATGTAACATTACTGATTGGAAAGCACAATTTATGGGCAGATCCATGCAATCCATCCGATGTCTTGTGCTATCGGATCTAATATGTGCACGTATGCTATTGAATTGGCAAACACAAAAGTTAAGACATTCGAAAGCTTATAGTATCCATAAATTAGTATCTACTTAATGGTTTGACAAAATGGTGCCTAATGCCACACAGAAATAACAACAGCAGATAAAAATACAATGAATCGAGATGGATCTCTGAATAAGATTTCATTAAACCTTATATATCTATATAAAACCTCGTTCGATGGAAAGATTCGATTTTCTTAATTTTTATGAACAATCCAATTCATAAACCATTTATTGACAGTTTTCACGTATGTGTTCATCTCAATGAAATGCCAACCACTCCTTTCGTTAATCACTTTACATCAAATTTTAAACTTTGATTTACACATATATGTACATATATATTCTTATAGAAAGTGCCTATAATTCAACAATTGTATCTAGCTGACCACAAATTTTAGTATTTTTGATTTGATACATCTTTATCGAAATACACTAACACTTAATCGTGGTATGTTAACTGGACTCTTGTTTGTTTATGTCTCTAGATCTGTTAAGGGCCAAAGTACCCCAACATTTTGGCAGTTTTCTTTTAACATCCTACATTACAGTCGTAAGTCAAATTTTGCTATAAGTCCGAAATACATATAACTGGATTCTTGTCGCCAAAATTGGATGAAATTGTCTTAGATGATCACTGGTATCAATAATACGGTACCATATCACATATTAATCGTAAAAGGCTTATTCACAAACATGTTCGATGATAACGATCCATGGTACATAAATTAACATATCTTTGACCCTCTGTTGGAGAAAAGGATTCATCGATTAATCTCTTTTTCAGATCAGTCTTAAGACTGGCATGGAGCTATGCAACATGGCGGCATATCCTCGATTTGCTAGCAAGTATTAAAAACAAACAAACAAGTCCGATGATCGCAAAAGTTTAAGAAACTATTATGTCAATTGGCCAACAAGATCATTCGAATAGAGACTGTTAGATTATTCTCTTTGGTATTATTTTAAGAGAAAAGTATAATCCACAAACAATTTAAGTTCTATATTAGAAAGTTTGAGCTTAAATTCAGGTCAAAAACCTGTTCTTATTGGATAAAAGTAAGTGAAGTTTGGTGTTCGGATGCCGGTTTCACATAATAGTAGTATTCAGCACATACAGGGGGAATTCATCCAATTTTCATTTTTAATAGAACATTTCGAATTTTCTACTAAATATCCCCTTTTATAACGATAATATATCGTTAAGTGTCACCAAAATGGTTGGAAAAAGTTTCTCTATGCAGCAATGATCCAGCATACTATTGGTTATAATAAAGGGTCCGCCAAATAACTTTTTTTTTTGAAAATGCTATAAAAAAACTACTGAATATTTTCTCAAATTTCTTTTTTTATTTGAAAGTACAATCCTTCCGGTTAATAATGGAAAATAATTTCATTCAAATGGCTGCCTCGGCTGGCCATGCAGTAGCCTACACGATTGGTCCAATTTTTAAGCACATTATCGATTGTGAGAGCTGTATTTCACCAATGGCTTCACGAATATTGTCCTTTAAAGCGTCAATTGTCTCTGGCTTGTCGGCGTAACACTTATCTTTGAGGGCATCTCACAAATAATAGTCCAACGGTGTCAAATCGCAGCTCCGAGGTGGCCAAACGACATCAACTCTGCGGCTGATAAAGCGATCTTCAAAAACAGGGCACAAAACATCGAGTGTAGCTTCAGCTGTGTGGCACGTAGCGCCGTCCTGTTGAAACCAAATGTTGCCAATATCCTCCTCTTCAATTTTTGTGAACAAAAATTCGTTTAACATGGCCCGGTAACGATCGCCATTTACTGTAACGGCCACTCCTTGCTCATTTTCGAAGAAAAATGGCCCAATTATGCCTCTGGACCAAAATCCGCACCAAACAGTGACTCGTTTTGGGTGTACCGGATTTTCAATGTATGCGTGCGGGTTTTCCGTGCCCCAAATGCGACAATTATGCTTGTTTACAGACTCGCCAAGATCAAAATGAGCTTCAGCCGAAAAGATGATTTTTTTGGCAAAATCGGCATCTTCTGTAAGTCGATCGCAGGCCCACTCAGCGAAGCGAAAACGCATTGGATGGTCAGTTGGCCTCAATTCCTGGACCAATTGGACTTTGTATGGCGTCATACTAAGGTCTTTATGCAAAATTTGTCTCAATGATGTCTCCGAAATGTTCAATTGTTGAGAACGACGGTGAATTGATGTTGATGGCGCATAGCGCACACTCTGCCACAGTATCAATATTCTCGGGTGTACGCACTGTTTTTGGCTTTTCACGCTTTGGTTTATCGATGAGTATGCCAGTTTCTTTCACTTTTTTCACAAGATAACGAACATACGGAGCTGACGGTGCTTCTCTTCTTCCAAAATCCGTACGCAATTTTCGCAATTTTACATAAGCCAATTAAATTTCTATTTTTAAATAATGCCAAAAAAAGTGTCAAGCATATACATATTTTACTCTCAAGTTCACCGATATTTCAACAGACTTAGTTTATTTCTCATATAGAGAAACTTCTATTTTCATAACGTTAGGACGGGGATCGGCACTCGAAGTGTTACCAGTTAAAATGCTATAAATGTATCAATTCTTATGTGTTTATTTCAAAACTTCTGTATATCTTTAAACCAATTCAAATATAACCAAAAATAAGTTCACGCGAATGATAGCACCGAGTCTGTCCGATATGTCTACGCACGCTTTGCGAATGTGGTGTGATGATATCTTGCCAAATAATCTGGTAATAGTCATTTTTAAGGCATCGACCGTTTTATATTTTTAAGTTAATACTTTGGCCTGAAAAATGAACTATAAATGTATATGGAAGAATCCATTGGGTTTAAGGTCAGCGAATATGGTGGCCATTGTAGTGAAGAAATGAAGTTTTCTTATATATCTTCATTTCTTCTACTTATAAGAAACGTCCAATGGTTTCTACTAAATTGTTTACGAGTTTAACAAATCATCGTTTGACATTTGTTCACAGCAGGTTTGTTATGTAACGTTTACGACATCTAATAAACAACATGTGGATTGTGGACACCTAATAAACAAGGTCCTGTGAGAGTTACTATTGTCGTAGGCAACAGTGAGGCATACGCAAGCTTTTATTAATCAATTCACTGATCTAAATTGTCTTTTCCATATTGCGTTTACATATTGCACGTTTAAATTTTTTAACTAATTTGGTCTTGCTAGGTAAACTATGTCTTTTGTGTAAGTGTATATAAAGTTTTAAATTTTTGGCATTTTGTAGAACTTCAATGGCATTTTGTGATTTCATTTATTAATATGTCCGTATGCTATACTAGCATTGAAATTTTTCGCCAATTGAGCTGCAGTTTGTCGTGTACGTTCAGTTGTGCCCTTCATATTTCGATCCATTTTTGACGATGTTGCTGTTTTTGAATCTCCACATCCATATGAATTTTATACAACTACATACCAGTTTTAATTATAACGTACGGTTCGCTACACAAACATTTTATTCAAATGTAAGTGTTGTAGCTCACTCACAATGTCTGGTTGTGATTTTACAACTAAATACAAAGCAATAGCACTGTGGGGTTTGAATACAATGTCGTCTTACGTTTTTCAACTGCAACGTTAACCGATATACTTCCATAAGCCTGTAAACAACATAAAAACCCGACATTTTTCATGCACTCTTTGACTTCTACATCACCTGTTAGGTTGATAACATTTCGAGTGCCGTCGTCTGATCCTAGTTATATTTTATGTACTGTTTCAAAATTGTTTTTTTTTTTTTTTTTTTTTTTTTTTTTTTATTTTTTATTCTATGCTATCTTTTTTTGGGGCTCAAGGCTCTCCCAGCTCTTTCGCGGTTCGCTTATTTACGTCCTACTTTACGCCTTACGCCTTAAATCGAGGACGTACGGCTATAGGTCCAATTTTCGTACAACCATCTGCGCATTGCATAGCTCCATGCCAGCCTATAGTATTGACATGGAATTAAAAATGTATATCTTATCGTGGTCATTATACTCTTTACTCACCATCTTCATTAAACTATTGGTTTACGTATGGGCTAAATGAATTTTGCAATAAATATTATTTATTTTATTTGCCTACTAAACGGATACTTGCCTACTAAACCAAATGACTAAAATGGGTAACAAAGACAGCGATATTAAAATGGAAACTCAAGAGGTTATGGCAGTGATGAGTCAGTTGATGCTACCGCAGTTCTGGTCCGCAGTTCGAAGAATTGATTCAGCACAGTAAAGTGGTAACTCACCCTGACTAAAATAACTAGCGTAAAGGCAAAGTGTGCACATGATTTGGGATCACTGTCACCCGAAACATCTGAACAGATTTCAGATCTGTTACAAAACCCACCGGAGAGTAACGTCTACGAGGCTATCAAACATCAATTATACGAGCTACTTACGTCATCAAGTGAGAGCCAACTGGAGACGCCTTTATCTGGAGTTGATATCGGGGATAGGCGGCCATCTGAGTTGCTTCGCCAAATCACAAGCATAACTAATAAACAGTTAACAGAAAAAATAATCAAAACGTTTATCTATAGTCTCACAGCGTTACCAAATTTTTATTTGCCAGTTCGACATTTGGTTGTACATCATATAGGGACGAACGATCATTTCCCGTATGCGCGACTTAAGAAGTTAAGTCCTAATAGACATTAAGCTGCGTTTACAGAGTTCCAACATATGGTAGATTTGGGAATTTATCGTCCATCGTCTTCCCCAGTTTCTTGTTCTTTACATATGGTAAAGATTTAGATTGGAGGCCATTTAGATATTATCGGCATTTAAATTTAATTTAACAACATCGGATAGATACCCGATATCACATTTGATGTTCATAAAACGGCTATTACAAGTCCGTTTGGATTGTATGAGTTAACGCGTATGCCGTTTGGATTACGAAATGCCGCACAGACCTTCAAGATATTTATGAACGAAGCAGTCCGTAGACTATAGAGTTATAGTCTATACATTGATGATATTTTGCTGGCCTCAGGTAACACATTTAGTACATCTAGAACAATTATTTAAAAGATTGGTAGAATTTTATGTAGATATCAAACACAAAAATGTGTTTTAGATTTTTTTGAATCACAAAATTACACCTGATGTAATTCAACAATCCGAGGAACGAATTCGGGCCATCAGAGAGTTTCCTGCTCCTAGTTCGATTAAACATATTCAGCGTTATATTGGGATGGTGAATTATTATCACCGGTTTATTCCCATGTTGGCTAAATTGCTCGCTCCAATTCATTACCATTTGTCCACACTTCTTAAGTTGCCTAAAACGTTCAAGAATTTTTCATGAACGGGAGACTGCAATTTAGAATTCACAAGTTTAAATAATGAATTGGCCTTTTCGCACATCCTTTGGGAACTGCGCAAATTAGCTTTACTATACTGATGCATTAAACATTGCCGATGGCGGTGTACTGCACCAGTCAGAAGCGGTGGGAGCCCTTGGGATTCTTATCAAAAAAATTAACGAGTGCAGAAATCAACTATTCTGCGTTCAATCGGGAGCCTTTAACTAAGCATTTTAGGTATTTTGTTGAGGGTCTCGATTTCACTCTCGATAAGCCATAAACGAGTCTGAACAACGCGTAAATTGGTTATTTTGACCTGGTAATCTCCACCCAACTAAATAAAATTATTTTCACTGATTATTGTGAGCTCTCGAACTACATAATTTTCTCGTACCTTGTGGTTGTGATTATACGATTAACTTATCTCTTAGTTAACTATAAAACTACCTTGTTTCCAGATGAGATGACCTTAGACATAAGCACTAAGATAAACAATACCAAACACCTCTTATGACCCGATAAATACAAAGTTAAAGTACTCGTACATACATTTGTAGACAATAGAAACTATTTTACAGTCGCAATACAATTCCATTCGTATACTCGTATCTTCCAAATAAATTATAATGATTGTATTCGAAATATATAGTTAGTTTATCTTGGAATACAAGATACTTCAAGGTAGTTGCTTGTATTAGAAAAGCATTATATCTGGCATGTTGTTAGTTTCTATTACACGAAAAACTCCTCTTCCTTTCATATATGTATAGATACAACATAATGTATTGTTCGTGATGTCAAACATAATATTTCGATTCGAAATGTATATATATATTGTATATAGGTACACATTTATGTATCGTCCATATGTATACTAGATACACAAGAAGATATCGAATCCCTAACAATGTTCTGTTTATCTATCTGTTATGTTCTGTAAGAAAAAATGTTGTTACCATAATAACCAGTAATGATATATACATACAAAATTATCTTAAGATGTACATTTCTTAATAGTGAGTTGAACATAACAATATAATTGTACGAGGATTAATTAAGAAATCTACCTTAATATAATTAATTGGTCTATACTCTTAGGAGTTTCTAGGTAATTTAAGTAAATGGCTATTTGGTAATTAGCTTTGGTTTTTTCTTCTGTATTTTGAATGATGAGGCGAACAAAGTTAATACATTTAAATTTTACGACACCAGTTTCGAGTTCAATCGAATAGAAAAGTGAAAACACCAATAAACATATATATAAGTATAGGCTCCAAGGCTGCTTACATATATGCACAGGTATGTGTTTATGTTATATCGGGATTATGGTTTAACCGAAATAAAAATATCATAAAAATGAAATTGTGTCTCATACTCGTATATACACAACATTTAATACTCGTATATTATAATGTCGTTGGCAAGGCAGATAAAAAGAAATTTTCGTTTTATCCATAACTTATTTTATTTGTGGATAGGCTAAAAGCTATCACAATTGCTAGATAAATTTAATTGTGTGTTAAGAATCGAGAATTATTTATATTTTCTTTATTGTTTTAATCAAATTTATTGTCATAGTCTCTTGTTCAGTTTTGAACATTATTGTATATGCGGGATGTATATAAAGACGATAAATGATATAAGATGGTGTGGTAGCAAGACTGTCTTAACTCGATATCATAAAGCATTCTAATACTCTATAATACATACATTTATATACTTATGCACATTTTGTGTATAGGAGAGATTATTGATATATATATATATATATATATATATATATATATATATATATATATATATATATATATATATATATATATATATATATATGTATATATATATATATATATATATATATATATATATATATATAAGTACTACTTATCGTGTTATTGCATGATTGCATTTTCATATAGCTCAGAAAACGTAGTATATTCCAGTTTAGTTTATTTTTTAAAATGGGTCCTCCTGCGGATGCTGTTTCAGTTTCTAATAATACGATGTCATTTTTAATTTTTTAACCGTTTGCTTGCTACGGTACCGAATCAGAGTACCACCCTGATACAAGTATTCTCCTTTGAACATCAGCACCTCGCCAAAAAATACATCTCAGACAAGAAAGCGAAAGAGAAACAGCAATAGCTGGAAAAGAGTGAAATCAAAGAGACAAAAAAATGTTGGTGAGGCTTATGAAAATGCAGTAGGTCGCGAAGTCCCCGCAAAAGTGATGAAATCAGGATGAACAGAAAAGTGTCGATTACGGTGCCTTGAAAGAATACCACAGCGAGCTCGAAACTCTGTATTCAATTTTTATTATAAACTTGGAAACAAAGAGCGACAATGGAATTTTATTGCCAAGTCTGTACAGGTAATCGATAAAAAGGTTACCAAAGTCTGTAGCGGTAAAAGTTGGCGAAATTCTTCTCGATTGTATCATCTGATTTCACCAGAAGATCCAAGTACAGATAATCGAGTGTGTTTAAAAATGTTTTTGGATATGCTTGCAATCTCCAATCAACTGGTAGACAATGCCATTTCGAAAGCCGGAGATGGTGGCATCTATAATCGCGGTAACATTTTTATATAAATTACGCGGTCCGTACGTATTGCTGAGTTTCTATATTTTCTGGAACTTGGTTTTCCACCATTCTCTCATTTTCCGCCTAAAAAACTGTTTAACTGCTTTTTGTAATGAAATTAGGTCCAAAATGTGGTTTGCTGATAAGATTCTGGTAGCGTTGTTTTATAATATCTTTTTTAATAAAACCTTCACAACATAAATACCCGGTTCAAAATATCTGCCTATGTTATCTGAATATGTTAATAAAAATACTTCAAAATGTTTGTTTATAGGTAAATATGTCCGTCCAGTCAATGAATTAAAAGAAATTCCAAAGAAGCATGCAATAAGGCATATCTCATCCTTCCCAACGGTGGAAAAGCATTATTTACGAGCCAAACCAAGAAAATGTATCTAAAAAGTGGTCTTTCTATAGCCAAAATGTACAGAATGTATCGTCAATGGATTATCGAAAACAACCTTACCACACAGTACGTCACAGAACGTCAGTACATATTTAATGGACATATTTAAGGGACATCAATATGTCCATTAAATATGTATCAGCCCTGTGGGTGGGGGCAACCATGTTTCGTAAATATTTCGAACCAAACATGAGATCCATATAATACCACCACAGTATCCAGAGCTTGTCGTAGGAGGCGACTAAATCTGGTTGGATCGCTGGGCTGAAGACCCGCATCCGTAAAAAACAATTACAGTTAAAAATGTCAACAAAAACAAAAAAATGGGATACCGCCTAAATAACAATGACCCCCCGCTTAAGTACCCGGATACAGCGATCTTTAAAGGGAGAACCGCCTTTCGGTAGGCGAAGAGGTCGCTGTCGGCGACGATGGCTCCACGGCGTAGAAAGCGATCTGGCATCTTCCAACTGCTTGCAACAGTATGAAGATCTGCCTCGTAATCGAAACCGTTGGAGTCTGATTGTTGACACGGTACGGGCCAATAATGGCCTGTAAAAAAGAAAATAAAAATTTAAGGGACATATTTAATTTCACGAAATTGTCGGAATCAAATTTTTTTACCAAAAATACACAAAACGAAGGTATTTCTATAAGCAAAATTCGGGAAATATTCATTTCTAAAACTGAGCCAAATAAACTACTCTATAAATATGAGTTTGCTGAAAATTTTAAAGAAGTTTTTCTATATTTCGAAACAACGTCAGTTACAAAACGCCGAGGGAGAAAACGGAAGCTCGTGATTCGTGACTTTGTCGATTTGTCGTACGCTGAAAATATACTTCTGACAACAAATATACCGATCTAACGTATTTGTGTGAGAAAAATTATATACCCGGATTATATAAACAATATATTATCAAAATTTGCCCCACACAAATATATTAACGAACATTCTGACGAAGATGATTATTTTCGTTTTTATTCCCTTAGCGCCTTTATGTTATTTGGGTGTGCAATGTGCATTACTAATAAATATTACTTTTTGAAATTATTTTAAAAAGTTATTTTCTTTTATTTCGAAATTTAATTGCAATACGGCGAAATAAGAGTTACAATAGTAACCATAAAAAAACATATTTTTTTTTATAACTACAAATCGATTTACAATTTAAAATTTTCCCAGTCAACAAAACTATAACTAGTACTTACAATATTATTTTAATAAAACTGCACTTGGCGAGTATCGCGTTTACCTGTTTAAACTATGATTTTTAAATTTGTTCCCAATTTGTCAAGATAAATTAACTATTTTCAGTAAAGAATATTTTCAATTAAACATAGGTCCGAAAGTTTTCAATTGAAAAACCTAAAAATCGTTCTCCTGAAAATTGACGTATGATTATACTTATTCTTAAGAAATAGTAGCCCACGTAACAGGTGACTACTACCATAATCCAAAAAAAAGAAGCGAAGATCAGAATAAGTTAATCATGCAGGTATAGCACATCAGGCAAAACGGAAAACCATCCAAATCAAAAAACGAAAACTCGACTCGAAAAAACATCACATCAGCAAAGAATTAAAGAAACTATAAAAGGTAAGCGAATTCCACCTATGGTAGTGGCAATGTGACAATTACTCCGTCAGTAACAAGTCACTAGAGGACACCAGCTTCAATTTTCAAACCAAATTGATAAACAACAAGCAACTTAAAATAAATGAAGACTCTGAGACAGATTATAGAAATCTAACAGAATATATAAACGGTTCTTGGCAGTAGTGGCATGCATATGAAAATAAACATACGCGACCGATAAGGGTTATGGTAAGAAATTTGCAACATTCATGCGAACCAGAAGATATCAAAAGGGACCTGAGTGAAAGTGTTTTTAAAATCCTTGATGTCTTCAACAAAAATTAAAAAAAAACTATAGGAAAGGGGATGAAGAACTAAGTATTCCTCTTCCGTTATTCATGCTGAATTGCTAACCTTCGATAACAAAGAAGATATTCAAAAATGTTATCAAACAAAACCTATGTGTTGTAAAAATGGGTGTAAAAATTGAAGCGTTTAGAAGTAACCATATAATTCTTTAATTTAAACTTTGTCAGTGATATGGCCACACTCAAAAGTTCAACATGAACTTAGATGTGTTAAATGTGCTGAGATACATTTAACTATTGCTTGTGAGAAACCCAGGAGTACTGCGGCAAAGTTTTTAACAAGCCCAACCTGCAAACTACCGAGAATATCTGGTAGCGAGAGAACTGCAGAAAAGAAGAAAAATCTAAATAAGCCAACAAATTTACAAAACAGTCAACCATCAGAATCTGCTAGAAAACATGTAAGACGTGGTACATCACATGCGAAAGTAGCTGACACGAAAGGTCAATTCCGGACCAGCTTTAGACCCTACTTATTCGAATACTAAGATGGAAATGATGCAGATTGTTATGAATACCATAAGCAACCTTTCAGAAAGGTTACAGAGACTGGAGCAGGGCAATTCTGCTATATTATTATATAATTAATTCCCTCTAAATGATGTTCCAAGTAAACCTGAGAATTGTTTTACAAAACTACTTGGAATGCTAACGGTATTGATTAGAAGCGTATTTAACAATGCAAAATATTGATGTGTGTCTGATATCTGAGACCCACTCTACTAGGCAATCTTACTTAAAAATTTAGGATTACCAAGTTTATGAAACAATTCATACGGATAACCAAGCAACCGAACTATTTCAATGGAAGATTTATACAAGAGGGTGCTCTAGGCTTACAACAACCAAAGGTAACGCACTTAAAAATACAATAGTAGAAATGGGCTGTTACGTACATTCCACTGGTATACCAACATATTGGCCCACGAATGCAGGTAAAACTCTTGATCTAGTAGTTTTTTTTATATCAAAACAAGTTTCAAGAAATTTAATTGAAGTACAGGATAATTCAGATATAGACTCTGATCGTTCTGCAGAGATACTTTCCAAGATAATTATAGAAAGGATGCGACAAGAAAATTAGAAAGGGGACGAAACCAACTCTTGCCCATAAAACAACCGATTGGGAGAGCTTCAGATCTGAATCAGAAAGCAAAATTATCCTACAAACACGACTAAAAACGGTACGCAGGAACTTGAAGAAGCGGTACAAAACTTCACTGATATCATTCGGATATCCGCGTGGAATAATGCTATTATAATACTGGAATAGCATTTAAAACTATTAGTTAAAGTTATCCAAGAGAAATTCGGAATCTCGTCTTAGAATATGGCAACAAACGACGATTCCATCGTCGACAAGACTATTCTAAATAAATCACAACAGTTTAAGCGAGAAATTCAGAAACTAAATGAAAAGTTGTTTTCTTTGTATATTGGAAAATTGACCGCTGAAAAAAATTTGAACTACTTACTATGGAAGGCAACCAACAAAAGAAAAACCTCAATTACGCACACCTATACTTTTAACCGAATGAGACCGAATCTAATACTAACCCGGATAATAACCCTGAAAGAATGTTATTAGGGAAATAATATTATATCTGGGGTCAGCAAAGGATTCTCTGATTAGGATTTATACATAAACTAAATGTTACGCTTCTGGGACAATATGTTGATCTTTTGAGGTCATATATGTATCCGAAACGCTTTTTAGAGTAAGACACGAAGATGAGTATCTAGACCGAGAGAGGTAAGGGCAGGAGTCCCTCAAGGAAGTGTTCTAGGCGCAGTCCTATACTTACTATATAACTACAATCGATATACGACAGTCGGACCACGTAAGCATAGAAACTTTTGCTGACGACACCACTATACTAGCAACTGGGCAAACTTTGGAAGAGGCGAGTCAAAATTAAGCATAAACAGCAAAATATAGATTTACAGGTTCTTAAGCCGATCTGGCTATATGGCATTCAGCTTTGGGGTTGTACTAAGAATAATAATATCAAACTTATACAAAACTTCAACAATAAGATACTTCGACACCCTGGTACATTCGACATAGTAATTTGCATCGTGATTTAACGATTCCGGATATAAAACACGAAATAAAAGCTTTGCAATGAAGTATCAAAGCTAATGGAACATGTTAATGCCGAAACCTCTCGGCTACTGGATAACGCGGAAGTCAGTCGGCTACTTTCAGTTTATTTTCGTATAGACACGGTCTATTTGGCATAATAAATATCTATTTCCAGTTTTGTGACAAGACACGTTAATTGAAAATTAAATAATTTGTAAATTTGTAATTTGATTAGAATAAATCATAAAATGGTAAATCAAAAGGCCAGTGAAAAGTAGATAACGAGCTTTTCCATTTTTGTTTATACAATTATACAAGTTATTGTGTAGGTATAAGAAGAGGAATGAACCTAATTTAAATACTAAGAAGAAGTATTTAAATTAGGTTCTGTTCAAAACGAAATTTTCGATCGACATTAAGAAAAATTAAACAATTTTTGGGTTTCACAATACCTTTTGAAATCACTTATTTAACTGTCAATTGTGTGAGGTAGATATTGAAGTCACGAAGGAAAGAACAAAATAATTAAAGTTCTTTCAATATTTTTTATTCTTGTGTACTATTGGTTGCATCTATATAAGTTGTCAGTACCGAACTTGAGTTCAGTGTTAGTCGTCACACTGAGTGGACGTGTTTTTTTCCACTCGGTGTTTAATTAAATAAAATAAATTCGTTTGTGTGTGTGTATGTGTGTGTTTGTGGCTTAATTTTTCGAATCTCAGATGAGTATCGCTATTATATTATACTATATTTTATTATATTTAATATTAAATTATATTATATTATATATTGCATTATATATTTAGGTTTTAGTGTTTATATAATTATTATGGTGAGGTACATATATCGTATTTGTGTGTGTCAGTTTGCATCGTGTATACATTGCCAGTAATGGTATTGGTATATAGTTATGTACATCCAATGCGTCTTTAGTGGTATTGGTACATCAATTGCAATATCACACACACACAATTTTCCGTTGCACACGATTGAATGCGACACGTGTGTTTTTGTTTTGTTTCGTTTGACGAACCAATTCGATCTTCATATATTTCTCTTTCCTCTGAGTGATTTTTGTGTTTTGTTTTGTGTATCATAATTCATAATGTATATATTTATCAAGGCATACAGTGGAGGGGATTTTTGGAGAGTTTTGAATTTTAACGCGTTCAAACTGTATGTGTATTTGTGTCTTTTTGTATATTCATCACAGTTGTGGAAAACAAATTCACATTCTATAGTCAAAATTTTGATGTCCTTGAAAACGATTGCATATAAATTTTTGTTAAATTTTTATATAGCACGTTATTTTGTTTTTGTTTTCTTAGTTGCATTAGTCAAAAATTTTTTTTTAAATTTTTGACTATGTATTTCCCTTCCCTTTTGTTTTATATATTTTGCTTATATATAGATCCAATGCGTATATGTATACGGCCGTTTCCCATCGAAAAACATGGCCGATCCTATGTATGTGTAATGGGTTAGAAAGTGGTAAATACATCAACAATCGTATGAAAAAGCTGATTTTTTCGAAATTTTTGACTTTTAACTTCCTATAACTTGGTAGGCACGCCCGATAACCAAATACTCACTATCCAGAGTTTGGAAAATGATTATTTATCAACAATCCTGGATTAATAATTTTCATTTAAACCAATATTTTAATTCATGATTTTGAAGATTTAAGAATCTAGATTTTTATATTTTCGATCGTGAATAACAAAATAAAACGAAATGAATTTGTAATATCGGGTTTAGATATTAGATTGTGCTCTGTTTCCCGTTTACAAGTGCTAATATGATTTTATTTTACATCCCGCTCGTTTTTTTTCATTTTCCTTCGTTTCAATGTTTTTTTAGAAATAATGCAAACAGTTTTGTTCTTCGTTGTCTTTTAGTGCATTTCGCTTCATTTTTATTTTATTTTTGATTTTGTTTCTTTGTTTTAGTTTGCTACGAGCATTTGAGGCGAAAGCACGTGTTCGTTGTCAGTATGATTTGGTTTTTACGTAATATTTTTAGATTACATAAAATTTTATGCGTTTTAATTTTGTTTTAGGCTTACAGAATTTTTATTTAGGATTATTAAAACAGTTTGAATTGTATGACTTAAATTACTTTCATTCTTTATAAAAATTATAAAATTGATATTTTGGTCAATTACGTTTGTTGTGCTTTGTTGTCTTTTAGTGCATTCGTTTCGTTTTTAATTTATTTTTGATTTTGTTGCTTTGTTTTAGTTTGCTACGAGCAGTTGCAACGGGAGGATGTATTTGTTTTATGATAAATTTTATGTTTTCGTAATTTATTTTCAATATACATAAAATTTTATCTGTTCGGAATTTTTTTTTTTAGGTTTTTAGATATTTATCAATTTTATTTGGATTTTGATCTCTATTTGAATTTTAACTAGGAAATAAATTAAACAAAACGTTAATTTTATTATTTCCAAATATAATTAAATTGTTGTTTCGTTTAATTTTTCGAAATAGAATTAACGAATTAACAATTATACAAATTTTGTCAACCGATATAGTCAATAAAATTATGAATTGAATAATATAAAATTTATTTATATGTTTATTAAAATTTATATTTTCGCAAATATATTTTAAATTTGCCAAAAATTAAATATATTTTAGGTCAATTTTTTTCATACTGACAAGTAAACATACAATACAATAAAAAAACAGTAACAGACAATGTACCATCAAAAACAAAAAGAAACAAAAAAATCAACGTAAACAAAACAAAAAAAATAATTTTCGTGACTTTGTGTATTCTTTGTGTGCTAGAGTGTTTTTCCCATACAAAATTCAAATGCAAAAGAGGAGTTACGTTATATAATTACTGTTTATACATTTTCTCGAATCACATTGAACCATTTTGATCATGTGATCATATTCGATAAACGAAATATTATCGAACTAACATATTAGCCGAAAATAAAAATAAAAATCAGGAAAATTTCTTATGAATGAAAAATTTGAGCATGTATCAATAAATGGGAAATTTATTGTACAGCAGTCTTGATAAATAATCATATTTAGATGCCTCATATACAAAAATTGATGTTAAGGCCTGTATTGTAAGATATAACAAAGCAAAGTCACAAAATTACGAGAAATCGACAGTTTACGAACGAATTGTACAAATTATGTTGTTTTCTAACCCTTTACTCATACTAACTCATAAAAGAGAATAATCGGCCTGATCTTTAGTGGTATTGATAGATCAATAATATTACAATGCGTATACGGGCAATGTATACAGGTTTGATCTTGTTTAAATTTGTGTATATATAATATAATATATAAATACATACAGTGGCTTACATAAATTACTGGTTTTTGGTTTTGCTATTTGATGGGTTTGCATGTAATGTTCTTGTATATAATCATTGAGAATTTAAATTAAGTTTTTGGTTGTAATGCTATTAGGATTTTAATTCAGTGCCATGTATAGATTAATGGTCGAAGGATCAGTTTTTATACGACCAGTGAGGTGACTTGTACGTGGAGGCTGTGGAGCCGAGGCACTTTCTGGTGAGAAGTGGATTGACATATTTTGGAGTAGGTTCCGAGTAGGTAGAGCAGGCACGGTAGGGATTCGAAAATTAATTGAATATATATTTGTTGGTGGTGGATGGAGTTTGGCGAGAGTGGTTCAGTTGTGGGCGTTTGAATTGTGGGTGTGTTCGGGATATTTTCTGTAGCGGGACTTTTACCTGTATAGCGGGACATTGATCTGGATTGGAGGTGTGGACTTGGTTCGGTTGATGTTTGACGGCTATTTGTCTGAGTACTTTATGATGTTATGGTGAATCTTCTGGTTTCCAGTGGATTTTATTCGTGTTTTAGTTTTATATGTAAGCGGGGGTTGATTTTCTGGTTTCCAGTTGATTTTATTCGTGTTTGAAGTTTCATATGTGAGCGGGGGTTCTCTGCCGTTGCCGTGGTTGGATTGATTTTAATGTTTGTCTTAGTTGGGTTTAGTTTTGGAAGCTGTAGATGTGCTGAGAGGTGCGGAGCGAATAGCTAGCGTGTAGTTCAGGTATCAATCGAGGTTGGTTCCTTCATCATGTTCTTGTTCGGTTTCGGCTCGGTCTGGAGTCTGGTGGCGTCCACCGAAACTAACCGCGGTATCGGGGATTCCTATTGAACTGCAGGATTGATTGTTTAGTGATTCTAGGCGACGATTGGGGAGTTGTTGCAGGCTCGTTGACATTTGAGTGTTGATGGTTTTAATTTTTCGTCGTTGGAATCGGGTCTGCGCTTGAATTGGCCGTGGGTTTTGGGATTGAATGGCTGTCGGCCGTAGTCCCGGGGTGCGTTTCCGGTGATGGTGAATGTGTGTCTTGTATCGGGTTTGAGTGTCCTTGTTTTGAAGTTTTAGACCAATTGTATGCCTACGTTCGGGGTGTCACTTTACTGTAGATGTGGCGGATCTGCTTCGATTATTACTGTTCATGAGTTCAGTAGCCGCTTATTCAAATTTGCTACATTTTAAAGGAGGGATAGTTGGTGTTGACTTCGAGGGGTACATTCATATCATTTCATAGGAAGTCGGATTTGAGTGCGAAATTGAGTAAGTTGAGGTAACGTGTGTACAGCACAAGAGTGCATGTGTGTGACACATAAGTAATAAGGAAAGTGTACACACCCTCAGGGATTTTGTAGGACAGGATTGTTTAAATTTGATGCAGAACATGAGTCTGTATCTTTCATTATCGGAGGTATATCTTGGGATTGTGGTTGAGGATTGTTTAGTCTGGAAGTTTGTGACGGGTCGGGCGGGGATTTTATTTTAGTGGCGGGGAGTTGGAACTATTAGAATGTTTGGGTGTTGGCGGGATTGTTGCAGTTTTGCAGTGGTGGTTTGGAAGCATTCAATTTTGTAGAGTGTTGGGATCTTTTGTTTCGGTTGGATATTTGGAGGATGTCGCGCGATTCTGGAGTGGGCTGGGTTGTGCAGGAGTGTCTTGGAGGAAGCGGTTTTGTAGGTATTGATAGCTGCATGCTGGTAATTTGTTCCTTGCCTCATGGTACTGCTGTGGTTGAGGGGGAGGGGTTTCGGGGCTGGATTTGATCGGGACGGGCATGAGGGTTGACCTAGTTGCAGTCGCGGCTAGGAGCCTCTGTTGGCATGTGGGGTTTTGGACGCGAAGAGGCTGGAGGATTGGCCGGAATGTGGGATGTTTGGCTGGATTCCTATTTGTTGGATGTCAGTTGAGATAGGTCTGCACTTTTTATTTATCTGTAGGTTGGTGTTCCTTTGTTGAGTGTGCTTTGAATGAATTTTTAGTTTGGATGCTTACAATTAGGTTCTCGTGTTAGAGTTTGTTTATTACAAATAGATGTATGTTTGGTGGAATGTGGAGTTTGGATCGTGTTTGGTTTGCTTGAATGGGGTTCGCTCCGGGGGTGTCGATTTCCTCCACTTTTGGGGTGCTTCTCCTCCATACTTTCTGCATGTATGTGGCAACCTTGCCTGTGTTATTGCCTGTGTGTCGTGCATACGTGCCTGTCGGCTATCCATGCGTTATTAAAATTTAAATTTATTAAGTTTCGTATTAAGTTTTGTATTTGGATTTAATGGTGCTTTTTGCAAGTTAATATCAGTTGTTCTTTTTTGATTATTGAACGGTAAAGTTCGCAGCGGATCTACTACGTTGGTAGAAAAGTGACATCCCTGATCACGACCATTAATATAAGAATAATAATAATAATTTATGGAAAAGGTTTGGTTTTAATTATTTACGTAAGTGTTAATATGTTTATAGTTGGAGGGGGTTTACAAAGAAAGTTTATTTTATTTAAAACAGATGTGGCATAATTTTGGAATGTAAAACGTTTTCAGAGATTTATTTTGATTTTCTGACAAACTTAATCTACTATTATGCTATCATCAGCGTAATGTGAAAAGGATATAGATTTTACTAACAATTTATATTATTTTAATTATTATGTAACAGGAAAATGGTTCTGCTGAAGATTGTTGCTTAGTGTGATTTGTTTTTCTGATAAGCATGTTACAGAATTATGGCAACATTATCGTAATGGATGGCTTAAACTATCATCCCCTATTAACCATATTAATTAAATTGTTTCAGATACCTGAGCCATAAGTTAATAAATTTTCTTTCAGAGTTCTGTACTTATGTTTTAACTAGGTTACTTGTGCGGGCGGGAGTTGAAATAAATAATAAAATTAATTAATTAACCGATAGTAATATTAATTAGTTACAGATTCCTGAGCGACTAACTAATAAGTGTATTTTAGAATTTTAATTTTAATTTAGTTTTAATCTTATTCAAAATACAGCAGAGCAGATAGGTGATGCGGACCGAGAATGCTGATTGGCGATTGCAGATTAGTAGATTAGAATTGTGATTGTCTTGTGATTGTCTGATAACAGTAGTTTAGTAAACGATTTGCCAGGTGTCTGTAACCGGGTCGTTCTCTCCTTACTAACATACCTTCCCATCCTTACCTATTGTTTTATGTAAACGGCTGTAGGAATAGGCCCGGCGTTATCCGGGAATCTTGCCTAGCGCTTGGTCCTACAGTCCTATCAATCAATCAATCAAATCAATTGTGTACTATTGGTTGCATCTATATAAGTTGTCAGTACCGAACTTTCAAGCGATTGATTATTTATTTTTCAGCAACTAATTTTCACCGCCCAGGTGGCGCAGTGGTTAAAGCTGCGGCAGTTGGAGCGGAAGGTACCGGGTTCGAATCCCGATAGGGGCAGGATGGTAAAGGGATTTTTCACCATACGATTACGATCGGTGGTGTAAATGAACACATCTATGACCCCCTGTTGGAGTGCAGAATTCATGGGCCAACCCATCTTCCATGTCAGTACTATAGGCTGGCATGGAGCTATGCAATGTGCAGATGGTTCTACGTAAATCGGACCTATAGCCGTGCGTCCTCGATTTGGCTGTAATGGCGTAAGGTTAGGACGTAAATAAGCGAACCGCGAAAGAGTTGGAAGTGCCTCGAGCCCCAAAACAGATAGTAGAGATAAAAACAAACAAAACAAACAAACAAACAACTAATTTTCGTTCTCCACAAACCAAACAGTTTGAACAGTTTAAAGTCAAAGTGAAAAGTTGATTGCCGAAAAAAGCTCTCTCTTCACAGATCGCTGAATCATTTGAATCGAACAAGGTCGAAGAGACAGTTCCACAAAGTATCTCTAAGGCCTGTATTTGAGGGTATTCAAGTACAGCTAGTGGTACATGTGGAACATTAAGAAGTTCAGAAAAATGTGCACGCCATGTATCGAGTACCGCATCGACGTTAACATAGGTTTCCATCCTGGTCCCGAATGGCAGCTGACCGAGATCTTAAGGTATGGTGCAATTCGGTGATTCCTTTAAAGAAATCACGCGAATTGCGTACATTGCTGTGTTATTATACTCTTAGGACCTTGGACTTCAACCATTTGCGCGTCTTCTGTCTACAATAGACAATTGACAGTTTGGCTAATCTCTTGTGCAAGCGAAACTTACACATTCGATTATCACCTGCTTGGTAGTCCAACACAACCTAGTTTACTTGTGGTCCATTGAGAAATCCAACTGTAATATTTGAGGTAATCCCCACTGTGTAGCAAATTATAGATTTTGAGCACATGGCCTCCTTTTTTAAGCCCTGCAGTTTATTGGAGCGCTACGAGTACCTTTTCATACATGTGATAAGGCCTTCAAACGCGCCAGGTTTTCTTGGTGACTGCACGTTTCACGTGCCGATACTTAAGCGGGGGTCATTGTTGTTTTGGTGGTATCGGATTTTTGTATATTTCTTGACATTTTTATAATATCTTCTTAATTAGAGCATTTACTTGAAGTAAATTTCAGCCGGTATAGCTGTTAAAGGAATGTTTTGTTGAAAGCCATTGAAATGTTTAGATATCAAAGTGTTAAGTTTCGTTTATGTAAAAATTTCACTCAAAAACTAGAACAGCTCAAAACGTGCTGAACTGTCACTAATGTATATAGAAAAGATTTTCATGGATGTTTTCTCACTTAATTCATCGAAACTAGTTTGGCCGTTTCTGTTGGTAATGAAGCCTATAAAGCTTAAGCCACTTACTCGTTCATGTTTCCTTCATCTGTATAGGAGTCAATAGCGACTCAGAAACAGATTTTCTAAATTATTACCTTAATACCTAATAACCTATTCATAATTTCAGATACTTTAAAATTGAAGTTTTTGGAAGGTTTCTTTTCATCTAGTACTTAGAACAAACAGTTTCAGATAAATTGAAAAATTGAATTAAGTTCAAGAACGGATAAATTGAATTACACCTGACTAAATGAATTTGATACTGTCCAAAAAACTAAAAATTATTTTGAATAAGAACGAAGTTAATTTAAACCAATGATTATAAACACTTTTGTGCTCTACTTTTTACATATAGATGTTGTAGCTGACATGTTATATCCCTAATAGTTCCCAAATTCTATGAAAATTGTAATTTCTAACAATCCATCAAATTTTTTTTTAAACCTTTCAACTCACATCCATATATGTACGTATGTGTTGCAAATGACAATTCAAATAATTTATTATCAAAACAACACCAATCTAACAAAAATCCCGATTTCCTCATTTTTTCCATGCCAGTGAAAATATACCTTTATGTACTCGTATAGTATACGTATATCCTTCTAACAACAACATATAACCATATACCCATGAAAATCGGTTGTGAAAAGGGATGAAAGTAAAATCAATTTTATACCTATTTTTGTTCGCTCGATGTGTGCCGTCAACCAAAAGGTTTGTTTTTTTTTTCGGGAGCAAAAAATATTCCGGAAAAAATCATGACGGAAAATTTATCGTAAATAAACATTCAAAATGTAAATTGTGTTTGATAAACTTGCAATCGGATTAATGGATTGTAATTGCTTTAAACAATCTTATAGATGACACGTTAATGCGGGTTGTATCAATCAAATATTCAATTGTGTCGATGGGGTTTTTCAGTGACATAACTCAATGATTATATAGGATTAGATAAACAGCTCAAGCCAAGTGTAACTAAAAACACATAAAAACACCTTTATATAGTAATTAAAAAATCATTTAATTATAATTTTATCTATTATAATAAAAATTGATGCAACATTGTTTCGCAACAATCTAGTTGTTGCGCAACACAACTACCTTTTGCTTCTTGTTTCGTTTGTTTCATAGATATTCATTAGAATTCAAAACACGAAACCCACGAAAAAGCTTTTTTTTATGTAATTAAAGTAAACACACAACACAAGATATATAATAGCAAATCAAAATCTTGGATCATGGCTCTGGCTTTGAATGAATATTACACGCAAACGAAAACTGTGAATACATAAATCATGGTATAGCTCGCTGTTGTTTATGTACATTAAACTAGTTTGCTATTTTGATCACAACCATAAAGCAACAACATCCACTATAAAACTGAAATATACAACAATAAAATATAAAAAATTTTGTAATCACGTAAAGCTTTAAATCATCCGCTAGATGTAATTAAGTAATGCTTTTGGTAAAGTGTTTTACTGTTTTTTTTGTTAAATATTATGATTATGTTGATGGAAGTTACAGATAGTCATGCCAATGAAATTACCCAATGTCAGTTTTGGAGTGATTACTATTCTCCATATTAAGCAATTGTATATTCGCTTCATTTGTTTGTTTTCTGTACAGTTTCTATCTCGAACGGTTTTTGAATCGAAATATCCAAAATACCTCGATAGTTGGTCCTTTCATCGGAAGAATAATCAATCACTGAATTAAGTATATTTTGAAAATAAAAGTAAGAACCACTGCTTTGCTTTTTCTTATCTATTTAATGAATCTTTTTTTCTTATCTCATTTTAAGAAATAAGAGCAACCCAAGCCACTAACATCTATTATTGGTTATGGTTTTCAGACTAAATTAAGGACATTTCCGGGTGATACAACCTAATTTACCGCACTTTTAACAAAATAATTTTGTTTTAAGTTTCTTACAATTTTGAAATGTACGCCCTACTTCTAAACAATTCTAACATCTAAACCTCTTAAGCTTCAACTTTTCAACTGCCACAATATTTTTTGCTTTTTGATCCGTGTCAGTTTTTTCTAACTATTCCACAATTGAATATCCTATTGGTTTAGCCGAGTTGATCTTATAGATTTAATTATCTGAGGATCTATACTTGATTTCGCTAAAGAAACCCTTCTATTAACATTATATCTCAAATCATCAATTTTCTTGCAATGAGCTTTTAATTTTTCTATAGAATTAATTTCCGATATGGGAAGTTTGGCTTAATGATAGTTATCAATATCATATTTTCAGAAACTGGCTTATGGAGTTGTTTAAAATATATTGACATTTGTGCAAAGTAAATCTTGCCATTTTCGTTCGTATCTGGCACTCTATGATCAATTTCTCGTAAAAGCCAATAATTATGATCTTTTGGCAAGAAACCTCTTTTCAGAGCCAATACCAGTTGATGCCATGAATCAAAATTTCCACAAGAAGCCTGAAACCAAATTTTCGCAGTGCAATGTCAGACACTTGCTCAGTTATTGCCCGCACTTTTATCTGTTGCAGAAAGTCATTAACAGACAGACTAGCAGGGTATCCACCAAACTTAACATTCCATTTATAAATGAGACAGAATCTTCTAGAACGAAATCGTTCAACTCAAGGAATGACAGCTGAACGACCAGAGGTTTCCGACACAGTATATAAATTTTCTCTTCATAATCAGAATCGGAACGAATATTATCTCGTACATCAATAGATGTCACGGTAATTTTACCTCGACTAACATCTCTCGATCCCGACTAACATCTTCGCTGGGACTGCGCAGTAAATGAGAGTTGATCAATTATAGAATTGATGTGCACATTCGAAACAATAAAAGTGCCTAGGTTTACAATCATATTATTTATATAAGGTTTCCATGAAGAGTGAACTGGAATAGAATTATTCAAACGTTCCAACCGTAACTTCAGATGAACTATCTTATTGATGAAACGCTAACCTTTTTTTTCCTAGCACCAATCGGCAGTGTGGTTAAATATCTGTATTTAACTTGGCAAATTGAATACTTTTGGTCGATATATGCAGAAACAGTCCTTGAGATAAACTCTATGCTTTTAGCTTCATTTCTCAAACAATGCCGTTACTCTCTTCTGATTTAATCTCGATTTCCAGCTTTTGTTGACTGTCGTATTTGCGCAGTTCATATTAAACTTAAGCAGCATTCATTACACGTTCAAATATTAATCTCTCTCTATACAATAATTTCTAAAAGTTGCACCCCAATTAATCAGGCCCCACGTTGGGCGCCATTTATGTAACGTGTCGTGATCAAACTCAAAGATAACTAAAACACAATCTTCATATATATATATATATATATATATATATATATATATATATATATATATATATATATATATATATATATATATATATATATATATATAAATATATATATATGCATATATATATAATATATATATATATATATATATATATATATATATATATATATATATATAAATAATATATATTTATATATATATATATATATATATATATATATATATATATATATATATATATATATATATATATATATAAATCGTGTGGGCGGTGCGATAGGTATTGTGAATGAAAAATAGAATCCATGGGGCGTCCCTTCGTTAATGTCAGTTCTATAAGCTGGCATGGAGCTATGCAATGCGCCAGATGGTTCTACGAAAAATCGGACTTATAGCCGCACATAAAAGTGGTATCTCAACGGACCAAACGCCGGTCTAAGTGTGCGTTAGCAGCCGCAATAACATAACATAAGCAATAAAACGGAAAGTGTATTTCAAACCAGGCTCAAAAGGACTTAAGTCGGTGTTACACATTTTTATTAAATTTAATGAATGACCTTTAACAGGTTTAATCGTTTAAGAAATTTAGTTAAGCAACTTTAGCTTAACCCGATATGCCAGCGACAGGGACTGAAAATTTCAATTTATATCTACAAATTATTAAAACAAATCATTTAAATATTATTTATAAAATTTTAAAGAAATAATAATACTTTAATATTATTTGAATTTCAATTAATTCTTTTAAATTTTTCTAGTCGTCGGTAAATTCTTCACCTTCATGGTAAGTGTTAAGCTGCACCTCATTTGAGCCAAACGATGACAAATTTTGGTAAACATTTTAAAAAGTCGGATCAATTTTTTCTTGTTCATTGCAGTATAAAGTAAAATCACTTAATTTAAAGTTGTAAACGCCCCGTTTCTTTAGATAAAATATTCTAAAAGGTTCTTCATCGTTGATTGTAGTCTCAAAATCTTTTGTGTATCATAACCATTTAACGTCTTTCCATCCAAATCGATTTCCACCTTTATATACGCGAATTAAATTTATTTTCATGCACTCCATGTGAGTATACCCTAGCTGAACCCTGTTTATTATGAACCCTGTTTATTATGAACACCCGGGTATTATGAATGAACTATATACATTTAATGAACTCCGTTTATAATTGTATAATAAACGACAAATATGTTCTAATACATCCAATGTAGTGCAAATATATACGGTTATAATGAACGTCAAGATCATGAAAATTAGAAGCATTACCTCTATTGATAATAGGCAAAAGCGCAAAACCACGGTGTTTTCACAGTTTTAAGACGCTACCAGTTATTTCAATTAATCGAAAGTATAAGATGACACATTTGGAATGGGAAGAATATTTGAAACAGCTAGATAAGAAATATTTAAGCGAACAGCGTGATTTTTCATATAACTTTAGTGTGCCAAACATACGATCTAGTAAGTTAATATTTCTACCATGAAGCCATGAAGTACATGAGCAGTATCGCAGCATCAGAACCAGGATGAAATCAAAAATTGTAAAGACTATTATCGAGAATTTGTTGTCCGAAAGTTAATATCGGATTTCGAAAACGAAAACGACATGGTATCAACATTCCTATAAGGATCTTAAAGATGCACTACATTTTCCTAGCTGATCTTGAGATAAAGTAGAATTGGAACCATAAAAAAGGGTTTTCACAAAGAACAAGCATGAACAAATTGAAGAAGTAACAGATGATCCACTGCAATTTTTATGCACCAATCCGTGACTAGAGACAATCGTTGGATATATCGCAGTCGGAGAGTACGTTGGTGTTGATGGAAAGATATTTATATCTGACGAAACGAAAGAAGATGACATTTTAAAGGATATTCACCGATGTCAAAGATTCCGACAATTTTCATTCGGATGAATAAAAACTTTAACCACCATCTCAAACGGATGTTCAGGGCTCGATAAATATAAATATAAGTTTGGAATAAGTTTAAGTGAAGAAAAAATCACTTAAAAGTAATAACTACAAAAATTAAACTCAATTGAAAATCGTTACAATTGAAACAGTCTAAGGTGATAGAATATTTTAAAAAGATCTTAAGATAACATATTATATCTATGTAACTATGTGTACGAAAATTAATAACACATAAAGTTTCCTTTATACTTACAATAAACTATGTTATGTTTATGTAAATATTATGTATACAATACCAGAATTATAACCAAATATTTGGTTAAAATTAAAAAACGTTATTATGAACTAAAATATTTGCCCTTTGACCTTTCAATATATGCGAATTCTACGGTATATATATATATATATATATATATATATATATATATATATATATATATATATATATATATAAATATAAATATGTATATATATAAATATATATATATATATATATATATATATATATATATATATATATATATATATATATATATATATACATATATATATATATATATATATATATATATATATATATATATATATTCGAAATTTCTTGTAACAGTGGCTAAGGCAAAATTAATTTTTTTTTATTTTTATTTATTGGGCGCCATCTTCATTGATGGCAATTCGTCACGTTTTTCGCTAGGACTATAGCTTTAAAAATTCGAACGAAAAAAGGCGTGAGTAAAAATTAGTTTCTTAGAAGTTATAACATTAACAATTAAGAAAAAATAATTAGTTCAGAAACAATTCAATTTATGTATGTACTAAAAAATAAGAATTTATTTGTTTGCTTACCCAACATACGGAAGAAAAACGATCTTAAACATATATGAAATGTGAAATGTGTTTTTAACAATTTTCGGGGATTCATGCCATATTTATCGGCGCAACGTGTTAACTCTCGGATTTCTACCACAAACTGTGATTTTTATTATTGTTTTTATGTAGCACTTTATTATATGTAGCACTTTATAATAAAGCCACTTAACCTTAATTTGACATCATCGACATCAGGTTAAAGTTCATCCTCCCCCTCTTCATACTCCATACCGCTGATTCATTATTCGTTTGTACATTTCTCCATACTCTATCATAAAAGGGGTTTCTCCAATTCTTCTACATCTTGATGTGCCAATACATATATACGCAACATTTACTCAAAATTTATTAAAAATAAATAATTCATCCATTTTCAATACTTTACTTTAAACTTATCCCCAGAAATGTAAAACCCAAAATTTTTGTTTTTTTCTCATGTAATTTTTCAGTAATTTTTCTTAACATTTGGGCTGCCAATATTATAATCAGCATACACTCTAAATTCCACTCAACCATGCCAATAATGTTCTAGACATACATTCGAAATTCTTCTATCCTGTGCCAGTGTTGTTATAGACGTACATTCGTATTTCCACACAATCACGCCAGTGTTGTAATGGACACACATCCCAAATTTCATCTGACTAAGCAAGTGTTGTTCTAGACACACATTCCAAATTCTATTTTATTACGCTAGTGTTAATACATGTGCATAGAAACACATAGTGTATGAGAAAGATTTTGGAATGTATGCCCGGAACTACATTGGTGTGGTTTTATGGCATATAGAATTTATGTCTATACAAGAACACTGACATAGAAAGATGGTATTTTGGATGTATATGTCGATAACAAAACTGGCCCAGGATAACAGAATTTCGAATGTATGTCTAGAACAACATTGGTATGGTTGGGTGGAATTTAAAGTGTATGCTCATTACAACATTGGCAGCCAAAGTGTTAAATTTGTTACATATCTTCCATGGAATTACTTATACTCTTTCGCAGTTCTTCTTTCAACCTCTTCCTACAGAATAAAGCTGCAGTACGATTTTCTATTAAGTGCAATAGCGTTTTCAAACAAATTCGTACTTCAGTTTTCTTTGCAGAAGGTTGCAGTTTGCTAGTTCAGCGATGTCCAGTTTTGATTTTAGTCGGTATTACAAATTTTTATTAAATTTAAAGAATAACCGCCCAAGTGGCGCAGTGGTTAAAGTTGCGGCAGTTAGAGTGGGAGGTACCGGGTTCGAATCCCGATTCGGGGCAAAATTCGAAATGAGGTTTTCACCTTCGACCGTATGTGGGCGGTGCGATAGGTGGCGTAAAATGAACATATCTGGATCACCTGTAATGTTTAGAATCCATGGGTCGACCCATCTTCCATGTCAGTACTATAGGCTGATATGGAGCTGTGCAATGTGCAGATGGTTCTACGAAAACTCGGACCTATAGCCGTACATAGAGTGGTATCACAAATGAAACAAATTGAAACAAATCATTTTAATATTAGTTATTAAAGTTTAAAGAAATAATAATACATACTTTAATATAATTTGAATGTGTCTGTCAACTATTTCTAGTCGTCAGTAAATACTTCATCTTTATGGTTAGTGTTAAGCTACACCTCATTTGAGACAAACGATGACAAATTTGGGTAAAAATTATGAAAAGCCGGATCAATTTTTTCTTGTTCTAAAGGTTCTTCATCGTTCAATAAAGTTTTGTATTGAATAGTCTCAAAATATTTTGTTTATCATAACCAATTAACGTCTTTCCATATAAATCGATTTCCACCTTTATATACGCGAATTAAATTTATTTTCATGCACTCCATATGAGTATGCTCTGGCTCCCAATGATATTTATGTTCTGATATGGTCAGAAATTTTTGTTTTTGTTTTAAAAGGCACACGAGTCTTAATTAAACACTTTTTACTCGCAGTATTTGATGGAACCATAACTCTCTGTTGCAAAAATAAACGGATGTTTGTAGGTAGAGCGCCCAAAGGCCCAATTGAATATCGCCATTTGCTATTTCTGGCACATACGTAAGATTTGATGAAAAAATGTCAATTTCTTACATGTGTCACCTTGGGCTTCTTAAATTTAATATTCATTTTATGGAATAATTTGCGATATTTCGACAAAAAAGCTGCATATTTTCTGTATATAATCAAAGCCCATATAATTCGTAAATTTTACTGAGTGTAAGATATGTTTTATAAGTATTCGACTCAGAAATCACATAAAGTAGCTATATATGTGGGGTATTTTACATCTTTGTAGATTCCAGAATTTACACCCACACGTATAAGATTACCAATTTTTCGTTTTCTATAGCAGTGATGGGTTTACTTAAACATTCTTGTTAAACTTAATTGTATCGTGTTTCAGGTATATGACTACCACACACTATTCGAAACAAATGAACATTTAGCAAAAAGCTTTCTCTTTAGATTTCTCTAAATTTATCTCAGGACATCTTCACAGAACATATCGACACTTTTATTTCGTCTCACCATTAAACGTCACTTACGGTAAGCATTCATAATGAAATAGATAAAACGATTTGATGAAAACGGAAAAATATTATAGTAACTAAAACAATTGAAATTATGCGTCTATTTGTCCAGTAGTTAAATCTACGTCAGTTGGCCCGAAATGGCCAAACTCAAACTCGCTTCTTTGGCTAAAGCGAAACCTTGTTGTTATTTTGAGTTAACAATCCATATAACCTAAACCATCTTTATATTTTTTTAAACGATAGACAAATGAATTTTGGAATCTAGTATAGAAAGTTGTTTGATTCACTTAACAAGTTGGTTATTACTATTTTTAAAGCCTGTTTTTATCCCAAAACATAAATGTTATGTTATTCTATATTGTCGACGGTTGTAGCTTAATGGTTAAGAGAGTTTCTCATCACGCCGCGGTCTCGAGTTCGATTCCCGGAGTTGACCAAATATTAACATGCAACCGGATGACATAAAAACGCGTTTGTGTGTAAAAACATTCGTTGACCTGACCACCTACAATGTGCACCAATCTTTAAAATTGTGGTTCGTAAGGTCTCATTTGAGACGCGGTAAGGGAGGTGTACGGCCTCTAAGCCATAGATTTTTTTATTCTATATTCACATTCTACTTAGTACACATAATTGAACAAATCCACAGTCCAAATATTCCATCAAAATTATCCAATAATTGTTGAATCAGTTGCGTTGTATAAAAACTCTTTAACCGGAATTGTTATATAAGATTTTCATGTTATATATATAATTATGTACATATTTGAATACGATACAACTCTAGCATAAACAAACATAATTTTGTGTTTGAGATAAATCTATATACTTTGAAATGTGTCGTACAAAAATTCAAGATATGATAAACATATATGAAGGTGGAATTTTCGATAAAATTATTTTGTTTAATGGAAAAAAATCATAGATAATCGCAAGGGATAATGTTCAACGCACTCAATTTAGAATTTTGTAAATTAATCTGATTTCAACAGAATCAATTATCCATATAATTCCATTTTCTTAAATCCTCTAAATAATTGCATATAATAACTGCCTCATTGTTCACGGTGGTTGGCTTACGTCAGTGGGCCTCATGTACACAGAAAATTGACAGGTTGGCTAATCTTAGGTGCAAGCGTAGTTTACACATTCGATTATCGATTTCTGAAATATATGGTCTTCACTATTAGGCTATAACTTGTTTTTGAAGAGGCACGAATTGCAGCCAATCCCTTTCATACCATATCTTTCATACATGTGATTATGCCCTAATCTCGTGTCCGAGTACTTAAGCGGGGGTTCGTTGTTATGTTGGTGGTAACCAAATTATTTTGTGATATTTTAAACACTCGATTGTTTTGATAGATGTGGGTCGTCTGGTTAGGTTAGGTTAGGTTGAGTGGCTGCTACAACACACTTAGACCGGCAACGGTCCGTTGTGATACCACAGGATCTTACTCCCCTTTTACCCCTATGAGAACCAGTTAGAGCTGCTTACGTAGCATAATAAGTCTCGCACATTACAGTTTTCGAGATCGGAAAGGCAGTCCATTAAAAACATACCCAAATATTCATGTTTTTTGTGTGCCAAGGCCGGGCACGAGCATAGGGTGGACTACCGTCTCTTCCACCTCCTCGTCCCTACAGCTTCCGCAAAAGTCATTTACTTCCAGACCCAGCCTTCTCGCATGTTCTCCAAGAAGGCAGTGTCCTGTGAGTAACCCCACGATCGTTTTAAGTTCACGTCTTCGTAGGGAGATAAGTGCCTTTGAGCGTTTCAAGTTCAGCTTTGGCCAGACTTGTCTTGCAACTCTACATGAGAGGGTGTTCGTCCACCTATTGTTCGCAGAGGCTTCCGCCTCTTTTCTAAGCACAGTTCTGAGTGCGTTAATGGATCTCCCCAACTTCGCCCTTTCCGGTAGCAGTTGGAGAGTTGTACCGTGCATCGCTAGTTCGTCCGCCTCGCAGTTTCCCATGACGTCTGAGTGGCTGGGGACCCAGACTACCTGGATGTTGAAATGCTCACTCATCTCATTTAGAGACGAGCGACAACCCAACGCCACTCTAGACGTTAGAGAAACAGAAACCAGCGACTTGATTGCCGCCTGACTGTCCACATAAATTGCGATATCAGTCGAGGATACCACATTATGTTTCAACCAGTTCAGGACCTCTTCAATCGCTATCACTTCTGCCTGGTACACACTGTAGTGATCAGAGAGGCGAACTGCTATATCTACCTCTAGTTTATCACAGAAGACTCCAGCTTCTACTTTACCGTCTAGCTTGGAGCCATCCGTAAAGAACTGCAATGCTCCCGTTTCAGCTGCCAACCCGCTCCTCCAGGATTCCCTCGAAGGGCAGGTGGTTTTGAACCTTTTCTCGAAGCACAGAGTCGGTGTAACATAGTCTAGATTCGCCAGTTCTTTTCTCAGCGATCTGACTATCGTCCAGTGTCTTATTTGAAGACATTTCCACTGAGATATGGCTGATAGTCGAGTGGCCGTAATTGCCGCCATCTGCTTACCATAAATGTCCACGGGGAGAAGGTGAAACAAGACCTCTAAGGCACTTGTAGGTGTTGTCCTCAGTGCCCCGCTTATAAGCATGCAGGCCGTTCTTTGCACCTTCTCAATCCTTTTCCTATGTTATTTTATCAAGAGCTAGCCACCACACGCTCACCCCATACATAAGTACAGTTCTTACTACGGAAGTGTATAGCCAGTGTACCAGCTCCGGCGTCAGGCCCCATCTCCTTCCGATGGCGTTCCTACACGAGTACAAAGCTATATTGGCCTTGTTTACTTTTTCCAGAATGTTAGGCTTCCGGCTTAGCTTACTGTCCAACATTACGCCTAGAAATCTTGCCTTGTCCGTAAAAGCTAGTCTGTTGCCATTTAGAAGAGGTGGATCTACTACAGGGATTTTAAATTTCCTCGTAAATAGTACCAATTCAGTTTTAGACGCGCTAATTGCCAGTTCGTTGCCAGCCCTATTCGTTATAATGACAGCTATCGCTACATCATCTGCATAAGCAATCACTCCGATCCCTTCTCTCTCCAGCTTTAATAGCAGCTCATTGATTGCTATGTTCCAGAGGAGAGGAGACAGAACACCTCCCTGTGGGGTTCTCCTAGTCACCCGTCTTCTGATGGTGGATTCCCCCAGCTCTGAGTTAATCATCCTGCACCCAAGCATATGATTGATTAACCCACTTATAGGGTAATCCACCCCTAGTAGCGACAATCCCTCCAGAATTGCCTCCTTCTTTACATTGTTAAAGGCGCTCTCAATGTCAAGAAACGCCACCATACACCATACAAAAAATGGGGTCGTCTGGTTACTGTGGAGGTATTTTATGAGTCTTATACTTGGTTAGAAATATTTACGAAACATGGAAAGTAACAGGACTAAACAACAGTACTTCGAATTTTATTTTTTAACTATGCATGGTAATACGACAGCACTGTTCTCTCAGTATTCAGTGTTTGGTGTAAGCTTATATACTATGTATCACTTTACAAAACGTAACAAAATTGGTTTCGATTAGAAAATTATTATTTATGTACGTTGTTGTGAAAGTTTTTTCTACTATACTCGTACATGTAAAGAAGACTGTAGTTACATGATTAGTTAGTTACCAATAGTGGACGAAATGCGATTAAGTTTTGTTTTATTCAAATCATTACAACTTTAGTTAAAAAACAAAACCAAAAACTATAATATTTGCATGGATAGTGTCTAACGACTTTAGTAATGTTTTTGGTTTCGTTGTTCGATGCATAAGTTTATAAATTTGTTGATGAGTTTAACAAGTTTGATGTTTCGAAGTTGAACAATATGTGTGTAGTGTGAAATTAAACAATTTGAATTACATGAATGAATAATTATGCAGAATTAATGGAATATTATCTATTATATATACAGTAAAATTAAGGAATGATTTAATGGGATTTTACTCGAATACTATGTCAACCCGTAACTGCGAAAGTGTTTTGTTTGGATGAAAACAACTATTACTCTTCTGTTAAGCGGCCCTACGCGCACAATTAATTTTAAAGACAACAGCTCAAATTCACAATTTTTTTAACCTTTTCTCTAAACTAAGCTGTAACTTATGTTTATATAGTATATGTGGCACTAACTATATTTAAATTTAACTTTACGCAATTGTCGCTTTAGAAATAATTTGTATTGTATTTGTTTGTTCATCCGTTCTATTATTCATTTTTAAATAATTTTGTTTTTAAGGAAAATATATTATTCGACTTCAGAACTCCAAACTAATCAAATTGCATTTTAATTCTTTGGCCTCTATAGAATCCATAAATGGTGACCGATCGACTATTTTAATACGCCAATATTTTTTATTTTACTGATCAAAATTAAATTCTTAATTAACAAAATCGAAAGATCGAGAAAAAAGAAAGTAATCGAAAAATCTAGAAAAGAAAATAATCTAGAAAAGAACTACACGCCGTCAAGAAATATGGAAGGGACTAAAGAATTACCTGAACAAGAACAACGGGTGGAAGTTAATTCTTTCGCTAAAATACCGATGCCACGATTACAAAACCACGATATTGAAGCATGGTTTTATTCGTTAGAATTCTGGTTTCTCGCATCGGGTATTGTTGCTTCAAACTACCGCTGGGTGATCTACGGCCAAGCCAATTATTTAATGAAATGCGCCAGGTGGCTGGAGATACTATGAACAATGAAGTCGTTAAAAGTATATATGTGCTCAACGTCCACCAGAATATGCACGAGCCGCGGTTGCTGCCTCAAGTGGTACAACTGAAGAAATTACCGGAATTGCTTACGCCATTATGGATACATTACCATCACGGAAGATCAACGTAACAGGTTTACACCCACCCGAATCGACTCCACGTGCTATATCATCTAATAAATCATTAGATGGATTGGACCAAATCCGATTGGAAATTAATAAACTAACTAGAAATATGGAGAAATTAATGTCGCAGCACGATCAAACTAGAAAAAGGAATCGAAGCCAAATACGAAGCAGTAGCGCATGAAGTCGCAATTTAACACCGGGATATTGCTGGTATCACATAAAGTTTGCGAAAAACTCACGGAAATGTCGAAGTCCGTGCCGTTACCATAAATCAAACGGCCCGGATGATAATGTTTCAAACAAATGAAATGTATCTGCCGCCACTTGTGGTTCAGCTGATTATCCACAAGTAGGCATAAGCAGACTTTCTATTATAGATAAAAAAAATCGGCAAAACTGATATGTATCAGTTTTACCACTGTATAAAATTAACGCCTAGTTCCATATGCTGCAAACGGCTCATTTATAAATACCTATGCTACAATTAGGCTCCAGCTGGACTTAGAATAAAGACGACCATATGATTAGGAGTTTCTTATTGCTGATGTCCAAACGCCTATATTAGGATCCGACTTCATCTCATACTATGATTTACTCATAGATTTAAAACGGCAAAAGCTGATAGATCGCGAAACTAAATTAGAAGTGAAATGCAAAAATCGACAGCTCAATATTTCGCCACTAATAACTTTTGACAGAAGCAACATATTTGCAGAACTTTTACATGAATTCAACGATCTAACACGTCCAGCGCAAATAAAGCGGATCAACTCAAAAATCTATCATCATATCGAAACAACTGGCCAACCAGTATTCGGATGTCCAAGATGCCTGAGTCCCGTAAAATTGGCTGCTGCAAAGGCTGAATTCGAATTTCTGATGAAGCAGGGAATATGTCGCCCATCTTCAAGCAACTGGGCGTCCATATGGTGACTACCGTGGTTTAAATGCTCAAACCGTACGTGACCACTATCTGATACCCTCTATACAGGATGTATAAAGAGTATCAGATAGAATGTTGTGTTCCAATTGTGCAATCTATTTCGGTTTATCTTTATAGACAAGTGACAGCAGATCCTCAAAGAAAATAATATAATGGAGTTAGATCACATGATTCCGTTAGCCAATCGATAGGACTATTCCGTGAAATTAGTCTTGTTGGAAGCAGAATTGATACCAGCCGAATTGATCAATCCTAAAAAACTAAAAAATCATGTCTCTATACTGTTCATGATTGGCGGAATATGCCTACCATAATTTAGAAGTCATATGGCTCATCGGCATATCGGTTGTCGAACAAAACAGTGCTGGCAACTTAAAGAGTTGAACCTTTAAAACCCAATCTAGATTTTCTGAATTAACAGTTGGCCGACTCACGCAACCTAACGTCATATATATAGCAATGAAGAGCATTCGCTATAAGAGGTCTATTTTACTAACTATTGATTTATTTATTTACGATAGTAATATACCAACACAATATAAATCAAAGTGTATGGTATCAAATAAACAATCAAATTATTTTAATGTACTTAAATTAATATACTCATTCCAAGTTTACATGACATAAACCGCTCAAATCAGCAATAAAACCAGATCGTATATAAATTGCGTTCCATATCCGCATCGCATCGTTAATTTTCCGATAATTTATCAATAGTGGTTTGATCCAACAAAAAAAAACAGATATACCCAACACCTCAAAATTTACACATCGGTCGGGATAAAACTCAATTATTATCAAACCATTAAATAATTGAGGAAGCTAACAATTTCAATACAACTGAGGTTTTGGTATATAGGTTACACTGAAACTGTGATTTTCGCACCCATATTGATCTAATGATGGGGATTGATTACTAATGAATTTACCTTCAAAATATATGTACATGCCGATAGGTGTAATAATTTTAATGGGATTTTAATATCTTTAATGTATTATATAATTAAACAAAATCTGTGATTTATTTTCATTACTAAATTGTGGTCATTTGTATGTTGAATAGATAAAATTCATTTCAAACATTAACTTAAAATATTTTCCAATTTTCAATAAAATTTGTTAAGTTTCGGCGCAAACGTATAATAAAATAAGCATTGAAAATCCATTAACCAAAATACATAAAAAAAATATACAAAATACATTTTTCAATCACTTTATATTATAATACAGCAAGAGGATCTGCAACTCATCCTTGACATTTTTCAAAATTATGTGTATTTTATACAATACTATGTGCTTATGGAAATTATATATTGAATACATACCGTATCCTTCATTGAGGGATAAAATGAAAATTCCCAAACAAAACTGTCACAAAATAATAAAAAATTATGGCTCTTTCGGGTGGGAGAAATGGTTGTTGTTCCTAACTATAAAGGATAAAAGGAGAGACACATTTTTTCTTTTATACATTATTATGATTGATGGGCGACTATTGGCTTGGGTTAAAAAAAATGAAATTTTGGTCCTTGACTTGTTGAATTTGTGTGTATACACATTATAATTTATGTCCATATTGGTATGTTAAAATCAATTTTTATGTAATTTAATTTTATATTTGAATAAGACAGGGTTTGGTCACTATATTGAAAAGGGTTTAATATCAATTTTAATTAACTATGCCATACATTGTTTAGAATTGGGTTAACAGGATCTCCAAAAGTAGACTATTAATTTTATACAATTTATTGGAATATGAATTTTATAAACGAAATAAAGGAATAAATGTTGACTAATCTCAGCTCCATTTTGGTCTACGTCTTCGTCGTTAATAATTCAGATACAAATCGTGGAAGAGTCATTACAATATTATGTTACAATATTTGTAACGTGCCGTCCGCGTTGGTTGTGGTTTGGGTAGACAAATAAAAAACTCGAAGTTGGGCGCCAGTCTACCAGCACGTATGTCCGGCTTTTACTCTTTGTATATGAGCGAGTGGACTCGGGCGGGGTATCCTAAAATACCATCAGAAAAACAAGAGAAAAATAATTTAGGATCGGGAGTGAGAATATGGATGGGAAAGCTAATTCAAAGGAAGACTCACCTGTATTGCAGGGCCACGTGTACTTCTCGGATAAAACGTTGGCTCGGTTACTCCAGCACCACATACACCATCACTGTCTGCTGTTTCGTTTTATATATTTTCATATACTGTCCCCAATAAATAATCTATGTAGTTCATAAATGTTTTATTGTCTTCTTTATTGGGGCTATTATCGCACTCAACAAAAAATTCACAATTCATTTGATTATTGCAATCTTCTTTTTCTTTTTTTTCACCACCACACTTTTCAGTCTTGAACTGTTAACACCAAAATCAAAAAGAACGCAAACGAAAGAAGAAATTATGTGTATACTACAAAAAACACCAAAACTAAAACATTACAAAATATATTTATTGAGTTATATTACTATATAAGATTTTATCAATAGAAAGAAATTATTCTAATTATTATGATCTGGATACGGAAATACTTTCCGACCGTCATCCAACCTCTTGATTTTTCTATTTCTTTCTTTTATATCTATCGTTTTAATATCTATAGTGTTTCTCGCCGTCACCTTTGACGGTCCAAATTATAATGTCCCTCCTCAGTTATCTTTTGCTGACCATCACGGCTCTCGTTGTGTTCCGCGAATCTCCATTTTAAGCAATTTGAGATTTTCGCAACATTTCGAAAATCTCGAGCGTGACTTGGCACATTTTCTGCCGAACCCATATCTGCCATCTATTTCTCTTTTTTTTTTCATTTTTTTACGAAGTATGCGCTCCGCCGGAATCGTGACTATTTATCTTCTCCCTGTTTCTGGTGCCTCTCTTGGTGGTTTCTCGCTTGCATTTTTTTCATGGAAATGACAAAAAGGTTAATAAACTGACTTAAGCCCAACCGCGACCTTTGGTTTGTTTTTATATATATTTTTTTCGATACTGTACAAGTGAGCCCAGTGTGGCGGGAGCGTAAGGCCTTAGGCGATGGATGAGGCCATTGTTTGGATGTGAGAACTAGTTAAAACAAAATATACTACAATTCGAGCTTGATTGGTGGCTTTGTCTAACCGATTTAACATACTCTACCAAGCAACACTACATATTTTTTAATTAAATCAAAAACCCTTACTGAAAAAGCGTTTGCCTTTAATCAAGCTTGTTGTGATCTAAGTATACAAAGAACCTCAGGTTTCTGATTTTCATGGTCTGTAACTGTTAGTTTTGATAAATAAATAACTCGAGAAGTAAACATCAAGCATCTTAGTGTTTTTTGAACAGTAAACTTGTAATCTAGAAATCACAAATTTCAAACAGCTATTCTTGCCATGTTTGGAAAATCCTGGGATTTTTAAATCTGCCCAGTGGTCAAAATAAGGACGTTAGTCCCTCATTTGAAGTTAAAACTTAATCTTAACCAACAATTACACTCAGGACAAATATTGGATTTTTTTAACAATAATTAATATTAAATTATAAATAAAAAATATAAAATGATGATTATAATTAATTTAAATAAAAACGTTTATTACAGTGAGATTCCCATATTAAATAAAATATTTACTGACCTTTAAATTTTAGAATTTTTCAAAGAATTTGAATATCTCAAGAACTAATATATTTATCATCAAAGTCTATTTAATTTTCAGAAAGTTCTTGGTCAGGACTATTTATATTCCAATTATTTTTACGTTGTCAATTCAATATTTAGTAAGCTTTACTGTCCAAAGAATGAAGGATTTTCTTTCGATTATTTCGATTTACACCGATTCGGAGTCAGGGCAACACCGATCTTTTTTCTGTAAATTTTTCTGTAAATATTTTCGGTAGTTTTGAAGCTCCATTCAATATAGTCATCTTCGCTATTATCATGTATTTTTGGGTAAAAGCAATTGTTTGTGAAAAAATCTATAGTCAAAGATCCACAGTTATAACTTTTCCACTGTATGGATGTATAAACGGTTTTTCCAGTTGGCTCGTTCCATCCTTTAAGTTATTAATTATTGACTGCTAATGATGAAAAGCAACCATCGGTCAAAGAGAATACTCGGCCATAAATATTAAATTTAAAAATCGTTAAGCAAAAGTCATTTGTCCAGATAATTTCATCCAGATATTCTCAAGTTGTTGATAAATATTTGTGACGTCACGAACACCCAAATAATTCGTAAATGCAATTATCATTTACGCATTATTTGGGTGATCGTGACACCACAGTAGCATTACTTCGCCACAATCAAATCAATTAATAAATTGATATATCAAGTTAAGTTCTGATATCTTGCCACTAGCACTGTCGCGGCACGACTGAACGTACATATACGAATCGCACAGTACGAACATCAACTCCGGTAGTATATGCCTGATGAGATATATCAATCACACAGTCATTCAACGACGTCATCATCAGATCGAAACCGGCTTAGATGTGCAAGCGAAATGTGATTTATGTAAAAATTTATTTTCTTATAAAGGAGGATCGACGTCAAATTTAAAAAAACATTTAAGTGCAAAACACACAGTGATGCTTGATGACATACCTGCAAAGAAATCTAATGTAGCATCGACAATGTCCGCAACGAACGTAACTACTACAATAGCAAATTCTAATGATATTACTGATTCAACGAATTTATCTGAACTACAAAACATAATCAAACACCCAAACAATAATTATTCTATGGCACGGCCCATCACTAGTACATCAATAGAAGAATTTAATGCCACTGCCGATTCAACTGTTCCTGTGAATTTATCTGAATAACAAAAAACTATCAGGCAATCGAATATTAACAATAATATAAGGCGACCTCCTTCTATAGCTCGTCAAAAGCGATTAAACGAACTAGTTTTGAAAATGATTTTAAAGGACATGCAACCTTTTTCCATTGTTGAAGATCGGGGATTTATAGAACTCTTGGCTGGCATTGATCCCAATTATAAATTGCCACTAAGTAGACAATTGTTTTACGAAAATTCTATAATTAGATTCAAAATATTTTAAATTTAGCCGAGTACATCACAATTACATCAGATTTGTGGACTAGTTGTACTACCGAGCCTTATATAGCCATTACTGCCCATTTTATTGATCCAAATTGGGTGCAAAAATCAGTGTTTTTGGGTTGCTTTTTGTTTACAGCAAAAAAAACACACAACCCAGAACATTAAATCGAAAATTATGGAAATGCTACAACAATGGGCCGTTCAGGATAAAGTTCACACAATTGTTACAGACAATGCGGCAAACATGGTTGCAGCCAGTAGACTATCAAAGTTGAACCACCTGCCATGTTTTGCGCATACTCTAAATTTAGTTGTGCAAGATGCACTGAAATTGCTTAAGCCTATTCACACTAAAGCTCGGTACATAACATCGGGAGAAATACCATAGTATCAAGTTGAAGTTAGCCACTGATCGATTTTGCTCGAAAAATTAATCTATTATATTTGACAAGTAACTTTGCAATTTTTTCATTCTAATTTCAATTTGTGCTCAGTTGTTTTAAAACCAAATATTTATTTTTCGTGTTTTATCGTGTTTTATATTTTTTATTTTATTTCTGTCGTGTTTTTATATTTTAAATTCTCCGTTTTATTTTATTTTGTTATCGTTTTTATTTTTAATGTTTTCGGGTATTTAACGAAATTATTATATTCGTTGTGTTTCTTTTGTTTAATTTACATTGTGTAGTTATATTTGGTTTTCTACACTTGAAAATGTCTTTTTCAAGAAATGCGTTGAATAATATTTTGAATAATGACATTTTTTGTTATATTCATTGTTTCAAATTTTGAATTTCGTTAAAATCGTCTATACTAGTGAGCTCATTATTTGTGTTTTTTTTATTTTTATGTTTGTGACTCTGCGATACCTTTTGCTCAAAGTAAGATTTTTCTCAACTCGAATATGAAAGAAATGGGAGGAGTTTATTAAAATTTGAATAATCTTATTGGTTTAGAGTGCGATACCAAATACCATAATATTTTTCCCGATGTTATGTACCGAGCTTAAGACAAAGGCTATAGTTGAGTATTTCCATAGAAGTATAAACGCAACTACGAAATTAAAAAACATCCAAGAACAAATAAATGGGTGCAATTTTAAACTAATGAATGATGTAGTTACTAGGTGGAACTCGACATTCTTTATGTTCAAAAGACTGGGAGAACTCAAAGAGTGCATAAATGCTGCATTAAGAGTTCTCGACAGCCCAATAGAGAAACTAAATGTCAATGAATGGGTTGTTTTGAATGAAATGTGGCAGTTACTCGAACCTTTTCAGCTGGTCACTGTCGAACTGAGCGCAGAAGATTACACCACTATATCAAAAAGTATTCCCCTTATTGATGGCCTTACCAGAGCCCTTTTGAAAATTAGACAACAAATATCTAGTGATTGCGGCATAAATCTTTTTGAAGCCTTATTGGCAGGCATTCACAAAAGATTTGACAAACTCGAAACAAATTTAATTATAACTACGCCCATGTTTCTTGATTCGCGTTTTAAGAAACGGGCTTTTACTAATGAAGTCGCTTTTAATAAGACTAAGGATTCGGTTATTGCCAATGTAACCGACTTATTTCGGTTACAGGAGTTGAATCAGCCGAAAATAATTGATGGTGGGTTGAGCATTTCCAACTCCCACGATTTACTCTGGAATGATTTTGACCAACGAGACCATACTGTAGCTACTCCTCAGTCTTCAGCAATAATGGAGGTTCGACAATACTGTGATGAAACAGTAGTTAATAGGAAGGACGACCCTTTAAAATAAATATAATAATTTAAAATAAATAATATTTATTTTAAATTATTATATTTTGTTTTACTTTTATTAGATGAATTATTTTTATATTTTATTTATGATTTATTAAAAATTTTGAAAAAAAAATCTATACTAACTAGTAACTACATACATTGTTTTAAAAAATTAACGCCGTATTCATAGTAATCATTAACATACGAGTAAGTACTTACATATTATTTTCGATTATAATTTACTATAGGAGTACCGATTACTTTGTAACGAATACAAAGTAACGAATACTTTAAAAAAGTAACGAGTACTCATAGTTACTCAAAAGTAACGAAACTGCACATCTCTTGTCGCTACATAACAATGAAATCACTTCCAATTTTCTAAGTGTTAAAACGGTCTACCGTTGCTAGAAAAGTTGATCATTTAGCACTAGATAACTTGTACTTGGTCAAAACAAATGAAAATGGAGACCTTCCATATTATATCTCGTAACCCTTACATTTCAACATACTTAACGTAACCGCACGGTTGTAACTTAATGGATAAGAGAGTTTCTCATCACGCCGCGGTCTAGAGTTCGATTCCAGCGGTTGACAAAAAATTAACAAGCACCGGATGACATAAAATGCAATTGTGTGTAAAAACATTCGTTGGCCATGGTGGGTGGTCACCACAATGTGCACCAATCGTTGAAATATACATATTATTATAGTAATCGCACATTTATAATGTTAGATTAATAATACAAGGATTCCACAAGAGTTCTTTGGTAATATTAGATAAACATTCTAAAAACACGGCATTTGGAGTTGTTCGAGTTGAAGAATGATATTTGGACTCAGCAGATGAGTAGCCCAATCGTTTCAGCGAGTAATGCTTTTAAGGTAGATTTTTTACACCTATCATTCAAACAGAGTCCAGGAGATTACTTTGCCAAGGTATCATCAGACTTATATGTAAACGCTTGGGTTTTATAAATCAATTTCAACAATAGACTTAAACCAGGAATCAGGTGTAGATAATATAAAATCATATTTAGTAATAAACAACCTTATTATTTCAGAAATATTTAACACATGTGTCTGCTAAGAAGAACCAAGAATTAAAGTTACAACTATAACTACTATATCGAATATCCGAGAGAAAGAGGTATGGCCAAACATGAACAAGGATGTTGAACTAGTTGTGCTGAATTGTATTGTGTCAAAAATTTAAGACATACTAATAACTACTGATAGTATATGTAGAAGTAAAATTCGATAGTTCCGATGCCAATATCAGCCATTTTTCTACAGTTGAAAAATACACAGTTTTTAGTGCAGTAATGTAATGAAAGATCCTAAATCGATTCAAAGTTTTTTCTCAGTAAAATAGTTTACTGGTTTATTAACAAATGGTGCTATAATTCTAAAATTGTATTTTATATACTTATAAAATTGTAAAAATAACCTTAGTAAACTACACGTGTTTGACATGTAAAAAAACAAGTAAACTATCGTAAATAGAAGCCATAATTTCGACGTATCAAGAGATAATGATGCTATAAGAAAAGAGATTTCTCTACAACGAGCCCATACATACAACATCATTTAAACAGAACAAGTGGCTCGAAAATTATTCTATACACTACAATGATATTTTGAAGTATCTCGAACATTAGATAACATATAAGAATTGAACGTTGGAAAATCGATTCGATTTGTATATAAGCATTGGTCAATCGCCATATCCGCCAGATATTATTTTAACCATCGAAGTGTTAAAATGACTAAAGTTAACTAAAAGTAAGTGACATATAATTCAAGTGGCCAATCTTATACAATTTATTTGTATAGAAATTGTTTACTGTAAATATCGTAAACCAAGCCATCTCAATTTTAATCTTCATAACAATATTGATTATTAGCTATTTTTGGTCAAATCAAAAGCTCTTAATTTAAAAGCGTACAAGTATATGCTTTTTATTAAATTTGACTCTAAAGAACTGTTATTGGTAGAGGAATTACTAGAGTCAAGCATCTTGATGTTTACTTGGACAGTAAGCTCATCTAGAAATATTACCAGTAGTTAAAATTCCGAACAGCTACTGCTATATTCTTGCAATGAAAAAGAGTTTTAAGAAAACCTTGGGGTTCTTAAAACTACTTCTACAATTCTTATTATATTACGCTTATATTGTGTGGCGACCAGCGATAAAAATAAAGACGTTAAAAGTCTCACATTTGAAGTGGCTTTTCCGTTTAAGTTGGCTCGAGCCAAGCTTTAAGTAATTCATTCAGAATCATTTGCCCTTTTTTGTTCAGAATGTTTTGTTTATTGTATCGTGTGTTATGATTTTTGTCGCTACTAGATCTATAATTGTTAACACCCAATCAGTATTTATACATGTTGGTAAATATTCGGCTTTAACCACGACATATTGAATGAATAAATTTACAGGACAAAATATAGTTATTACAACGATCGTCAAAAATACTTAGACCTATGTATAGGGTTTATGCAAACATCATTGGTTTCTTTTAGCATGATGTATGCACATACAAAAAAAAACTGACGTTAAATGATTATTGGCTGCTAGAGATGAAAACACACATTGATCAAAGGGAAATCTCGGCCATGAATATTAAATTTAAAAATCAAAGTCGTTTATAAATTTTAGCAAATTTGGCCATATATTTATGAACCGCTGCTTGTCCTGCATTTTTATTTGTTTGGCTTCTGCGTATTAAAATTAAAGATATTGGATCAATCTCGTCATGACGAAATATAGACGTTGTTGGAGTTGTCATCAGATGTCTCATGTCATTTTGTTCCAAAATTTACCAATTCATTGAAATTTTTATGTTTTTGTTGGTTACGATTAGTTTAGTTCTAACTTTTAACTTAAATACAGGCGTGTGAAGTTACACCTATAGTTATCCTAAAATTGGTTGTATTCTATAGTTAGGTCATCACGTGTGTTTGGATAGTTAAACTTCACGTGTGATACAATATTGAAATTTTATTATATTTCGGATATTGTCTTAAAGTGATTATTGTTATGGCATTTAATTTGAGTTTTAGCATCAACTACACTGCTAATCATGGAGTTAATTTTGAATATGTCTTAATTGACTTCTTTTATTTCAAATTTAGGATGCCTTTTGTTTTGTTGGAAGATAAATAGATTAATAACCCTGACATATTGTGTTGTTGAATTATCTTTAAATCCTGCCCTAAGCAAACAACTCTTTTGCTGTGATGTAAGGTACAGCATTACTTCTTTAATTTTTTAAATAATCTCTGAACTATTTCAAAACTTGTTAATAATTGCAAGCATTTCAGTAATATCTTCTTCTGTTGCAATACAGAGTTGTTATCATGTAGGGGTCTGGTAATTACGAAATAGAAGTTCATCAGTTGATTCTATAATTTAGTTCACGATTTTTCCTTGTTGCTTTCTGAACCAGCCATACACTTATATTTTCAGGATATCTTTAAAAAGTGATAAAAAAGTTGATCTGCCAATTTAAGCAAATTAATCTAAGTCAAAATTGTTTGTTAGTGAATCTATCTTGAACTTATCTAAGAATGTGCTGTTTTTGGAAAAAAGAGTTCATCAAGTTCAGGATTTCATAAGTGAGGACTGTTTGAAATAGGAGGATGCTTTCATTAAGTACGATTAGGGTTGTCAAACTTTTGATAGAGTTTATTCTTCAATGCGTTCAACTCTAGTTGAATTGGGATTTGTGGAGTTCAATTTGCCTCAGTCAGCGATCATCAGTCGTACGGTATAAACATGTCAAGTATTCCAAGACACTCATTCCGCATCTACGAATTGGAATAGTACCAATGTCTATTGCATTGACTGCGGAGAGTTTTTTTGATAAATTTCTAATTTCAATTGGTATTTGCGATTTTTTGACCATTATTTTATACTACTGATCAAATTGTAAATAAAAAGAAAAGACCATTGCAATTTAATTGACATCCATGTAAACTTAGTGGTTTCATTTAGATTTTGAATATTACAATTATTCAATGAGGTTTGAGTTATGTTCATGGGATAGGGATAGTTCCACTTCCAATTAGAGAAAGAGTTATTAGTAATAAAATAATATTAGATATAGAGAAATATAAATTCGCTGCGTATTTACTACATAATGTAGTATGTTTCAGATATCCTAATCCTCATCCCTGATAAGTAGCATATAGATTGTAGAAAAAAATCTTTTACGCTTGTTTTATTTATTCAAACTACCAACAATGAATCCGTACCATTTCAAATACCTTTCCACTCGTTTTAAGATATAGGATTTTAAATGCTTCAAAGTTTGTACAAAAGAGTTGTTGGAGAGTTTTCTTATTATTATTTTCTGTGTAAATTAGTATCAAACATAGGCACTCTTCCAACGGACTGTATTTTTGCAGGTAAAGTTTTACCTTAACTAAAATTACCATTTACAAACACTTCAAAGAAAATAAGAGTTTTTTCTATTTTATATGATATTAATTTTTCTGTTACAGTGTATCTCCACTACTCGTAGGATGTAATTATGAGTTACACAAAACAAAACTTAGAGGAACCAAACAGTGCAGCCGAGCCTAATAACTTGGCGATGCTTTCGATTTCTCTATAAAACATATCTATACTGGCTTCAATGGAACCTTTACCGGTGGGCAATAATGCCTCCATTATTAACTTAGATACTTATTAACAATAAATTAGATAATCGAACTTGTACCGACACTACATCCATGGAAAGGAGCTGAGCTGGAGTGTATCATGTACTGCGACCTTCCAAGAAGTATTGTATTTGTCTTTGACCGATTAAAACATTCGGATATTCTGAAGAGGCGGGAAAATTAAAACCCGGGACCAAAGACCTACAAATCGAACCAATAGTCATACTTCTTCACCTTGGTCTAGATGAGCCATCTGTTCCAAGGTTGGAAGCACTTGGTATTAAACCCATCTCTATTTCTAGGTAGAATCACAATAAATGTGACACAAAATGAGCTGAAGAGGTTCAAGGAAAAGTTGTGCTTAACTATTCGACTTGATTTTAATGTTTAAAATACAGTTTATACAGATAAACTTGCAGCATTCAAAGGCGCCGTCGTTACTCATAGAGCGATGCAAAATAAACTGCAGTACATTACTTACATTACTCTCGAAATATGTCTTTCTGATTCAAGAACCATTGATTCACAGAAACAACATCAAAGGATCTATCCAGGAACTTCAGCCTCTTTCCTGGTTCGAGTCTGTGTTTTTGTTAGTAATAACAAAAATTACAGACGTCTTCATTAAATTGGTTGTAATGACCTTACAGCAGTCGTCGTTGAAGAAAGGTTAACTCTGCTTGATTCTCGTATTATTCGGAGAATCATCCGCCTTCTCAAGAGTTTATTAAAGCTATATATATATATAGTACGCAAACCATAATGATATACCAAACATTGCCGGGTGCAATGCAAATTCACATTACATATGCTGGGGTAGCTTCGATATTAATCCTTGAGAGATTCACCTCCCTGCGTTGGACCTAGTCATCTAGAATGTAGACAATAGACCTACTTTTTAGATATTCTCAAGGTAAGAAGAATTTGATATTAATTATGACTCACGGAGTCTAGGTGGGAAAGTTTCATCCTGCATGATGTAGCTCTCTCTGATTGTCGCTACATCTCCTTCTCTCTAACGAACGATAAAACCATAAAAACAGGATTTAGGATTCCGAGAAGCACCGAACTTTATAGACATCTCCCCCAGTCACTTCTATCCTATGCAGTAAATACCAGAAAGTGAGAAGGAATGGAAAAGGCAGCTTGGACACCATGGTGGACTAGGGAGTTGGGAAGACTAAAGAAGCAGACAGGAAAACTTCTAAACAAAGCATATTCACAAAGGGAGTAAAAGAAATGTATGCGAAGTGAAAAAACATCGAAATGGAGCTCTTTATGTGATGAAGTAATTCAAACTCAAGAGAGCTCTCTGTGTTAATTATTGTGTATGCTGTAATCTAGATGGTGCCGGGTTATATATACAAAATTCTGAGGTCAAATAATATATTTGCCTTTGTAGGTACACTATAGACTTTTTAGGCGAAAAATGCCGTAGTTTTGGAAGCAGTACTCTATGCAAAGTAAATGATTTGCCGAAATCGTTGTATTGGCATCCTTTTTAAAAGCCAGGCTGCTCTAAAGACCGTTGTTTCCAATACTGTTTCATCGAAACTTATTTTGGAGACTATAATTGCTTTAAATCGACTGGGCAATTTGAATAAAGTTGAACTTTACTGGATACTCATTCATATGGATATCAAAGGAAAGTATTGGCTACTTTAAGAGTGACGTCATTATCTCGTAAAAGAGATACTGACTATCACTTTGGTCCTCTGCACCAGAAGATATGGGATAATTTCATCTTGCAAACTATCCAAAATCTTTTTTGGATCAATAAACAAGCAAAGGTCTCGGACCTTCTTGAATTATAATGAGTATCCTGGAAGGAAAAGACACCACTACAAGTTTGAGTTTCCACTACAACGTGATGCAACCTGCAATATGTTGCACTTATAAAAATAAAAAAGCATCTTTCATTCACAATGGCATAATTAAATTAAGAACACAATATGCAATCGACCATATAACCATACTCTCTAAATTATTCGTCTCTTTTGGGCTATAAAAATCACATTAAAATGAATTAATTACGTAAAATTAAGTTTTTATTACATTAATAAAACTTTTAGAATCATTAAAGCTTGCTTGCATAAAAAATGTGAAACAAATAATTGTAATAAATTTGCATCAAAAATGAAACATAATTTTGTGAGCATATGTATGTAACGATCATAAATCATATTCTGCATTGTATACAGTAATATTTAAATAGAAACTTTTCACAAGAATTTTTCTGCTTGCACTGGCCGAAATCGGAAACCAATTTTAAAATTTTTTTTATACATAATTAAAACAGTTTTCTAAAATAAATGTATCCTGTACAGACGAAGATTCGTATACGATGTATTATAGATTTAGATCCACATACATAAATTTGAGTTCACTATAGTGTACGTATTACATAAAACACAACATGTAGAAGACGAGTACTTGAACAATAAAAAAGCATGCATAACCAATTAAATTACAAACTCAACGAAAAACCGGAAAAACCAACCAAAAGTCTATACAAAACAAAAAAAAACCGAATGGGGAAAATTTTCAATTATTTTCTGTCCTCCAAGCATGAAAATTTATAACTAAAAAAACAGTACCATGATATATTTTCTGTTTGCATCTGTATGTCTTATATTTGTATATAAGTAGATAGGTCTAAACGTTCATCTTATTGCCTGGTATGGTTTGTCTTTTGATAACATTAAACATTGTTTGTTGTTCCTTTAATTTGTATTTTTCTGGTATTGTTCGTTTAATTTAATTTAAAATTTCGAAATCATGAATTTAGAATTGTTTTTTCTAATTTAAATTCATACAAAAATTGTTTTTGTATATTATACAGTCAACATAATATACGATACAGAGGATAAGTCCACATAATTGAGTTTTCGATTTAGTGTTATGTTCAATTGTGAAAATGAAAAAATGAATTATTAATTTTTGGTTTATTATAGTTTTGATTTGTGGTTAAATGTAATCAATCAGAAAACTTGACACCTACCAAGATATATCGAAGAATATGGTGTAGAATGGTTGTGTGCAAGACATGTAAATTTGCTTAAGAAGAAGTAGATTAATCATCTGTTTCTATATACATATCTAAACAATATGTAATGAGGCTGAAGCACCCCCAAATGAATGGTAAAATGAATTATTTTATTGGTAGTGATAGGTGAAAACCTATATAATCTCGTGAAGAGGGTTTATTTGGATGTTTATCTTAAATACAATTCCAAGTGTTCAGGTAAAGTAATTCAGTGGTTGAAAAAGGGAAAGCACGGTACAACACGAGTGCTCTTTTCATAAAATGTTAATCCTTGTTAAAGATTCGAATAAAGGGAAACCATGCAAGACAAATATACAATACGAAATTGCCGATGGTAGACGTGAGTCCATGAAAGAACAATGGAAGACTTTACTATGGGTAGTTACAAAATAAAGTTCAAGTAAACACAGTGGTTTTCATTATTGCTACATTTTTTCAATGATTATTTAGCACTGAGGATAGTATATTTATCATTAATATGATTGTTCTTGTACAACAAACACACAGCACTACTAATAATAAGGATGGGAAGAAATTAGAAAGGATGGAGGTTGGAAAGAACTCAAAGAATAAGGGTATTTAGTCTTCAAGTTTCATACTTTTGATATTAAGCTTAAATCTCTGTAAATTATTCGCCAAAGGAAACGCTTCGCGAAAGCATTCGCGCACTCCGAACAAAAAACGAGTTCTTGAACCTATTGGTCCTAGTGAATTTAATTTCCAGAATATATCTGTGTAAAGGTATTTTTAAGTAGCGCGTGGGTCTTAATAAACCAGGCATAAGTTCGTAAAGTTCCGATGAGCAAAGACCATGAAAGTATTTGCAGAGCACACATAAAGCTCCATAAAGAGAATCGAGGTTTGAAGATAAATTAACATCCTCGAGCATTCTAGATGCTCGGACTTGGACTCGATCGAGTACAGCCAGATTTGTTTTTGGTGCTCCAGCCCAAATGTGAGAATTTCTAGTATAGGTCTTGTAAATTGAAAGTGTTTCAGATAGTGTAAAATAAAACTTACATCGTCGTTGAAATCCAAGACTGCACTTATCGCTGCTTTGTTAATTTGTTCATTCCAGGACTTTTCTTTGTTAAAGTCAAGCCGAGAATCGAAAATGAGTCAGATGTATAGCCAAACTGGATTCGCCAATCAGAAAAGATGGCGTGCAGCCATCATTTCGGCCAGAACAAACACAGGATTGAAATTTGTTGGGATTGAATTCAACCCTGTTGGCTTCGCCCCATTCCAGGATTGTAATGAGATCACGCTTAAGGCGATCCTTCATAGCAATTCTTTCTGCGAGAACATCGTTTCGAGATGAGGAAGAAGGTTAAGCAGTATGAGGAGGAAAGTGAGCTGTTATCAGCATAAGAATATATTGGATTGAGCGTTCATGATAGAAGATCATCGATGAAAATTAGAAAAAGAGTTGGAGAAAGGACTGACCCTTGAGGGACACCAGTGTTTGAAGAATGTGAAATTGAAGTCGTGCCATCTACCACCACCTGGATTTTACGACAGAAAAGAAAATTCTCAACCTATAGAATTAAAAAACCGTGAAGGTAACTGCCCTCAGTTTGCACAGTAAACCCTTGTGCCAGACACGATCAAATGCTTTCGAAATATCTAGCGCAATGACTTGTGATTCACCAGATTGTTGGATACACCTGTTCCATTTTGCAGTGATGACGTTAATTAATTCTCCGGCTGAGCGTCCTCAACGAAAACCATACCGACGATCTGTAATTAGGTGGTGATCTTCCAAATAATTCATCAGTTGAAAATTGATTATCGTCTCAATTACTTTCGAAAGGATCGAGACAACAGCGATTGGAGGATAATTCGAAGGGTCTGACTTGCTGCCCTTTTTCGGCACGGGATGTACGTTAGTAATTTTCCAAATGGAAGAAAAAATGACAGAAGACATAGATCGGTGGAACAAACATGAAAGTGGCTTTGACAAGGATTTACAACAATATTTGAGTACAATTGGGGGAATACCATCCGGACCGGCTGACTTGTTGGGGTTAAAGTTTGCAAGAACTTTGGCGACAACTCTAGATCTGGACTGACTAGCGAGATAACAGGTGGTGTTGGAGTTAGCAGGAAATTTTCGAGCAAAAAGAATAGCCTTTTCATGGGCAGTGAATACTGTTTCCATCTTTTAGAGGCAGTATAGACGATTTCCTACTTTCCAAAAAAATTTTCCTCGACTTAACGAGCAAATGACCAAAACGTTCGATTGCTGTTGGTGGTATCTAAAATCTGCTGCAACTCTGCTCTATCCTTCTTTTCGTATTCTAGTTTGGCTTTGGATATCGTTCGTGTTGCGAGGTTTCTGGACACCTTGAATACGGATAGATGTTCGGCTGATGACGGGTTTTGGAGATACTTGCAGTGACAGGCTTCTTTGAGGGCGGTTGCTTTCCTACAGTCGTGATTGAACCAAGGATTGTTAAACATACACTTTTTGAAGTGGAATTATGCAGACTATCTCTTGATGTTGTCTATATGCTGTTATGAAAATTCAAGTGTTCAAGTGTTATGAATTCCAGAGGAAAGGTTGTAATTTGTTTTGATTTAGGTTTTAAATGTCGTTACCATCAGCTTTCAGTACATTTCAGTATATTTTAGGTTTATCGAAAAATATGTCAGATGAACAGTTGTTATTTTTATTTTTCCCATCCTTGTGTTTTTGCAACGCTTTATTTGTATGAATTATTTCATGTATTGTTTAAATATTTTTTGTACTTACAGATTTCTAATCCTATACATTATTTTGGAAATTGTTTATCTCATGTTGAACCATCTAAATCAGTCTGCGTCAAGAAAATATTCCCAGCATATATATTTCTTATTGGGACAGTTTCACTTATATCGAGTCGTTCAATTTTTTCTAAATGTTGTTATATGATTTAAGATCGGATTTGTATAGTATCGAAGTATTCCAGACACCATTGCGATATTTTAATATAATATTTTTATTATTTATTACAGAATATCAACTACTTAGAATTTAGGCTAATCAGTTGCTCGAACCATTGCTGGTTATAACACTACTTTCCAAATATATGAATTATTCTCATTAGACATAGGATTAGGAGTAATTATCCATCTATTAATTTTTCATAAATTCTGTCAATATTGTTTAGAATTTTTGTTATGGATTCTATGCGTTTTATATGAGATGGTAACTTATTATATTTATGAATAACCCTGTATAAAATGTTATTAGTTGCCTCTGTTACTACATTAGACCTTCTTGTTTCATAATCATGCTGCTCATAAATCCTCATAATCTCAAAGTTATTTTTAGTATGGTTGTTAATTATTCTGTACATCAGTATTAGAGTTCTTTTTTGAAGCATTTCTAATTCATATATCTTTTACTCTGCACAGCCACTCCAACTCGGATACTTTGTTTTCTCATTATCTTATGAAAAATGATTATATTCAGATTGATTACCTATTAAAACACTGTAGATCATGTTGCATTTGAGTAGTTCTAACGGTTTTGCTTCATATAAATATTTTTCTATCTTATAGTATCTTTAACATCACCAATCATTTTTTTATTCTTTAAACATAGTCACATACACTTCAACTATTTACATTATTTTTAACTTATATATTATTAATATTTTTATTTATTATATTTATTTATTTTTAATAATTTTATTCATCTCGATCTTGTGTCCGTGATCATCTTCATCTCTCGTTATTGTCAAAAAAAAACTTCACCAATCAATTTCCGGCCACCTCAATCACTTATTTTCCCCACCTTTCCTATAATCTAATCATCATAATAATTTATGTTTTTTTTTCTATATTGCAATACTTTAATATAATCATAATACAGTAATCGTTCTTAATATTAGTATTAGTAACAATAACTTGTCTAGTAAATTCCATTCATACTTTACTCATATTATACAACAAAGAACGCGATCGTCAATTTTCCATTTGGAAAAATTGATGGAACGGCATTTCGTTACATTCGTGGGGACCATTGATCCCTGAGGTCTCATACAGCCTGGCAATCTACTTAACAAGACCAGTAAAACAACTTAGTTAGTTTACTAAGTAATGATAGAAATTTAAACATGACATATGAGGATTAACGCTTAAAAAAAATAAAGTTTTAATATCCTTAAAATGGTATATTCCAGGAACTTTGTCCTGACTATCTACCACTTCACAAGACACATTTCCAAAAAGACGTGTAATTTTTCCTTTAATAAATTTCGGAGTCAATTTAGCAAAATAAAATGTACCTGCATCACTTTACACTGTGAGTTTTAGTGGTCTACTTCTCAAATTATATGGAGAATGAGCTTTAATTTGTGCTTTAATGAAATTTTTCTTAACTTTCTCAGATGGTAGATATAATTCGTCGGGTTTACACCCAGGTAACATATAATTTCCAGTTAACGTATAGGTATTACGTAATATTTCATATAACGAGCCATGCATTTTAGGATGTTGCCCAAAAACTAGAAGATGAAGAGCAAAACCTGTAGATTCGTGAATTGTCACACGAAGTGCTTGAGTTACAGCTTCAAGATTATGTTCCCACGTTTTATAATCTTCATTTATATATGCCCGTATCGACGCTAATACGGTTCGTTTAACCCTTTCGGAAGCGTTTATATATATATATATATATATATATATATATATATATATATATATAAATATATATATATAAATATATATATATATATATATATATATATATATATATATATATATATATATATATATATATATATATAAATATATATATATATATATATATATATATATATATATATATATATATATATATAATATATATATATATATATATATATATATATATATATATATATATATATATAAATATAAACATATATATATATATATATATATATATATATATATATATATATATATATATATATACACTCGCGGACAAAATTAACGCATATTTTTTTTTGTAATAAAAAAAAAATCCCGCTGGACAATTTGAGTGGAACTGGTAGAATGAGAATTTTGAATATCAGGTTGAAATTTTTAATTCCTTATGCATTGCGAGACAACCTACCCCATTTGAAATGGGTGAATCTACAATGACTCACACTAATTCCGGTTCAATTTGTCAGGTGGTAACTACCGAATCTGAGTTAAGTGATACAAACCAAAATAGTAAGCGGAATATTAAGACAAACAACACTATTAATGCTTGTAGTATAACAAAAGAAACTCGTATGCAGGGATTAAACTACGAAGGGTACGAACGTTCGCCAAATGGCTGCCACGGTTTCGCTTGCAAATCCTTTCCATGAAGTTTTCTTTGACCAATTCGCACATTTGCTGCTTTATGTCCTCGATAACTTGACGGATTACATCTTACAGGTCTTGAATCAATTGCCGAGCATTAGCAGAGACCATATGTTTCTTGCAAACCATTGTTTCGTTGGTGTTCTGCGCGTAGAGCCATCAATATCGTCTACATCAATATCTTGCAAAATAACATTAATCATAGCTCGGTAGCGCAATCTATTTGTCGTTACAGTTGTAACAGTTGCACCGTAACAGTTGCACGTTTTCGAAAAAGTAAGGTCTAACTACATCGCCAGCCCAAAAACCCGCATAAAACAGTGCCAAGTTGAGGATGGATAGGCTTTTTAAAAATCATTCTTGGATTTTCTGAGCCCCAAATGTGATAATTTTGCTAATTAGGTAGCCTTCGAGGTGAAAAGTGTTCTTATCACGGAAGATGATTTATCATATATAATCTGAATCATTTTAATGCATTTGAAGGACCCATTTAGCGAAGATACGGCGTTTATAGCACTACGTTTGCTTCACGAGCACCAAAAAGTGCTTTAATCTTGTGAACTGCAAAATTTTCAGTTTGGTAGTGAATTTTAACAATTTCAATGCGTTGTTGCTTCGTACCATTTTTAGTAATGACGTAGTTTTTACTTGTCAAATATCAAAAGATAAAATCTTTCGAAATGAAACCTCTTATTGTAAAACCCTTTGTTATCAAAAATATTTTTTGTTCTATTTCCGTGAATACCAAAAGATTTATATTACATTCAACTGTTCTTTCACATTTTATATTCAAATGTTCAGATATATCTCGATGTTAACCAACTTGTTACGTATGCTCGCATATAAATATAATATTCAGAAACGAAGCATCATCTCCTACAATTTTATTTTGATAAAATTCGTTTGTGTAGTATGTCTGTGAAGTTAGCACGAAAAGTTAGCACGAAAAACAATGTGGCAACACTAATGGTTTTTAACATGGATTTTTTACTTTTTGTACTAAAACTAGCACGAAAAATGATTTGAGTATCGGCTAAAATTTAAGTTAGCACGAAATAATCATTTTTATCATATTTATTTCATGATTTAATTCAGACGAAAACATTAAATTTCATATAATAAATTACACATACACTATAACAAAAAACCACTACAAGAAAAATTAAACAACACATATGTGTAATAATTGAAATTAAACAACTTTAAAGTATTTAAACCAAAAAATAAATAAATTTAGAAACATTTATGCAACATTGAAAACCATATGTATATGACCCATGTAAAATCTATAAAGGATTTGTACTCATAAAGGTACTAAACCATTTATTTGACCACCACGTATACCAAATTTCAAGACATTTAAAGGACTCATTCAAAAGTTATGAAGGGTTTTGTATGTTTGAAATCAAATCTATGAAGGATTTGAACTCATATGGGTACTAAACGATTTATTGTAACTGAATCATAAATTTGTCAACCCTGGATTCAATTACAATAAATCGTTTATTACCCATATGAGTTCAAATCCTTCATAGATTTGATTCCAAACATACTAAACTCTTCATAACTTTTGAATGGGTCATAGAAACCTTTTGAAATTTGATATACGTGGTGGTCAAACATTGTTCTAGATAGTGCAATAACATCCAGGGTTGACAAATTTATGATTCAATTACAATAAATCGTTTAGTACCCATATGAGTTCAAATCCTTCATAGATTTGATTCCAAACATACTAAACTCTTCATAACTTTTGAATGGGTCATAGAAACCTTTTGAAATTTGGTATACGTGGTGGTCAAACATTGTTCTAGATAGTGCAATAACATCTAGGGTTGACAAATTTATGATTCAATTACAATAAATCGTTTATTACCCATATGAGTTCAAATCCTTCATAGATTTGATTCCAAACATACTAAACTCTTCATAACTTTTGAATGGGTCATAGAAACCTTTTGAAATTTGATATACGTGGTGGTCAAACATTGTTCTAGATAGTGCAATAACATCCAGGGTTGACAAATTTATGATTCAATTACAATAAATCGTTTAGTACCCATATGAGTTCAAATCCTTCATAGATTTGATTCCAAACATACTAAACTCTTCATAACTTTTGAATGGGTCATAGAAACCTTTTGAAATTTGGTATACGTGGTGGTCAAACATTGTTCTAGATAGTGCAATAACATCCAGGGTTGACAAATTTATGATTCAATTACAATAAATCGTTTAGTACCCATATGAGTTCAAATCCTTCATAGATTTGATCCCAAACATACTAAACCCTCCATAACTTTTGAATGGGTCATAGAAACCTTTTGAAATTTGGTATACGTGGTGGTCAAACATTGTTCTAGATAGTGCAATAACATCCAGGGTTGACAAATTTATGATTCAATTACAATAAATCGTTTAGTACCCATATGAGTTCAAATCCTTCATAGATTTGATCCCAAACATACTAAACCCTCCATAACTTTTGAATGGGTCATAGAAACCTTTTGAAATTTGGTATACGTGGTGGTCAAACATTGTTCTAGATAGTGCAATAACATCCAGGGTTGACAAATTTATGATTCAATTGCAATAAATCGTGAAATACCCATATGAGTTCAAATCCTTCATAGATTTGATCCCAAACATACTAAGCCCTTCATAACTTTTGGATGGGTCATAGAAACCTTTTGAAATTTGGTATACGTGGTGGTCAAATAAATGGTTTAGTACCTTTATGAGTACAAATCATTTATAGATTTTACATGGGTCATATACATATGGTTTTCAATGTTGCATAAATGTTTCTAAATTTATTTATTTTTTGGTTTAAATACTTTAAAGTTGTTTAATTTCAATTATTACACATATGTGTTGTTTAATTTTTCTTGTAGTGGTTTTTTGTTATAGTGTATGTGTAATTTATTATATGAAATTTAATGTTTTCGTCTGAATTAAATCATGAAATAAATATGATAAAAATGATTATTTCGTGCTAACTTAAATTTTAGCCGATACTCAAATCATTTTTCGTGCTAGTTTTAGTACAAAAAGTAAAAAATCCATGTTAAAAACCATTAGTGTTGCCACATCGTTTTTCGTGCTAACTTTTCGTGCTAACTTCACAGACATTTGTGTAGTTGACTTAATTTGTGATCAGCTTTAGTATTTTTAAAGGTAAGCTCGTTCATACCTGTAGTTACACCTTACTGAATATTTGACCGTCATGGTAAAAAATTGGCACTAGCTATATCCTCTACGGAGTTATAGCACTCAAGTACAAAAAAACACTTTTTCCAGTACTTCAAATGCTGGTAAACTATCATTTGGATGTCCATCAATTATGTTATCATAAACAATAACCTTTTGGTTGAATCAATCAAGCTTCGCTTACAAATTGTTCATTTTAGATAATGTTGTTCATTTATTCCGACCTGTCAACTCATAATCAATTTTTTGGAATTAGTTGAGAGATAAATCAACTCTGATTTTATTTTTCAAATTCATTTCATTTTAATTTTTGTGAGCTCATCATGGTTTTCAGCTATCAAGTTTTCGTAATTTTTCAACTGGTTCAAAACTGGTTTACCTCTACAATTATCTGAATTTGTAACCTAACGATAAGCGTTTTTAAATTTTTCGAATTTCTTGCTTGAGAAAATAATGAATTGATGATAAGATAAGCTGAAATTTCGAATAAGTTAGTTGTATTTGTAAAACAGGTCATATACCAACACCAAGAAATGAAAAGAAAGTAATATTCAAACAGTGGCTTGAAAATCATGCAATTAGGTTAGTGCTGAACTCAAATTTAATGTAGAATTAATGGGGACTGTATATAATATCTTAAATAAAGTTATATTTATATAAATACAATTTTATGAATGAATGAATCCCAGATATGACCTTTCTCGCTAAGAAGCAAAAAACAAAACAACAACAATATCACTTACCATGGAAAGTTATTTAATTACAGATTTACCAGTTTAGCTTTCTGGTTTCGAACAAAACAAACAAAAAAACGATAAAATATGTTTTTTTTAAGTATTTAAGCTTCGGGCTGCCATTGGTGTTTTCATAATTGGTTATAAATTAGTTATTGATAAGAGATGTTATTTTACACTAAGTTCTACTTCACTTAATTAAGCTTTCTATAAAAATTACCAAAGCATCCTAAATTATAGAAGCCGAAATTAAAGGACCTTTAAATTTATAGAGCTTTTTAAGGGGTAAAGATTTCGATACGTTGCTTAAGAACTCTTGTAAAATTGAAGATTTTTGGTTCAATTTTTATTAATGAAATATACTGAATACAAAAACTATTTTCCACTTCAGTTGAATATGAAACATTTATATATGGTTTTGTTAAACAGATGCATTTATTGTCTCAATAAATTCTGTTTATGTGTACATGTATACGTTCGACAGATTTTTTGGCCGAAAAAATAATAATTCTAATAATAAAGAATTAAAACAAATTTTAAAATCCAATGTGTTAAGACAGTAAATTTTCAAACTTATTTTGATTCTAAACCATCTATGAAAAAATCTTTTGCACGAGAACAAAAATTCTTCAGAGATCTTCAATTTTTATTTAGAAATAGAAATATTTATTTAACATGTCAACACATTGGTCTAAAATAAAAGAAATGCCCACCACCAAGGCAATCCAAAGATATCTACGAACGAACATTTCCATTGGTTTATAAAACAGAAATTCCTACACAGCATTTTCTGCCGAAAAACTGTAAATACAATTCATCAGTGGACATTCAAAACATACGACTTCCTCGACATATACCAAATCTCAGAATCACATTTGGTTTTGCCGAAGCTTTTAGTATACCATTAGAGTCTCATTTAAACTGTAACACAACGTATAAAAGCTCCCGGCGAAGTCAAACACTATTAAACGAACTAAATTTGTAATACATGAGAGTAGGCGGGCTATTTGTAGTAGATAATTGAACAGGGGCCACATCTACGAACGAACATTTGTATTAGTTTACAAACAGAAATTCCTACATAGGTTTCCACAATTCTAAAAATCAATAGATAGTACAGTTGAATAAATCACATATTACATCATTTATATATTTATCCACAGGCCAAAAGTGGTACAATATTAATTATTAATTAAAACATATATTATTATTAAATAGCAATGAAAACAAAAATAATCATATTTTTTTTTGTTTGCTATACACTGCCCGAATTTTTTAGTTATAATATTAATATGTAGGGCTATTTTCTTCTTTTTTAATTAAATGGTAAGTAATAAAAATGGTATACACTTTTTAAGCTCTATTTCGATGTTTGCGGCTTGTATATTTAGGAGCTTTGGTTTTACAAACAATTGTGTCGAATTTAGCATTGCAAAACCCCAAACCTCGATTTGAAATTATTCGACTTTTTCCAACTCTCAAAGTTTTGATTATTCGTGAAACTATGTATCATTTGCGATTAAGCTAAGATAATGCCTATGACTTGGTAATGCGGTTTTGGTTGGCTTATAATTATATATATAACAAACAGCACTATATACATAAAGTTTAATTAATATACCACCTAATAAATCAGGAGAGAACTTACTTAAGTAGTTTAAAATCTTAGAATTTACCCAGCACTGAAATCACCTCGTTTTATACTAAGATTACATTACAATGGTTGAAACTACAATTGGTCACTTTATATTACCAATAAATAGTGACTCCCATAGATAGGTATCGGTTGCAATTTCAACATAATTAAGTATTACTATACCGCCAAAATGTACAATTGATTACCAGGTAAAATTTAAAAATTTGAAGTTCCTCATTTGAGAACGAGTTCAATAATTTTTAATGTAGAAGTCTAGATCTCGTACAAATTTTAGAAGAATGTGCGAAAAAAGCAGACTTAAGGCTGATTTAGACTTTACAACAATGTTGGCAACAAAAAATTTTTGGAAAAAGAAGCGATTAGTACATTGCGATTTTTATTTGAAAAAGAAGAACAGAAATATAAACAAACATTAGTTTGTTGGAAGTTTTTTTTTGAGCTATTGTTTGAGCAAAAACGTAAACATACTATAAAATATTGTCGGGTTGAGTATATTTTATGGTAACAATCAAACAACAAAACTGGCATTTTTTAAAGTGCAAAAAGAAATCATTCAAACTATTTTTCGCTATTATGCCACTTAGGTTGCCTCTTAATAATTCTCGTCGCCATGTCCCTTCACAATGTGTTCCGTCGCTATTCTCGACATCTATCAAACCGGGCGATATGTATGGAGTATGAGAGGAATATTGTCTTAGCCAATTATGTAAGCACACGCAGGCGCATATTATTTGTTCAGCTATGTCGACCTAAATAATAACAGTTATGTATTTAAATGAAACAATTATTAAAAAGTTTTAAAAGCTTACATAAGCAATAATTGGTTGCCTGAATATTCTCCATTTTGTCACGAGTATCCCGAAACAATTTTCAATAATTCGGTGAGCCCTTGACAACCGATAATTAAATATCTTTTGCTCCTACGATAACGGGGTTTGAGAAAAAGTCTTAAGCATATTGGGATAAAGGCCAAAGGCATCATCGGAAACAAAAACGTAAGGCATATTTTCAAATTGATTCGAAATATTTGATGGTTTCGGTAACCTAAATAAATTTTTTATCAGTTTTCGTATATAATGCCGGTAAATGTATATACTTACGGTAACAAATCTGAATAGAATTGTTTTACGAAAGGAAAATTCCTCCGTCACTTTGTCTCCCAGCAGCCCCTTTGTCACACATCATGAAGTTATAATCGTGGTCAGCATCTGCCATGAGCACGATTGAATAATTTTTTTATAATTGAAAAACGTTGAACCACTAAACGATGGAGCCTGTAAATAAAATAATATTTATTAAAAAATTTATATTTTTAATTAAAATATCAAACTACCTGTATGGAAACGTGCTTTCCATCGATGGCGCCGATGTAGTGTGGGAAGTTCCACCGTTCTCCAAAGCCATTTGCCACGTCTCTAAAATATTCTTCGTTGACTTTTTTAAACGCCGTTGGTCTGAGTGCATCAACTATTGCTTTTGTCGTTTGTTTTATAATGAAGTACACGCCCGCTGGTAAACATTTATAAGCTGTTGATATTTTTTGACTCACCAGTGGCCAAATATCTACAAAATTGTAAGACATGTGCATTTTTTTAAACATATATAAAGAAGTTAAATTTTACCTGAGTGTGATGGCCAATCTTGTACTGGGCTGAATAACTTTCCTTAGATGTTCATGTTTTATAATTGCCCAATTTGTGAACATGACATTCTAGTTTAAGTCTGGAAAAGCTCTGGGTCAGATAATTTCAAATGCAAGAAAACCTTTTGGTGAGCACCAGTGTTGTCTCGATCCACATAGTAGGGACAAATTATTTTTTCTTTTTAAATTTTTTCCGACCACTTTTAAAAGGAATGTCGTCAAATATGATATTTATTAAAAAGGAATCTTCGTCAGACTCACTTTCACTACTTAATATTATATTTATAAGCTGTTGATCGCTTAATTGCTCCATTTCAATTAAATTTTTATTGTCACTTGAAAACACAAGAACTAACTGCCATAAATATATTTAAATGAAAAAAAATATAGCACGATGACATTTTTATTTTATAATTTTTCTCTTTCTATTTCATAGGCATTTTTTATATTGTGCGTAGGTTTTTTGAAATAACAAAAAATGTTGTGGAAAACTATTGTAAAGTCTAAATCGGCCTTTATTTAAAGAAGTATAAGTTGGTTTGTAGCCATAGGCAAAAAGAAAAAATATAAAGAAGAACATCTTATATGAACCGTGGTTGCATATAAATTAAAAATTTTAAAATATTTCTGAGTTATTTGGAGCTGGCAAACGAACAAGGATAAACATATATTTTTTATTTCGTTTACTCTTTCGAACGACAGCAAGAAAAAATAGTTAAATATTTTTTTTTGCTGTCGTTCGAAAGAGAAAACGAAAAAAAAAAATATGTTTAAAAAAATATCTGTTTTGTCACCACCATGTTTTTGTTGTACAATAATGACTTGTTGGATTGCATAGTTTTGCTGAACATGCAACATTGCACTCTTCCATCTCATTCGAGGTCGGGCCTACTCCTTCAGAGTTAAACGGTAAACGACTGGAAGTTGTTACTTTGCTTAATTCCAATTTGAGTACAAAATTTGAGTGGGGAGTTACAAATCAGGTCCAATTTAACGCTAAAAATCACAAATATGCACGTTCTCGCGTAAAAGAAGTCACAAGGAATAGGTAAACGGCCTTTTGTGGTAAAAGGCCACGTTCTCCTGAGTTGTGACTCAATTCGTCTGCTTGGTTCAGATTAGCAACAATTTAAAATGGAATGAATTCATTATCGCATTGGCCAAATCGGATTTCTCTCGGTAAACTTGGGTTGCTCAAAAGATGAAAATGGTTTTTTAGATTGTTTCAGGTTCTCCAGATATATAAAACCTTTGTTAGACCGTGTATAGAATATTGCTGTCAGGTTTGGATTGTAGCATATGGCATTGCTCTCCAGTTGCTGGGTAGAGTTCAGCGGTGTGTATCCGAATAATAAGAAACCCCAGACTTACGAAAGATCTAGACAGCCTGCAGCACCGCAGAACTGTGTGTGTTCTATAGATTAATTAATCGTAAATGTTCTGCAGAAATAAAGGAGAAAGCCATCACCATTTATTACGCCAGGACGGGTAACACGAGGAACGCAATTATGGCTAAATTTAAAAAAAACTGAGCAGTACTTAGAGAAGCGTGGTAAGGCACTACTACTCATGAATTCTATACTTCGTTGGAATAGTTCATAAACTAAAAAAACACTTAATGAGGGCGTAAACACTTAACAAAACGTTCGTCCCCAAAAATTGATACAGAAAAGTTCCCTAGCGATTACAAACATTGGTCATCTTTCCATGAATTATTTGAAAGTTCAGTGGACAAATATCAACGAATCAGTGGTGTTCAGAAGCTCAAAATGTGAAAATGACTTCTTACTGGTTACGCTGCTTCATTTATCAGACATGTTTTCATCACAGAAAATAATTATGCAGAAGCATGAGAAAAGTTGTGTAATCTATATAAAAAAATTACACCAATCATTTGAGCGCAAGTTCAAAGTTTCTTTGACCAAAAACTATGTATGCAACCGACCGGAAGGGGATTACGGCAAATAGTTCGTTGTCACGTGGCCCGTGGATTATTCATATTCTATTAAATAAGGTTTATACAGAAACTAAACATATATGAACAATTTAGTCTGTGGGCCAGGATCTTGTGAAAGGTTTTGAAATTTGCGATACATCCAACAAAAAAGGGTCAACAAAGGCTGTTCTCACTTCGTTTGTTTCATCAAACTCAATTACTATACTAGAATGTGCAGTCTGTTTGTTTACAAAATTATCAAATATTCGTCTGTCCAGTCTTTAAAATATGTCTGGCGAAAGAAGAACAGCTTTAGTCGAAAAATGTTAAAGCCAAAATTGTTTAAAGAGAAACCATACTACTGCAAAATATTTCACAAAATCTTCGTGCCTCATTTGCAATGGGCGCCATCCATACTAATCCTAATCAATTGCAATCAAGTTACAGTAAATCACAAGCATATAATATTCGCGAAGATACCGCAATAAAGACACCCATTTCGTTAACCAATGAACTAGCAAAAAACACTATCAGATAACTTTTTACACTAAAGCTCCTCATCCAGTTTCTGCATCGCAAACTACGGTACTACCTACAGGATACAGCCGTTGTTTATTCCGAAATGCGTACCGTATCTCCAGCTAGTTCGAGTCATATTAGATTAAGGTTCAAAAACAACATTTGTGACCGAATTATGCGCCAAACGCCTACCTGTAGCGAAGATCAACTACCACAGCAATATGACTTAATATTCACGTATAGATAAACACTATACTTTAAACGTCACAGTTCATATTAGTTTTAATAAACATTTCAACCTCACCTAGACCTCCACAATTTTTTAATCCCAGTGAAAAAGATCTTCTTCTGGGTGCAAATATACTTTAAACTGAAAGACATTGTCAATCGACAAACAGCCTGCACTTCAATCAAGAAAATTGGGGTGGTTAATTGCAGGAGCATAAGGCTAACAAAAGACATCTCCAACTTATATGTCACTATCCAACTAAAAATCCAACAGGCAAACGAAGATATTTATCAGTTACTTTAAAAATTTTGGGAGATCAACGAAGTAGTTGAACCTTAAACACATTATATCTCAATCGATCCATGTGGTGTACGAAAAAACAACCACAATAAATCCTGATGGTCGATTCATTGTCCGTCTTCTTATTGGGCCACAGGTAAAAACGTCTGAACTGAACTTTCAGGCAGTCGATAATCGAATGTATTAGCTTCGCTTGCATATGAGATAAGCCAACCTGTCAATTGTCTGTGTGCATGCTCCCCATGATGTAAGCCAACTGCAAGATAAAGACTCATTTTACAATAATTTGGATAATCTGATGGGCTCTATACCGGAGCACGATGTCAGATTGGTGATTGGTGACTTTAATTCTAGAGCTGGCAGAAATCAAACCGACTTATGCAATAAAAAAGGTCCGTACTCCCGACACGAAACAGCGGAAAGTGAGGAAAGATTATTTAACAGGTTTGGGTGGTATTAAAAACCTTGCTTGTCGATGCTGCCCAACACATTTTCAGTGTAGTGAACATTACGCCCAAATATGTTTGGTTTAATGAGGAGTGTCAACTTGCTGTTGAGCAATGAAATAAAGGCGAGAATGAAGCGCAGACTCGGTTTACAATCGCAAGAACAAATAGAGCAGTTCTTGTTTAGAGGACAGCTAAACGCACTAATAGACAGAAGAAACGCGAGTGGTGGTAGGATCAGGTCTTAAGAGTACAACAACCCAGCATCGAGCTCAATTCGCGTGGTTTCTTTAAGGAATCACCGAATTGCACCATACCCTAGGAACACGGTCAACATACAGACCGCAGAGATGTTAACTCCAAAAGTGTAGTAATGGCACAATAATAAATATATAGGAGTGTTTATTATGAATTCAGTTTATCTATAACATGTTGAATGCATCACTCATTCTATATACCCCGATTAAATTATACATATGTTCAATTATAGAAAACATTTATTTCTGACATAACTGACAATACAAATTAATTAAATGTGATTGACTTTTATTGTATTTTGGTTGTACAAAAGACTGTAGAGTACAATAAATGTGAACAATATAATTAATCAGCCCTAAATGGACATTTATGCTTCTATTGGTAGCCACAGGTGGTCGTTACAATTACAACAGTATGACATAATTTTTTTATGCTATTAAATTTCAATTAATCATGTAAGTTAAAATATAATAGAATAATATCTCAATAAACTTCAAAATCATAACAAAACACACACTCTAGCATATAAATTGGCGTCCTTTCCAATTAATGTGTTCGGACATCCGCCATACTAAAAAAAACACCGAAAAAAGGTGGAAGAACAATACTTAAACGCCATTGACAAATTCAAACTTTTTTTTTGTTTTTTGATGTAGGGTATCATCCATCAAACAACCTGTCAATTTGTCATAATTAACAATATAACAAGCCATTTTTTTTATTAATCCTTATCGACATTTATATATTTTTTCCCTTTCACGATTTATTTGGCTTTTTTTTGCCTAAAAATGTGGAGGCACTCGTTTCACTCGAGTAAAAACAATATGAGTCCTTTTTATTTATATAACGATGGCGTCGTTTTTGTCTTGAGTTCCCTTTAAATAAAATATATAAAGAGGATAAAATTACTCGGTAGCAGCACAATAAAATATAAAAGAATTTCCTATTAATGTCTCATAAGGGGTTAATTTTAAAACAAAGCATAAAATGTATGTGTATGTATGTATACATAAATTATTATACTTTTAAGCATATAACATAATAAAAAAAATTATGAGTACATATTAAAATACAAAACCATTTCCATCATCTCATATACATATGAAGCTTTACAATTACGTTACCCTTTTTGCCGTCATGCTCTGCCGTATCGGAAACATGAGGAATCTCCAAAAAATTTATAATACTATTGTATAGCCTAATAATAAGATTGTGCTAAAGATTTGTTGGAGATTGTTTCGGATGGGGTCGTAATGGGGTGACTCGATGCTTTGTGATTAAAAGGTACAACAAAAATTTAATATTAATTAAAAAAAATTAATAATAATCAATATAAAATATTTGAAAAGAAATTATGTAGAACCTTTTCATAAAATATTTGGTTATGTTCTGTTGCTATTGTTGTATAATTTGTTTTTTGAATTAATGATGTTTTTATTAAGTGCCTATTAAGTATGTATAAATTTATACGCATATGTAAAAAATGTATGATGGAAGATTGTTGATTTAATTAATAATATGTTATTGATGTTAAGTGATTCTTTTCAATAGAAATTAATGCGTGTATGTATATACATATTATTATTATCGTAGAAGTGGGAACTAGTGGGCGTTGAGCCATAGAGCATAACCCCTTATCAGATCATTTATAGTCCTTTTATATGACATTTCTTCATACATTCCTCCATGACTCATATGAAAGTTAATGGTCTGTTGTGAAACAGTGTGAAAGTACCGTGGTAATTAAATTATAAATCTGCACAAATTATTTTATTTTATTTTATTAAGTATATATAATTTTAATTTATAATTATTGATTTAGTTTACAGTTTATTTTATTACTTGAACTTAACTTTAATATATTTTATTTTGGTATTTTATTTTTATTCTTAAATTTTAAATCGATCTCCCGAAATCTATACCAAGACTGATTAATTATCTGTCTCAAAAATATCTTTGTAATCATAAATGTAATTGTATATTTGCAAATAATTTTGTAACCCAACACCAGTAAGAAAACTTAAAGCTACAGTTTAGGATTAGTAATTCATTACATCATCCCCCATGGTTTAAAATTATCCTAAGAAAATTTTATATAGGGGATTTAACAAAAGAAAACTCTATATTATAACAATAATTCAAGATTATTTATATCACTTAATAAACTAATAAAAAAATTAGAAAAAAAATTAAAGTATTAAGCATAATTATAACAATTTAGGGATAACTATGTAATAACTTAAGTAATTATAATAAATTTAATAAACTATGCATATGACTTGGTTAAATTCTTTTCGTTATTTCCAACTATAAATGAGATCATTAACTTATAAACGGTTTTAATCGGTTATTGTGAATTACCTTTAGTTTATTGTTAATTAATATTTCAGTATTGGTCTGTGATACGATACGTTTAACTTCAAATGGACCAAGCCAGAGTGGTGCAAATTTAGTAGTACGAACTTCGTTTTTTAACAGAACAAGATCACCAACTTGAAATTTTTTTATTCGTGTATTGTTATCGTAATATTCCTTTGATTTCAGTTTTTTATTAATAAGGTTTTCCTTTGCTTTTAGGAACGATTGTTGCATTCTGCTTTTAAGTTCTAACATATAATCGTCATAGTTATATATTATTTCTGGTTCTCGTAGTAGTACAGTAGGAATCACAGGTTACCATCCAAATAACAATTCGAATGGCATGTATTTCGTGGCGCTGTGTGGAGTTGAATTATAGGTAAAAATAGCATAAGGAAGCCAAATATCCCAATTGAGTGGGTCTGATTGTGTATAATGTCTTAAGTATTCTGTCCAGGTTCTATGTGATCGTTCTAACGCTCCATTTGTTTGTGGATGATAGGCTGTAGTGTTAATTTTTTTTATTTTGAGAAGTCTACATACGTTTGTAAAGAGGTCACTCATAAAATTGGCTCCTTGATCAGATAAAATTTGCAATGGAATGGAATTCTTCAATTACCTTATCAATTTGAGAATCGTCCGTAAGATGTCTTATTTTCGAGTTTGGTAGACCTACTTCAGAAATGTTAACTTTTTGAAAATTTTCAGGTTTTGGTATAATTGTAGATTGTTGTTTGGATTTCGATCGAGTTATGACTTTAATATCATTATCAATTTCAAAAAGTTTCGGAGATTGATCAGGTCCAATCGCTATTCTGCATTTTGATTGAGATTTCCAGGTTTATGATAAACCTTATAGTCAAAATCTTCCAATCTAATGCGCCACCTCATTAACCGAGAAGAAGGATTTTTCAAATTACACAACCAAATTAATGGTTTATGGTCTGTAATTACAGAAAAATCACGACCATATACATATGGACGAAAATGTTCGCAAGCCCATATTATCGACAATAATTCCTTCTCTATCGTAGGGTAATTAAGCTCTGCTTTATTTAGCACTCGACTAGCAAATCCAATTGGTAAATCAAAATCGTTTATGTTTTGGGAGAGAACCGCGCCGATTGCAATATCACTCGCGTCGGTTGTTATAGTAAAAGGTAAGGAAAAATCTGGATGCTGTAGAATCGGATGACTAAGCAAGCAATTTTTCAGTTTGGTGAAAGATTCGTCACAAAAAGCATTCCAAATAAAAGGTTGACCTTTTTTTAGTAAGCTTGTAAGTGGTTTTGATATTTCTGAAAATCTTTCAATAAATCGGCGGTAATAACCTACTAAACCAAGGAACGACTTCACTTCCTTTTGATTAGTTGGTTGAGGATATTTAAGTACTGCTTCCGTTTTCTTTTGATCTGGTCTGATTTCTTCTTCAGTGACAGTATGACCTAGATATATGATTTCTTTAGATAAGAATTGGCATTTCTCAAGATTAACTTTTAAATTATTAGTTTTTAAACAGTTAAAAACCGATTCTAGTTTATTTTTATGATCATCTAGATTATAACCAGTCACTATAACGTCATCTAAATAAACCATACACTTAATTCCGTTTAAACCACTTAGGATAGTATTCATAAGACGTTGGAACGTAGCAGGTGCACTTTTTAAACCGAAAGGCATTCTCTTAAACCGAAAATGTTCTAGGTGTGTATTAAAAGCTGTCTTCTCCTTGTCTTTAGGACCTAGTAGAATCTGATGATAACCCTTTGCAAGGTCTAGAGTGGAAAAATATTTAGATTTACCAAGATGATCCAGGATGTCTGTGATGTTTGGTAGAGGAAATACGTCGTTTATCGTTACATCGTTAAGCTTCCGAAAATCTACTACAATTCTCCATTTCATTTCAACATTGTTATTACATTTTTTAGGAACTATATGGAAAATTCCATGGACTTTTACTATGTTCAATTATGTCGTCTTGTAACATTTCCGATATTTGCTTGTTTATTTCAGTTTTTGAAGATTCTGGGAGACGAGATTGTTTCACATATATTGGTTCAACGTCCTCTTTAGTTTTTATTTTATGTACTGTGATGTATGTTGCAGTAAGCTTATCACCAGGAACAAAGGAGATTTCATTGTACTTTCGACATAGATTAATAATTGGATTGCGTTCTTCTTGATTAAGATGGTCGATTTTGAGTAAAGATTCTATAGTTTGTAAACGATTGCTTAGAACATTTGACCAAGAATTTAACTTGAATACTTCAAATTCATCTAGTTTTTCTAGAAGCAAATTGAGATTTTCAATTTCATAGTCGTTTGTATTTACGAGGCTTATAGTAACGAAGTTGTTTTGAGATTTGATCATAGAGTTAGCTATGTATACACCAGATACAATCTGACATGCTTCGCATACATAGTCAATCTCGTTCGGAATATCCAAATGAATTGAAGTGGTTTTTTCTGTACGAGCAGGAAGAAAACCTGAAGAATTAGATGTTAGTTTAAGTTGAACTGTAACATCATTAAATAGAAATTCAATATTATAATGAGAAAAGTCTATCTTACACTTGTATTTAGATAAAAAATCTTTTCCTATAATACCAACACAAGAAATGGGAAACGAACTGGAAACAATTTGGAATGTATGATTTATAGATTGAGATTCTGATAGAATTATATTAGCTTCACAACTGGCTAAGGTCTCTATTAAATGATTCGTAATACCTTTTAATTTGCATTTCCTGTTTGGATAGCAAAGTGTGTCGTCATTCAAGTAATTTCGTTTTATGACACTAATGTCAGCCCCAGTGTCTACTAGAAAGAAAAATGATGACGGGGTTAACATGTCAAGCTTTAATTTAATTAATTTTTTATTTTGGTCTTGAGTCGTAAGATTAATTGAGAAAAGCTTGATATCAGAATTGTAAGAATTAGGAATGAATTCTGAATTAGATTTATGATTGAATGAATTTCGATTAAAGCTTATTGTCTCATATAGGGTATTAGATTTATTTGGTAAATTGTTATTTGTTTTAATTGAGGAACACTCTACGGTAAATCCTGGATCCGAACTAGAGTGCTCGATGAAGTTAGTGGAACGGATCCTAAACCATTTCCCGCAGAAGAAGGAATTTCCTGCTTGGAGGCATCTCTTTGTTTGTTTGAGTTAGCAAATTGTCGTTTTCTGCAAACACTGATATGATGACCGGGTGCTTTGCAGTAAGCGCATATTAACGTTTTCTGAACTACCGCGATTTCAGGTTTTGACCGTCTTATTTCAACGTATCTATTGAATGTCATTTGATTCGGTAAAGTTCTATTACTGTTTTGATTATTCAGACCTGGATATCGATTATAACATTTTTCAGCCGAATGACCATTTCGTTTACAAATTTGACACTTTATTGATTACCTTGTTGGTTGACTCATTGACGTAACTATTACGTGTGCTTAAAGTTAGTTCTTCTTCGCACGCCTTATTCACTGAATCCTGCAGTGTAGTAAATCGGCAAGCCTTGATAATAAGTTTGATTGGATCAACGAGACCTTCTTGAAATGCTTTAAGAGCTGTCTTTGAATTAAGATTTATAATTGATTTTGACGAAGCAGTGCCTTCACTAGCTATACATACTTCATTCAATTCAGAAAGTAGTTTTTCGACTCTACTTGCGTATGTGGTAATATTTTCATTTGATTGTTGCCTGATGTTAATGAGTTCAATTTGTAGTTGTTCTATGGATTTGGAACATTGAAATTTATTTTTTAACTCCTCTTTAAGTTCTTTCCATATAGCATAGTCAGTATATTTCACGATATAGTACGCTTTATTTGACAGTTTGGTTTTAATTAAGTAAAGAAATTTGTCATGTTCTGTGTGTAATAAGTCATTATATACCATATCACAGCATAACAAAAATTTATGTAAACGTTCTGTGCTACCATCAAAAATTCAGGGATAAGTTTTAGAGCAAGTTCGAAGTTTAAAGTTGACATGGGGTTCTAAGCGATGATAGTTTTATATATCTATATACTTGAGTTAAGTCGGTTGATTTAATATCGTTCTCGTCGGAATAATGGATGGTGTCGAAATTGACGAGAGATTTTGACCGTCTTTGAATTTTCTTTATGTTTCGACTTGAAGCGTGTAGCTTTGCTGTATTTTGAGAGTGTGTTGTACTTCCGAGTTGTTGCTTGTTCTTGTAATCCACTAGGCCGGTTTCGATCTGATGATGACGTCATTGAATGACTGCGTGATCGAAAAGATCAAATCCATCTCATCAGGCATATGCTACCGGACTTGATGTTCATACTGTGCGATTCGTATATATACGAATAGTCATGACGCGACAGTACTAGTGAATTACAAGAACTTAACTCGAAATATCGATTTTATGAATTGCGTGTGGCGTGAGCTAATTTGCGATTTGCTTGAGCTGCTCTGAACGCCACAGACTTCGCAAAGTAATATAATGTGAACGATTCTTTAAGCTATTTAAGCTTTCGGTTGACATTGAAATTTAATTTGAGAATGATTTAGAAAACAACTGGCAGAAGAATAATGCGATAACAGTAGCATAATTAAATGAATGTAAATATTTTAAATTATTAAGATGCGTTCACAGTAATCACAATATTAATGAACAATAAACAATATGTATTGAAAACCGTAAAATAATTAAAACCGAGAAATTTCATTTAATGATAAAGTTGAAAATAAAGAAAAAAGTTTAACTAACCTTTACAATATTGTTGATAGAAATAAGATGAGTAATTGATAAAATGACGTCACGATGTTGTACATTGAATGAAAAAAACCGTATTCCACGATTGGATTCCGTTGTTTAATGTAAAGGTATCTGCATGTGGTGTAACATAATCTTCTGGAAACTGGAATCTGTTAGTACTGCAACACGAGGTTATTTAATGTACATGATGTTAAGTAATGTATGCAATGTACATATGTCTTCACTGGTTTAATTATAACCCCTTTCTTATGGATGATCAATTTAATATGCTGATGCAATGGTCATACCATCGATTCACTTGTATTTAAGATCCAACAATGTTCGATGATAAGATTTGTATGATGAATTCGGAATTACAGCATGTGTTTTTTTTAACGTGAAGGAAAACTTTTAATTATTGCTTACTAATCAATTGATAATTCGATACGTTTTAACTATCATTATTATTAAGTTATTTATTAATTGTTTTTATGAATTTGTATTAGATTTATATCATTCACTTTATATTTCCAAACACATGTGCTTTTATATATTTTTTCACTTGAATAACTGTCTATATCTTCACGAGGTTAATTAGCGGAATTTTCACACTGTAGATATTGCTGCTTAGAGCAATCCCACCGCTGTCACCAATTTTCGTGTTGTGAAACAGTGTGAAAGTACCGTGGTAATTAAATTATAAATCTGCACAAATTATTTTATTTAATTTTATTTTATTTAGTATATATAATTTTAATTTATAATTATTGATTTAGTTTATAGTTTATTTTATTATTTGAACTTAACTTTAATATATTTTATTTTGGAATTTTATTTTTATTCTTAAATTTTAAATCGATCTCCCGAAATAGACCAAGACTGATTAATTATCTGTCTCAAAAATATCTTTGTAATCACAAATGCAAATCAAATTTTGTAACCCAACACCAGTAAGAAAACTTAAAGCTACAGTTTAGGATTAGTAATTCATTACAGGTAGAGTGGAACGTTTAACTTAAAGCTGTACTGCAAAGAAAAAGTTCAAACTTAATAATAAGGACTTAAACCACAAACTATGGAGTAGCAATAATTTGAATATCTAGTAGCCGAAAATATTGAAGTGGCGGAATAAAGTAACCTTTCTTACGAAACCGAACCCTAACTTGTCGTATACAGATTAGTAATTAGCATGTATCTGTTGGATGGTCTTGGTGTGAAGTTGTCGGTGGGAATCAAGTTGTCAGCTCCGTATCTTGCAGCTTCCACAAGTGTTTGTGTTACCTCCACGTGGTGACCATCGGGCAACTGACTAACCACTTCAAGTGGGGAGCCAGGCAAAAACACAGCGCCAAACAACTGCGCCGAGTTAAGGTGTCAAGCGAACGGTGCCGATAACCAACCTGGCTGGGGGCCCAGTCTAAAAACTAGCTCAGTCTCGAACGGTGTATCTGGATACCTCCGCATCACGTAGCCTTATCTGTGCATCGGATCTCTGCACAAACGGATACTTTTTTCTCCGCTACTCGTGGGAGTATTTATAGACAACTATAAAAAACTTAATTTAGAGGAACCGAAAAGTGTAACCAAGCCTAATAACTTGGAGGTGCTTTCGGCTTATCTAGAAAACATATCTCTGGCGGCATCAATAGAACCTTTAACAGGGAACAATGATGCCTCAGCTACTACTTTAGACACTAACGCACAACCGTCAGGGTGCAAGTGGTTAAAAGCTCTTCAACTAAGAAGAGAATATCAGGTTGCCAGAGACGGAAAAGACGAAATGTTCACTTGTCGACTCTGACGGCAAAACTCCTTTTTCCCTTGGAAGAAGAAACAGGTCGGATACGACCACACCCTCCCCAGGGAACCAGACTAAAAGACAGAGGGTATCTTCTGGCTTCAAGTCACAGGGGAACCAAGAGAAGGGCTCAGGTTCGGAAGAAATTCCTAAACTGAGTTTCAAAGAAGTTGTACTTACCGAGCGCCGTGTGCTTGTCAAAGACCGGCTCATGGATCTTGATGCTCGGAAAGTGATAAACACACCTTGTGTTTCTAGAGATCCTTTTGAGGGCTGTGGTTTGTACAACGGCATGCTAAGCATGCAGTGTGCAAACGACAGAACTTTTAAGTGGGTTCTTGAAGTTGTACCGGCTCTACATCCCTGGGAGGGAGCTGAGCTGGAGTGTATCCTGTTCTGCGACCTACTCAGGCCTGTAAGGGGTACAGTTTTTGTCTCGGGCCCAATTCAAGAACCTTCAGATCAGAAGAGGGAGCCGAAAGACATACTTCTTCATCTTGGTCTAGATGAGCCATCTGTTCCAAGGCTGCAAGCACTTGGTTTTAAACCCTTCTTTGCTCTTAGTAGGGTCACAATAAATGTGACGCAAAAAGAGCTGAGGAGGGTCAAAGAAAAACTGTCCTCCACATCCCAACTTGATTGGAATGTCTAACATACAGTTTACACAGATAAATTTGTAGCATTTTGAAGCGTCGTCCTCTGTCATAGAACGACGCATGTATTGCTGCAATACATTACTATTTAAACATGTCTTTTTGATTCAGGAACCGTGGATTCACGGGAACAAAATTAAAGGACTCAATACAGGGACCTCAGGTTCTCACCTGGTTAGTGATACCTGTTTTTGTTAGTCATAACATGAATTATAGACTCCTAAATGAAATTTGTTAATGACCGGATAAAAAACTAGGACATCATGGTAGACTAGGGAGTTTTAAAGACTGAGGAAACAGAAAAAAACTTCTAAACAAAGCCATGAAAATCGGTTCAACGGTAGATTGGGACTTGTACAAATCATTACAAAGAGAGTACAAGAAAAGTATCCGAAGTTGAAAAACATCGAAATGGAGATCTTTCTGTGAGGACGTGAATAGCCTTACGGCAACCGCTAAAGAAAGTTCTGCAATACTGCTGCAATATTGAAAGCAGCACTCTTTTTAAAAGGGAAACATTGCAGAAATCGTCGTATCTGAATTCTTTATGATAGTCATGCTGCCCTAAAGGCGGTTCCAATACTGTTTCATCGAAACTTGTCTTGGAAACGATAAGTGCCTTAAACCGACAAGGCAGGCTGAATAAATTCAGACTCTACTGGATACCCAGTCACATGGGTATCAAAGGGAATTTTTTGGCCGATAAATTAGCCCGATTGAGTGCGACATCCACCTTTGTGGAACCTGAGCTCTCTTTAAGAGTGCCATCACTATCTCTTAAACAAGAAATAGACTTTGGGGACTTTGGAGATCTGCACCAAAAGAGATGGGATAATCTCATCTCTTGTCGTTTATCCAAAATCTTGCGAACAGTGTGGGGACGGGGAGAAAGAAACTGTTAAGCACTTTGGTTCTTCGTACTCTTCCCATAGACCGCACTGTTTCGGCTCAAAATTCTTATTTGAGGACCAATTGACGACCTTGAGGATACCAAATATCATGAACTTCATGAGAAGAACAAACAGATTACGGGACTGAGAGTGTTCGCCTGGGAAGGGATGTCACAATGGGCCAATTGACCCTTAGTGACCAGGGGGGGAGAATGTATCTGTTGGGGTTTCACTGTCTGATCACATGCTTATCAAACTTTATCTAGACGTCATTAAAATGCTGCATCGAGAAATGGCAGTACCCACATCAACTAACTGGGCCTATACCCGAATTTGAATAGCATTCAAGAAGGAGCAATCTATGTAATAAGATGCATAATATTATACACTCAATCAAAATTCTTTCCAAATGGAATGGCACACTGGAAATACTTAGGAAAACTCAATGGGGCATAATATTAAATGGGGCATAATATTCGAAGAGAACTACAATAAGACCCAGGCTCCAAAACGTACTCTTAACGGATTTACTAAACAGATAGACAAAGGATGGAAGCTTTACTGAGAGTCAGAAGGATACTGTAAGGGTACTAGTGGTAAAGTAGGGTTATATGATACTGCGAGTGAAATGGCATAGCATAAGTCTAGTTTCTCTCACTCCTTCACTGCAAATCATCGGACGAAACAATTATTTTCTTAGTTGAGAAATATACTTCAAACGATGCAGTTTGTTGGTGGGATTCAACACGAATGAAAAATCTTCGACTCACAATTTTCAACATCACAAAATTATAATATATTTCATTTAAATGCATTACACTCTACAATATTTTTTTCAATCACTGAGGCACAACACTATTTCTGCACCAACCATCATCTGCAATAGACTAAAATCAAATCATCCAAAACAATTAATGTACATACTTTCCATTTTTATTATGTTAATGTTATCAATTACATATAGTAAACTTTCAAATTATCTAAAATCAAGCTGAAGTAAAAGGGTGTAAATTAGTATTTACATATATGTAATATATGTATAATTTACAGTATCAATTTTACTTACATATTTTGTATTTTAGTTGCACAAGTATTTATGTCAACATTGACATCTGACCGCCCAGGTGGCTCAGTGGTAAAAGCTGTGGCAGTTGGAGCGGGAGGTACCGGGTTCGAATCCCGATAGGGGCATGCTATGACCCCCTGTTGGAGTGCAGAACTCATGGGCCGACCCATCTTCCATGTCAGTACTATAGGCTGGCATGGAGCTATGCAATGCGCAGATGGTTATATGAAAATCGGACCTATAGCCGTACGTCCTCGATTTGGCGTAAAGTAGGACGAAGCGAACCGCGACAGAGCTGGGAGAGCCTTGAGCCCCAAAAAAGATAGCATAGAATAAAATATAAAAAAAAAAAAATAAAAAAAACATTGACATCCTGCTTATTCTGAATTGTGACGAATATTTCTAGCACAAAAATGATAAAAAAAAAATTTAAAGAGGGAATTCCCTTAATGTGACCTTACTGGTCAGAAAAGGTGAATTCCCTCACCTAATGTGACTGAATAGGGGAATGAAGCAGAAATTAAACTTGTATATTTTGTCCTCTCCTCTCATTTGTGATTTGTACTATTTTATTATATTCTGCGTCGAATAATTGGGTTATTAGTATGTAGTTGTGTAACTCTCGATCACGTAAGTCAGTGGCGATTAATAATTTAATTTTTTAGAACATAAAAACACCTAATTTTAGGGGAAAACCATATTTTTATGAAGAAAAATGGCAAATCAAAACAATACAAAGAATTAAACTTGAAACAAAAGGTGGGGCTGATTAACTTCTTAGAAAGTAACAGAGAAAGAAAAGCAGCTGAAAAATTCGCGATATGCAAAACAACGGTTCACAACATTAAAAAACGAAAGGTAGAGTACTTGTCAAGGAACGAAAATCATAATGAATATCTTCAAAGAGAAAATTAAAAATGACGCAGTATGAAAATGTAATTGAGGCAGTCTTTCTTTGGTTAAAAAAGATGAGAGGCATAAATGCACGAATTTCTGAAGACTTAATTAAAGTCATAGCTCTACAGTATGTAACAAAATATGAAATACCAGATTTTAGGGCGTCAAATGCGTAGTTGCAATAATTTATTTTTCGTCATAACTTGTCTTACAAACCATTATCGGGAGAATTTAATTTAGTATCTAAAAGTTAAAAAAAAGTTAAGTTTTTGTGGCTGCTATCGCACACTTAGACCAATTTTTGATCCGTTGTGATACCACTCTATACGGCTATAGGTCCGAGTCTTTTCGTAGAACCATCTGCGCATTGCATAGCTCCATGTCAGGCCTATAGTACTGACATGGAAGATGGGTCGGCCCAAGGATTCTAAACACGACAGAGGATCCAGATATGTTCATTTTTCACCACCGATCGAACCGCCCAAACGATCGAAGGTGAAAAACCCATTTTGCATCCTGCCTCGAATCGGATTCGAACCCGGTACCTCCCGCTCCAACTGCCGCAGCTTTAACCACTGCGCCACCTGGGCGGTTTAGTATCTAACGAAGTTAACATGTTGCTGCAGAAGTTTTCAACGCAGACGCATGCGGGCTTTTTTGTAAAGCAATGCCCAACAGAAGCTATGTTTTAAAGGTGAAACATGTAAAAGTGGCAAAATGTCAAAAGAGCGGTTGACAGTACTTTAATGCTCAAGTGTCACGGGTGAAAAACTTAAATTTCTTGTTAAAGGATAATCAAAATCTTTTCGTGAATGTAAAAATTTGAAGATGGAAGATATCCCGGTGATATGGAGGTTTAACAGTAAGGCATGCATGACCGGAATCATTTTTTGAGGAATGGCTTAACATTATTAATCGACAAATGAAAAGGCAAAACAGAAAAAGTATACTTACGCTGCGGATAATTGTCCGGCACATCCTCGATTAGGAAATTTATCAATGTCACACTTAAGTTTCTGCCTGCTAACACAAGCTCGGTAATTCAGCCTTTAGACCAACGGATCATAAACAATTAATGCTTAATTTTTATAGATCCTTTTTTTATTAAAAAAAGTTGCTGGGACGATTGTTGAAAATGTGTCGGAACACACTAAACAATTAACGTGTTGGATGGGGTTCAATGGGTTAATCTAGCATGGAAAAATGGTAAACTTGAAACAGAAAATTAAATGCTCAACAAAACGATGACGTCGACTATTCAGATGGCGAAATGGCTATAATCGATACACTCGATTTACCATCGCTTTACTAGCGAAGTATTTTTATCTATTGATAACGGCTTGTGCGTATGCGAGGAACCAGATCCCAACCAAGTTTTTCAGTCAGTGATCATTGAATTCAACAATTCAACTGTGTCGACATAAATCAGCTCAGAAAGTGAAGCAGATGACGAACAGCTAGACATTGCCGCAATGTTACAGTCATTTTTTCTTTTGCTTTATATTTATTACGACTGAGACTGCGCTCATCTAGCAATTTTTTCTTTCAAATACAATTTTTTATGTTTCTATTACAATTCACTTTAGTTAGGGTGTAACCCACTGGTTAGTCCCATAATTAATTAAACCTTTTTACTAATTTTAATCTGGTAAGTTCATTAGGTCAAGTGGCCTCGTTCTTTGGAGTCTTCTTTCAACGATAGGGTTATCTATCATATGGCGAATATAGGGGTTTCCATGTTCCTAGAGCCTTATTTCATGTTTTGTGGCATGCATTTTTATTTCATCTTTGATGTATTCCACCCGAAGGTCCCTGTGAAGGTCTTCATTTGTTATGTACCACGGATCATTAACGATGCTACGAAGAACCTTGTTTTGAAACGTCTGTATCATTTTGGCGTTTGTTTGCTTGGTACATCCCCAAAGTTGTATATCGTTGGTACATATGGGTTTCAGACCTATGTGCCAATACATTTTTCTGAACTTTATGTTTAGTTCTTCTTTTTTCGTTTTGACATGCTCTCTCCACTTCAGCTTGGCGTATATTGTAATCCTTTTGATATGTAAAGTTAATATGCGTGGATTTTGTCTCATTAAGCTTGATTCGCCAACGCTTTGTCCAGTTATAAACCGTACTGGTCATCCTCTGGAGTTTGCTCGTTGCATTGGCGACATTACTTCCAATTGCCATAATTGCTGTGTCATCTGCAAAGGTGGCTATGGTTCCTTCAATTGTGGTTGGTATGTCTCTTGTATATAGTAAATACAGGATTGGTCCTAATACTCTCCCCTGCGGGACACCGGCAGAGATTTTCTTTAGCTCAGAGTATTCATCCTCATATTTCACTCGAAAATGTCTATTGTATAAATAAGATCTTAGTATGGCGTAGAATTGCCTCGGCAGATCTCTATGCAGCTTGTATTCCAGACCACTGTGCCAAACTTTATCGAATACTTGCGCGACGTCCAGGAACATGCTTGAGCATACTTTTTTATGTTCTAACGTTCTTTCAATTATATTTGTTATTCTATGCACCTGTTCAATTGTACAATGCTTTTCTCTGAATCCAAATTGATGTGAAGGAATTAGCTGGCGGTCCTCAATTATTTGTTTAAGTCTCTTTATAGTAATAATTTTTCAAAAAGTTTCCTGGTTTTCTGTTCTCTCTTTTTTAACAATATTCACAGCATCTTGTATTTGAAGGCCTTTATTACGTAAGTCTTCCATTATTTCTTGAGTTGAGCAAGTGATATGCAAACCTCTTGCCGTAACTTTTATAGGTCGAGCCTGTTTGTCTTCATAGGTAAACCACTGATACTTTTCAGCATTCAGTTTCGTAGATAATATTCTATAGTATTCTGAGTCCAGAGTATTAATTTTCCAAACGTCATTGTTTAAACGTTACCGTATACTCTTTGTCAGTAACCGATTTCATTATATAGACTGAATTTTTAGTACCTGTTCACGCCCACAATATTTATTGATGAGGATGGTTTTTTTTTGGTTGCACCAGTTTTGGTGCAATGTTCTTGGTAGATTTACTACCTTCTGGTTGTTTGACCTTGGGTTGGACAACTTTCGGTTCGGTACTTGAAGTTCCACTACCATTTAGTTGATAAACTTCAGATGACGATTCAGCTTTTCTTTTCTTACCCTTCCTGGACTGTTTTTTCTTATTTAGGATCCAGCCCGTTTCCTTTTCTAATTCATCCTTATCAGTGAAATAGTTGAGTTTCTCTGGATCAATACTGTCTAGTTCGCTATGTTCTTTACCATCCCGATTCATTTTTGGAAGTTCATTCTCTCGCTTAAGATACTCAATTTATCGCTTAGTTTGGCAAATAATTGCTCCATTCTCCATTTTCTTCCCGACAGATCCATATTTTCCTTTTCTAGGTCAATAGTTTTTCACTAAATCCAGCTGCTCGCAATGTAAAAATTCCACAGGCATCACTTCTGTCTTGCAGTGTTTGGTCCTCTCCAGAAACATTAGGGCCAGCCTTTGAAGAGGATGTATTGTCCAGTCGGCTGACTAGAGTACCACCTGGGGTAATAAATCTCTCTGATTTGTGCATTGCATATAATCTCGATTGAGATCTTGATACTATGGAACCTCTTCCAAATGGGTTATCAGAGTTCATCACCTCTGAAGTACTTGGACTTCGTTCAAATGGGTAAAACAATGGTTGGCCCACCCCAGATCAACGGATAGATGACTTTTTTTGCTTTTCGAAAACAAGTCATCTATCGGTTTTTGTATTTTGTCTTATAATTTTCATGTTTTAAAAGAATATTATATTTAAAATGTGATTTTATTTTATTATACCGTTAAGGAAATTTGATAATGTGTTAATATAATAATACATTATGTTAATGCAAACATTGGGCTGTTAACTGAAATATGCATCTTGAAACAAATGTAATTTTAGTACATGTATTTGATTTTGACAACTATTTTGAAAATTTTCTAGTCAAAGTGGCCACCTCTAAAATGTGGCCAGAATTGGTCGATCTCTTCATCGGTCACTTTTGGGAGATTACACTGTATTTAACAGATGGTGCTTTAGTTACAATTAAATTTGACAAACGATGTGACAAATAGAATGTAAAACAAACTTTATGTAAATTACACCTTTTTTACATGTAAACAATCGTTGTAAATTACATCGTAATTTACATGCCCAACTGTGATTTACCTTAGAGTAAAATTTTTAGAATAATTCACTATTATCGATTAATCGTATTTGATTATAAAATATCCGATATTGCTATTTTTAGGATATTGAGTGTGGGAAGATTTTCGTTGAGACTCTAACTTTTTATTTTCATGATGCAAATTTGAATTGGTTTGATCAAAACTCAATTTGGCATTGAGTAAATAAAACGGTTTTTTATTTTCATTATTAAGCAAATCAATAGTGTTATTTATATACCAAGTTAATTAGTCTTGATATGGATTCACACTCAATAGCTTGTTTTTATGTATAACAGCGTGGGATTATTAGAAAACATATCGAATCACAAATTGATTGAAATGTAACTTAATATACATACATAAGGGTTGTTGTTACCATTGTTTCAATATCTGTCGATTCAAACTCGTATACGTAAACAAAGGGTTATTCATGTCTATACTATCAAAATAGAATAGATGTTATTCTATTATAAATAAATGTATGAATGATTTATTGTCAGAAAGTATAAGCATACTCAAGATATACCCCCGCACATGTCGATGTATACACCAGAATACAATATATAAGATAGTGTTGCATTATACTTATATATTTATGTATGTCGAATAGTGACAATAGAACAAATAATATTAGAATTATGATTTACTTGAGTATGAATCAAGACTAGCAACATAATTAGTAAAAGCTTTTGAATAATAAACTTAATTATATCGTTACAAAACTATTTGTTTTTGTTCTGAAACACAAACAGTATTTATTGTTGTTTTTATATGAAAAGTTTAACATTCGTAATAGAACAATAATAATAGTTTATAAATCATATTTCGATCGGAGTTATAGTTAGTATTTTGATGTTGTGTAGTAAATTGTTAAAATACAGTTATAATGAGCTTCAAACGATAATATATAGTAAACACTAGAAGCTTTGTTTGTAAAATAACAATATTGTACGTGGATTGAATTGGTGTCACGCGATTCTAATAAATATTTTGTTATAGTTTTGCTTGTTTTGCTCTAATATCGTCGTTACGTTGATTATTTGCCAATAAAACTAACTGGATTAGTATTATGGATTAATATTTGTTATGTTGTTTTCTAGAAAAGGTAGATCTGTATTATTTAGCAAATCTGTAATATTTTCTTTTTTTGTTACGTTATAGATAATTAATTGAGGTGAAAACACTTTATAAAGTGTGGTTGTAGCAAAACTAGTTGTGATATAATTGGGAATATCAACAATATACAAGACTTAATAATTGTTGTATTTTCTTAGGAAAGCTTTTATTCCGATTTAAGTTACAGTAAATGTTGTAACAACTTTTATGGTTTGTATTCGGATTATAGATTTCTCGGTGATTAAAATTAAAACGACGAGAGATTAGTCAAACTTCACTTTATACAAATCACTCAATAAATTGGAAGGTTAGCCGCTTGGTACTGGTGGTGGCTATGTCACTTATCTAGCTTACACAATTTATTACCCAATTTATCACTTTTAATTCTAGACTAGCCGCTTGGAACTGGTGGAGGCTATGACACTAGTTTTCACGTCACTTTTAAACACTAAAACACTTAACTGGTTAAAATCAAACCTGTCCATCCGATACGATGATTGAGCTATTACATACAAATCTGTGTTATTCTCGATATTTCCATTCTACTAGCAAAAATCAATGTAATAAAAGTTTTAAAGAATGGTAGAATCTAACTGTTGTCCGCATACCAGAAAGGTATGTAGATCTGTTGAAACAGCACTCCATAAAGTCGTTGGATGGATTGAAAGATCACTGAACAACAAAGAATCTGCCTTGGGTATCTGGACATTGAAGGCGACAATGCATCCTTCAATGCAATGATCTCTACAGCTGAAAACATGGCATAGAAACCATACTTGTTCGATGGTTTAGTGTCATGTTTAGGTTAAGAACAATTATTGCAGACTTAAGTAGTGATACGACGACGGTTACCACCCGAAAGGGGTGTCCTCATGGTGGGGTTCTGTTTTTGCTCTTATGGTCAATTCACTCCTAGTCTAACTAAATGACAACGGATTTTTCTGCCACGGTTATGCTGATGACATCGCCATAATACTGGTAGATAAATATACGGATGTTATATGTGATCGCATGCAAATGGCGATTAACATACTTGTAGCCTGATGTAGGATCAGGGTCTATCAGTCAACCGTAGGAAAACTTTGATGGTCCTTTTCACTTGACGCAGGACTCTGGGAAACTTTAGTTTTCCAAAAATTTTGGCTCATACGATCCAACTCCCTTCGGAAGTCAAGTATCTTGGGGTCTGGTTAGATCGGAAGATTATACTTTGTAAAAACATATGGAAAAGAAATGCAACAAAGTATGCAACATTTACTGGGAATACAAACAGTCATTTGGTGAATCATGGGTTCTGAAACCCAGAGGCATGGCTATACATTTCAGATGTGATAATCTTATTTCTTGTCGTCTATCCAAAATGTTCTTTGGATCAGTAAACCAACACAGATCCCAGTTTTTCTAAAATAATGATAGACGCATCTCATACTGCGAACAGTGTGGGGCCGGGAGGATCAAAACTGTTGAGCACTTTTTGTGCTCCTGTTCTTCATACTCTTTCCATTTACTGGACTGTTTCGGCACACAATTTTTATTTAAGGAACAATTGACGACCTTGAGGATACCAAATATCTTGGATTTCATTAGAAGAACAAACAGATTCCGGGACTGAGAGTGTGCGTGGCCAATCGAGCCTGAGTGACTGGAAAATAACTGTTGTTTAAGTCTAAGAGAGGTTATTTTAAATTACGAGGTTATAAATTTTTGATTGTTGGTTGCACTGGGCCAAACTCTCCAAATTATTATTATTATAACTGAGAAGCCCAACATTAACTAATCCATTTCAATTCATAAATTACATTTCCATCAACATACTTCCAGTTCAAAATGGTATCTGTGTAGTTTAAATTGAAAATGGTATCTTTGTTGAGTAATTTGCTGAATTACGTTTACTTTCGTTTTTACTGAAATGGATTAGAGCAAATTCCCTCTTCAAAAAACCCCATGAAAATAAATCTAATGGCGTTAAATCACATGATCTTGGTGGCCGATAAACAGTTCCTCTTGGAGAAATTGTTTAATCAACAAATTTCTCTTTCAAAAGATTGTTGTTTCTGGTACTGTATGACATGTTGCACTGTCCTGTTGAAACCACATATTCTGCACATTATGGTCAAAATTTGTGAAACAAAACGTTAATAATCATCGTTTGATACGAGCACTGTACACAGTAACAGCGTTTCCAGTTTCGTTTTCAAAGAAATATGGACTAATTAATCCACCAGACAAAAATCACATCAAACAGATCATTCGTCGATTTTCTAGACACCAGATTGTAGTTTTATTTGTTTGCGTATCCACCAATAATTGGTGTAATTATTGGCAATAATTGTTTTGTTCAATGTATTTTGTAAGCCTTCAGGTGAAGATCCTTTTACAAAAAATTAAATAAAGTACTTAGTTTTCTGCCTTATTGCTGTAAACGGTGACGAATTAATGTGTTTAGCTTTTCACTATCACTTTCACTAACAGCAGCAATATTGTCTTGGGAAAAAGCATTACGACTGTAAATTTTAGTTTTATGATCTGAAATTGAACCAGTTTCCTCAATTTAATTCACAATATTTCCAATGGTGGAGTTTGTTATACAATTTCGTTTTCCAAATATTTTAAGAAGTTTTCTCCCAACTTCTGCATAAAAATTATAAAACTTAAAACAATAATTTAACAATGAATTTTAGTTGAATTATTTATTTATTTATATATATTGCTTATAATTTTGATTAAGAAGGAAAAGCGCATATGGAAGTAACTTGTAAAAAAATTATTACTTCCATTAGGCATAAAAACCTCTTAAATTTTTTACTACAAAAGGTCAACAAAAGGTTAAGAATTAAGATTCTTAATCATCTTTGTCTCTTATCACGACTCTAAACCAACCAAAGATTTCGTAATTATTTTCCACAAGATAATTTTCCATTCAAGACTCACTGTTAGTGTGATCAACCGATAATCTTTCATAAATCAACGAAATAATCAACAACGTTATCTTGTTTGTTTCTAGAATAATTCGTCGCCTCATCACAGATGTAACGTTTACCACTTCAGGACATAATGACATTGAACAATGTATTTTTTTAAGATACAAAAAGAAAGATTGTGAAACAAATTGGAGAATGGTGTGAAGATTGTGCCATAGCTCCAGTTTTTTTTCTTTGCGTGAACCAATTGTTTTTAAGTTATGGTATTTTTTTAAAATATCAAAATGATTAAACATTTTAACGGTGAGTGGTACCTTTTCATCCACATCTTCAAATTCACTTTGTGGCCTTCTCTTCGCTCGCCTCTAAACATTTGAGTTGTGTTTCGTTTTGGTGGTTTCCTTGATATCCAGAAGTAGCAGAAATAGTGACAATATTTACTGAAAATAATCGTTCCATTATTGCCGCACTAATCGCCCAGTGCCTCACAAAACCACAATTTATCGTTTACATGCGAATTTTTGACAGTACGGTACGACAGTATACAGTCCTCGTTCTGGCAGACAATGGACGTCTCGTAACGCTCGAAATGTGGCTGTGGTGCGCGATAGTGTTGCAGAGTCTCCAGAAACACCAATTCAGAGATGTGGTTTCCAGTTTCACATTTCTGCACGCAGTTTAAGGCGAATTTTGATTACTGATTTGAAAATGTTCCCGTAAAAAATGCAATTAGTACAAAAATTGCTACCGAGTGATCCTAATCAACGAATAGAGTACATAATCTGGTGAAATTGAGGATTTTTCGTCTAAATTGATAATGAGCGCTGCAGCCCGTTTTCATCTCAGTGGCCACGTCAATAAACAGAATAGTCGGTTTTGGGGAACACAGAATCCTCAATTAATTCATCAAATATCATTGCATCCACTTAAAAAAACTGTATGGTATGGTATTCATGCTGGAAACATCATTGGTCCTATTTTTTCGAAATTTTCTTGTGCCTTATAAAATGGAAGAGCAAGGACTAGAAGACATGTGGTTTCAGCAAGATCAACAATCCGTTCAACAATTCAATTATTGAATGAGGTTTTTCCACGAAGACTTATTTCACGAAATGGCGCTTGAGCATGGCCAGCTAGATCTCCGGATTTAACAGCACCCCACTTTTTCTTATGAGGATTTTTAAAATCAAAAGATCAACATCTAAAAGACAATATTCGTCACGAAATTAAAGAAATTCAGCCTGAAATGTCATTAAAAATGCCTTAAAAAGAGCCGAAAGTTGTATAGTGAATCGCGGTCACCATTTAGCCAATATAATTTTCCAATCATAACGAAGAAAAAGTAAAGACCAAATAAACTTTTTTTGTAAACCAAACCTACTTATCTTTTATTCGAACAAAGTTATAGGCAATCAAAATGGTGACGGAACTTTTTCCCCACCCTGTAGATAGGGCCACGTTACATTATATACATATATGTATATATATATATATATATATATATATATATATATATATATATATATATATATATATATATAAACGGTACCTAATTCTTTTCAAACTTTCAAACTACAAAATGTTTTGCATTTCCAAGATATGTATGGTCGAGTTGTATAATCTCTAGATAAATTCGAGGGTGTATTCAATTAACGTTCACAAAAAGCCCTTTGAAAATGTCTGAAAATAGTGCTTCGATAACCTTTCAACGATAAATTGAATCCTTCAAACGGACAAACACTTTTTGAAACAAAATAATGGAGAAAATGTGGGTTGAAAAAGGTTTTCTATTCGTAATTAATTTAATCATCAGAAAATATGTGTTCTTAAAGACCATACTGTTCCATAAAAATCAAAATTAATTTTCCTAGTAAATTTATTTCTAGATTCTTTTACGGCTTTCATTAATTTATACCTAAACAAAAAACATAAAAGATACGAACAGTCTTTTATCTTCATTAAATTTGGAATGCTATTTCAATGAAAATTCTCATTAATAATTTATTTCAAATGTTTCGTCTTGAGAATAGAGTAAAAATGTTGCCACTATCGTGAATTGTCGAGATCACATTAAAATTAAAGTAAATACGTATAGTTCATGTGTTGCGAAAATGCCTCGTGTAGAGCTTTTCACATCCAATTCTATCAAACCATTATTTTTCAAAGATAGAATTTATAATTCTTAGAATTTTATAAAATGACGTTTGTCCTATACAACGTTTTCTTTGTTTAGGTTTATTGATCATAATACAGTAGTTTAATGATTTTTATTACAACAGTATTAGGCTACAGCCATCAATCAATCATACATTTAGAAAGTTTAGGTAATAACCCAAGCTTTTGTGCTTCGCTTTGCAATTAGTCAATTATAATGTCTTATATAATGGTGGTAGTCAAAGGTTCAAAACCTAATCTTTCAAATTTCTTAAACTGGCATTGCTAACTTCTTAAGTCGCCGGTTGTAGCTTAGTGCTTAAGAGACTTTATCATCGCGCCGCAGTCTCGAGTTCGATGCTCGCCGTTGACCAAAACATATCATATACCGGATGACATAAAAAGCGATTGTATGTAAAAAAAAACCATTCTGACCACCTATTATACAATCAGCATCAATACGTAGAAATGGTTCATTAACGTCTCAGTAAAAACTCGATTAGAGTCGTAGAAGAAAAAAAAATACGAATCAGTAAAAAATGTTGTTAACCCAAATGAATTTTAAAGTTGAAACATTTCTCTCTTGGTCGAGTATATAGTCATAAACTCGACAAAGAGAGCAATGAGTTAATTTAAAACCCGTTTGCCGTTACGTCTCATACCAGCAGACCGCCTGGCAGCTCCTTGCACTTAGTTAATTCCGAGAAAAGGCCCTATGATTGAATCAAACGTATTTGTATCCCAATTATAGCATTGCCAATTTTTACTCTTGTTGTTACTGTACATAATTTTAAAATCTATTATATATGGTTCCAGTCATCTCAGCGGATCGAAGATTTTAGATATTTTCGACAAAAACTGAAGTTTCGTTGCTCTTTCATCATTAGATGGAAGACGTTCTTAGAAAGCAGTCAAAAGACGGGTTATAACCCAACACTTAAGTTTTGATGAAATGTTCATCAGCGGATGGTAAGGTTATCTCTTAAGATGTTTACTTTCGGTAATCCAGATTTCACGTCTTAGCTTCTTCCATTGTGTCTGCGCTTGACAAAACGTCGTCAACATAGAAATCGTGTTTAAGAATATGGCTTGCCATGCATTACTTGGTTTGTTCATCTTTGGCAAGTTGATGGAACGTACGAATCGCCAATTAAGGTGCGACTAATGTAATGTAAGTTGCTGTGGTTACCGATATTCAAAAACTAGATGGTATTTGTTTTCCCTCCATAAAAACCTATGATATATTTGATGTTCTTCTTGTTCCATTATCTGACGGTATTTCTTATCGATGTCCACAGAGAACACGATATTATGTTTTCTGCATCTAAGAAGGAGCGCCCATATATTATTTTGTGATGGAGAGTCGATAAGCAAAACTTCTTTCAATCTTATACCTGAGGGGTTCGTTGTTTGTTGTTAGAGTGTTTTGCATAAAACGTCATCGTCCGGGAAAATTCGATTCATTGAACCCGTAGTGCAAACTTCCAAAATCTTTATAAAATCAACCTTTACAGGGTTATGGCTGGACAGAAGTTTATTTTAAAAATTTGGATCAAGTGTCATGTGGGGGGTCCGGGAAAACTCGATTCATTGAACCCGTAGTGGAAACTTCTAAAATCTCTATAAAATAACCTTTACAGGTTTATGGCTGGATATAAGTTTATTTTAAGAGGTTTGTCAATGGCTATCACTGGAAAAAAAATTTCTCGATTCATTGAACCCGTAGTGCAAACTTCCAAAATCTCTATAAAATCAACCTTTACAGTGTTATAGCTGGATATAAACTTATTTTAAGCGGTTTGGCAATGGCTATCACTGGAAAAAAAATTTGGGTCAAGTTTCATGTGGGGAGTCCGGGAAAATTCGATTCATTGAACCCGTAGTGCAAACTTCCAAAATCTCTATAAGTTTTCACTTCGGGTTCAATGAATCTAATTTTCCCGGACTCCCCACATGAAACTTGACCCAAATTTTTTTCCAGTGATAGCCATTGACAAACCTCTTAAATTAAACTTATATCTAGCCATAATACTTTAAAGGTTGATTTTATAAAGATTTCTGAATTTAAACATTATTGCATATGAGGGATATGCATTATTGCATTTTTCCGTTAGTTTGATAGTTTTTCGTAGCAATAAATTTTTTTTTGGCTAGAAAATGTCGGAGAAAAATTTTTGGTTAGAAATCAATTAAAAAAATATAAAATTTTTAATTTTCAGCTGGAAGAGCAAAACACTATCTGCATTATCGATTTTTTTATTTTTTCGGCTGGAAACTTTCGGCTAACTTTAACAGCATCTAAATTTAGGAACCACGATAGTTGACAGAATAGTGGTTCAGATGTCATCGGAGATGTTTTATGCTTCTTTTTTCCTGAATGTTGTGGTGGCTTGTGGATATGATATTTAATGTTACAGTAGTTATATACTACCTTTTGTCCGCACGTTATCTTCGAATTGTGGGAGAGACAATTGGTTTATTGCAGCTCTTCACGATGTCAACTATTTTTTGACAGAAATCTTGCGGAAATGGATACAATTATTCATCGCATAACCGGCAGTCCATCGCAATATTAGCAGTTGACTGCATTGTCTTCTGCTTGCTGTATGATCTTGGTGTACTTGGTGTTTAGGAACATCCTGCGATGTTCTCTGACTTCAGGGATATGCTGTCGCATGTTGTTCGGCCTTTGATATATGAATGTATCCAATGCTTAGACTCTTCTTATCAGAAATTAGATGCATTCCTTTAACCTCGAAACATCACGAGGCATGTGAGACCATGCATCAAATGATTTTCTAGATACAGCTTTTTTATGTTAAGTTTGCATGATTTCCCACGGTCGTTTGTAACTCTCTCTAATTAATGATAGATGATTGGTCAGGGCAGCTAACTTGCAGGATTTCGTGATTTTAAGTACGTAATTTTTAGTATCGAAAACAATTGATTTCAGTGGATCATGTTGAACATGTCGTTCAAAACGTAGCAGTTTTCATACTATCCTGAGAATATGGACAGCTCGACATGTGTTTTATATTCACTGCCTTTGTTGCTTTTCAGCACGCACATTTGTTGCAATCGTAATGTCTATATAAGAAATGTACCGTAATTCAACTATTATATATTTGATGGGTTCTTCGTCATCTACTTCCATTAGTATTGTGTTGTCAAGTGAGTCAATTTCACTCATGTTGTTGGTGATCTGGTTAATTTATAACTCAAGATATTCTTTGGTTTAGTCATAGTTCGTCTATCTTTGCACATGTGCTTAGATCTCATTAAGACGAGATTGATCCACGATATTGGCATATGATATTTTACCGAAACATAAGACATACGAGTATGCTATCATATATTAATTGAACCAAAGCGTACGTGAAGTAGAAAATAACTGCTTCAAATAAAGCATAAAAACTTTGAGATTAAAATAAACCATTTTTTGCAGTTCAATTTGATTTTTATATTCGGATGGCTGGTTGAAAATTCATTTTTATGTTGTAAAGTTTTTATTTTAATAATTTTTTTTTTATTATTCCGCGGATAAAATGTTATATACGTCTTTTGTACAATGGAACAATAACAAATGGTTTCCTGGTATATGTCTGTAACATAGTAGCTACCATAAAAAAATATTTAATACATTTTTTAATATCTCTTTCAATTTAAGATGGATGCTGTTGAATATTCTCCTTCTAAGACTTTTATGTGTACGCTCAACAGAAATATAATCTTAAGTCGACGATAGAAAACGAACATTAAAAAAGTAATTATGTATGTCCATATGCAATAGCAGTACAGTATTCATTGTCTTGTTTGGTTTGTAAAAGCTTAATAATGAAAGTTTTGTGCAATTTATACCATACAACAAAAATTCGTACATACCACAAACCTATGTAATAATTTATTTATACATTTGAATAATAAATAGATATTGATTGATCATTCTCTATATATGTTTTTTACGTTTAATGAACTAAAAGTATAGGGTGTCCCAATAACCGGCTGTGATTTGACATATCCGTTATATTTGCTCTGGCAACACTAGTCATTCTTTCTTTGGCAGAAACTCAGTATAGTATAATATATTTCTAGTTGACGTCGCTTAACTTTTCAACAAAAGTGGGAAATGTTAGAAGTTTACTTCCACAACAAAGACAATTGGTTCGAAATCACAATAAAATGTCGGTTAAAATTTGGTCAAAACACAGTGAATCCCGTGACTTTCCGTTAACACGGTGACTTTATGAACAAACTTCTTGATACCCAACGGTATCAAGAAGTTTGTGCATAAATTGTATGTTGTCGATAATTCTACATGTACCCGTGCTCGTTCTGCTCTATATTGTGCGATTGGTCCAGCAATCCGCTTCGTTATCGATTCGTGTGTGGGCCTGCGACAAACGACAAACTCGAAATTGATGAGAATTTACAAAAATTTATCTTTTAGGGCGGAAATGGGGGATATAATCCACAAGGATATGGGGAGAAGCCAATGCATCCATTTTGTGTAACTAATTACTGCAGCTTCTGGCATTGCGACATTATTATTTATTTGAAGTTGAATCCGTACGCGACCTTTTCCGTCAACGGAATCAACCACCTTCTCATTTGTGGCCAAACTTTGAAGATATTGGTTTGAACGACCTATTGCTAAAGAGAGATAGTGCGCTATGCCACACGAAGGGTGTTACAATTGTAAAACTGCCTCAATTGCCGCATTATCATACGAGTATGCTATCATATATCTATCGAAATGGTGAAGTGAATTTGCCGACAAGTATAGCTGTGATTTAAAGGCTTTTGAGTTTTTTTTTATGTGAAGAACGAGTGTCATAAGAACACAAACAATTGAGCATTTGGACCGAATAGACTACGCTAAGGTCATCCACGACTCTCATTTGAATGAAATCATTTTCTATAAATGTATTATTAGATTTTTAATTCTGAACTTCTCGCTGGGACACCCTATAGGTACAATAAACTTTCATTATGTGTTTTGCTAAAAATTTTTAACTTTTGTTCAATATATTTATTTATTTATTTACTTATTTCTGCTTTATATACGTACCTTGTGAGGCTTATATCAAAACACGATATTGATTGAAAGCTTACAGTATGTTAAGTAATGGAATCAAGTTTTACAAAAATCAATATAGTGAAACCCGGTTATGTACCTGGAATCAGAAATTTTTGGAAAACATCAGCAACAGCCTAAATCAGAAGTATTGTCTGGGTTCCTTCAAGACAAATGCAATTATTTGGTAATGATAAAGTTCTAATTAAAATAATTTGTGTAAGAATAGTTAAAACTTTTTGACCGGTTACTTTGACACAATCAAACAAACATTGTTAGTATTTTTGTAATTATTGCTGCATATCTGATCCAGAATAAATAAAACATCCATGGTCGCCTCCCATGGTCCTTGCTAATTGATAATGGACAACTTTAGTATCAAAGACAGTTTCTTTCATTGTATTCTAGATATGCAGAACCTGTAAGAAGTTGGTCGTCATTCGATGGGTTGATGGAAATTATAAAATTAAAAATCCGATTTGTTTTTGTTGTTTAAGGTTTACAGTGTTCACAATAAACGAGAACTTAAGAGCACTGGGGGTGGTGGTATTCTCATATGGTATTCACAACGCTAGATGAAGAGGTAATAGAGCTAGTATCTCTAAGGGATGCTTTAAATGGGATAAATGCCAATAAGTTTGGGGATTCCCGAAAGTCAACAAACCATTACGTCAACAATATTAAGGCAAATAGAAAATTGACCAACGGTTGTTGATTATGTAATCTTATGATAATTGCCAACAGGCTGAACTTATATATTTAAAAAAAAGGAACTAACCATTGAAAAATCAAAGTTGATTAATTTCAAATTCAAAATTTTAACCAAATTTGGTTACAGAAATTATTCGTCTCTGGCAAGTACTGTTGATTTCTCAACACCTCAACTTCTTGTTACTATCGGAATAGTCAACATTGAACTGCAACTGGATATTCTATTTTTAAGCGAATATTGAAGATGCTCTCAAGAAGACATCGACACTAATTTTTTTCACCCTCCTATTGTACGTTCTACAACATTACGGGCTGAAATGTGGCTTTTCTTGAATCTCCTTTTCAATCAGCGTCGGTTTACTACAAAAATGTAATTTGTATCTGTAATCCTAAACGAGTATTCGTTGGTTCTTAGCCCCGTTAGTGTAGATGTTTTTAAAATACTATAAACATCACCATTTTCCCAAGTGAAAGAATTATGGCGAGCCTCTGGATATGTAGCATCCCCACAATGAATCCATAGTTTATTATCGCATATCATATGGTAAATAAATTTTTAAATTTTGAAACTTTAAAATTTGCGACATTTTAAAGTTTCTATAATTTTTACATACTATAATGACATTTTGGCCATAGAATCCTTTACGGTTGTAACATAGATGAGGATTATCAGCTGGACTAGCAATTTTTATGGTCTTGGAATTTTTTTCTTTTTTAAGGAGTCATTCACTGCTGGTGGAATTTTCTGCGGTTAAATCTGGTTCCACTCATCCATGCGTAACATGTCAGTCACATTAGAATTTATAGGGTCTGGAAAATGCACGCTCTTTGAATTTTGGATTCTAAAATGTTGTTTTACTTATTGTTAAATTAAAATCGATCTTATCGAATGGAATAAAGTTTCATCAGAAGCACTATCGACTGTTATTTTAATTTTGAATAAAACTCTAGTGAAACTCTGTTCGGCACTAATATGAATGGTTCTCACAATTAACTTGTAGTTTTCCATTCATCAGAACTTAACCGTTCAGGTTTATTATCGATCACACCCATGCAGCATTAAGATATTCTTTTAACTGTCTCATCCGCTGAAACATATAAAATGTCGAACTCTATCTCGTGACCACAACCAGTCAAAGAAGCTCCATTTGTGCTTTGATTAAAAAATTTGACAGTATTTTTGGCTTTTCTATGAATTGATTTGATTATTTAAATAACATCCTGCATAGTTAAATTCAATGTGTGAGCAAAACACAGTAAGTGGTAATGCTTTGTCGGTACGATCGTATATGTACTTTTTTAAGAAGGTTCCATTGCTGTAGCATATCGTTCATCTTAGTTGTAATATTTTCAGCAGTGTGGCGTTTTGAAAAAATGAAAGACCTGAAAAATACTGATTATAAAGTTCAAATGATCCTGTTAATGGTATAATTCAGTTGTGCAGCTGGTCAACATGTCTGTCATAGTTGTAACATAATCTGCTGCACTTAAAATTGCTTTTACAGTTTCGACGGAGCTATCAAATAGCGTAGGTAATGATAGTTGACTAGGTTATGAGCGATGAGGTAGAGTATAGACTTGATCAAAACCACCCAAAAGTTTTCGAAATCTTTCATTTTTAAAACTTTCGTGCAATAGTAGGGTGTTGCAAAACATATGAACTTATGCTTTACTGGCTTGATGAATTGGTCAAGCCAGTTAAGCATGATGATTTTGTCTTAATTCCATAGATTGTCCCGAAATCTTTCTGATGATTGCTACCATCGAAAAATAAGACAAAAGTATTAGGGATGTCGTAAAAATTGGTGTCTCGATGTGTTCAGTAAATATGCTTCATGTGGAAAGAAAAAAGTTTGGCCAGAGAATTGGTTCAGTTCCAGCTAAACTTATCAGAAATAATGGAACAGAAGCATCAATTGTATACAATATGTAAAAAAATTCTCCCACTCTCTTAAGATGATGTTTTAAATATTTTATTCCTGCTTCTCAAATTCCACCTAAGTGTGGGGTGTGTGGAGGTCCTGGAGGAATAAAGTAGCAGGTTGTCCCATCATTAGCTAACATTGCTCAAGAAGTGTTGTCATAGCTGTACGATATATGTTTTTGATAACAGAATTTGTGCCAGTAAAATAGGTGCCATTGTCTGAGATTAATCCGCGCAGTGGCCGCGCCTTCTGTTGTGAGATTGCTTACTATAAATGTGGATTACAATGTGGATTGCTTTTATTACCATGTATACGAAAGGGCGATGTATTTCTTAGAGGGTTTGTTACCTCGACCTTTGGCAGCCTTTAGTTGAATAGGGATGGAAAGTCAGTTCACGTTTTAGAGAATGATAATTGAAAAAACTATACTCTGCATTTCTTGCCATAGTTGACCAGATGATAGCGATGAATAGTCTTTTAAAAGAGGATCAGTAGTATAGAGCCACAAAGAAAATATCCGAAACATACAACAAATAACTTGGGGTGCGTCATCGTCTTTTTAATGGCCCCTTGCTAACATCAACAGCTTTGTCAATACCCTTGTCTAGTATGGAAACATGCAGCTCTAAACGCCAACACAACAAAGAATTGTCAAACAATGGAGCAGCAACAACACAGCCACCATCCACAAGTATGGATTATCAATATCAGCTTGACAATCATATATTCCCAATCAAAGTTTCGCCTCATTTCAACCAGAAACAAGATGTTCTGATACCAATTAAGTACCGAAAAATACACATAGAAATTCTAGTTGAAATGGAAGAAGAATAAGAAATAATTAACTACTTTCAAGACAACCACTTCTAAGAAAAAGTCAGGGTACAGTTACCCAAAGTTCAGGTACCAAAGTTTCATTTCGATTATAAGGAGTTGAGCTCGTTCAACCACATATTCTCTGAGCTCGTTCACAACAATCACCAAATATCCGATACAATAAAGATGACATACTTAAAGTCAACGGTACGGCATGATACTAAATACAACTGAAATACTACACAATATCAGCAAGCTAAACAATAATTCTCCCTTCGAAGCACTAGTTATGTTCATTATATGCACAAAAAACTAGATCCTGAATACACTAGACTATACGAAAAAACGTTAGAACAACCGTTAGATATTCAAAAAAATAACGATTTTTTTTAAATTGGCTCGAAAACAGATTTCAATCATTATAGGCCATGGGAGTCACGAAGGTAACAAACATTGCATTCTTCTATTTCACTCGAGGTCGAACTTAATCCTTCAGAGTTACACGGTAAACGGCTGGAAGTTGTCACTTCGCTTAATTCCGATTTGAGTACAATATTTGAGTGGAGAGTAAAAAATCAGGTCAAATTTAACGAGGGTTTTGTGGCAAAAGGCCAAGTTCTCGTGGATTGTTACTCAATTCGTCTGCAATTGAGCAAGTGGAATGAACGCCTTATCGCATTGGCCAAATCAGCTTCACGGAGACATGGGTTCCTCAATGGATGCAAACGTTTTTTTTAGATCGCATCAGGTTCTCTAGATATATACAACCTTTATTAGACCGTGTATAGAATATTAATGTCAGGTTTGCAGTGGAGCATATCGCCGTGCGAGTATTAGAGTGTCCTATAGACCACTTTTTCCGAAAATGGGTTATGAATGTATTCCTATACTAATTCGAGTGCGCTCTTTCAGAATCTGTAATCAGAATTTTTTTTTGTTTGTCCTCTACTGGACCAAAAATGCTTGTTTTTTCATGATGTTTTGTATTTATTTGTCCTATGACTCATTTTACTGTGAAATAGTACAATTTTCGTAAATCTCTCGACGCCAGCATATCGATAAAAAAAAAATAATAATGAGCTTGTTAAGGTAATTTGAAACTGTAATTTATTTTGATATTACTAATCAATTAAATTATTAATAATTAGCGATGGATCATCACCAGTACGATCGATGCAACCGAGTGTTGAACAGTAAATAAGTTTAAATATTTATAATATATTAATACAAAGTTAAAACAAACAAATTTTTCTTTTACACTACGTTGATTCGAATAATGTTTTCAGAATACTAGCTGACGTTCTGAACTCAATATACTAATAAAACCTCCAGCTCAATTTCATCTATATTTGGAGACGACTCGATAGATGATCCTGACTTCGAGCCCGGCAATGATGATATAGAGGAAGAGGATTTGAGAGTCGGAGCAAATAAACTCATTAGCGACGTTTCCTCAAATCAAAAAACATTGCTTCAACCCAGGAACATAAAAGATACTGGAACTCCAACTCATATAAATAAATATGAAATATAAATATATATATAAATATGAAAGGAAAAACAGTTCCTGCAAAATGTGTGAAAGCGCCGGTATGTGATAAAGCCTGTCCAAATAACTGTACAATAAACTTTACGAAATCATTCAGAAAAGTAATCCAAAGTGATTTCAGGGTATTGTCTGATGTGGAAAAAATAATATTTTATACTAAATATGTAACTGTGGTACCAGTTAGACGAAAGAGAACGACTTCCAAAACATCGCGAAAACAAAATTCGTTCAATTATTTCCTGCAACATGGCAAAGAGAAGATGAGAGTATGTCGATCATTTTTTCTAACCAAATTGTCCATATCCAGCGAACAATCTATTATTTTTTTAAAAAATAATTTGGATCCAGCCACTGGAGTACCAAAACCATCCATAAAAGGGAAGCATACGAAGAAAACTGTGAGTGATGTACTTATCAAAATAATTCGAGGTCATATTGAATCGTTTCCTTGCATCGATTCCCATTATTTGAGAGCTGAGTCACAGAGGTAATATCTCGAAGCTGATCTTTCTATTAAAAAAATGTTTAAGTTATAAAGGATATATGCGATACATGCTGCAAGTTTCAAAGTGCATCAGATTTAAATGACAAACAAACCGCGGAGTATTTAAAACACAAGGAACTTAATGAAAGTGCCAAAGAACGCAAAAAGGCAGATAAGGAGTTAGCTCAACTCGATTCAACTGTGGCAATTATTTCTTACGATCTACAAAACGTTTTTAACCTGCCAAAGAGAAATGTATCCAATTTTTTTTTTATAAAAGAAAGCTCAATTTGTACAATTTAACTAGATATTGTTATTTGAACGGCGTAACATACTGTTTCATTTAGTATGAGAGCCAAAGCAGACGTACAGGAAATTATATCGCCAGCGCGTTCATAAATTTTTGAACGCTCTTGTGAACGATATTCCAACGACGAGAAAAATTATTATGTGATTTGATTCTTGTGTTCCGCAGAATCGGAATCGTATCACATCACTAGCGTTGTTGAAATTTTGTGAAAATAATCACGTGCACACAATAATTCAACGATTTTCTGTACCAGATCATTCCCTGGTACAAGAAGTCGATGCCGTGCACAGTGTCATTGAAAGGCATCTGAAGCACATAGAATATCATAGTCCTGTATCTCTTTTGCGGCATCTAAGGGCCATGGACTATGACAAAGTTTATTTAAGATTGATGCAGATGCACACAAATGATTTTTATAATAGGCCGGACTAGGACTTAATTTCAGTTCTATAAGATTCACAGTGGCTACGGAATTATTATTTGAAAAGCAGGATTTACTTTCAATTTATTTAAAAAAAAACTTATTAGGACACCGAACAGTATGATACAATCCGATTGTTTAAGCAAAGAGGATTCCAAAAAATATAAACAAAATATAAACTTAATGGATGATTGATTTCAATTTTTTTCTTTTCTTAATTGATTAAATGATGTTCGTCGGTCGGTGGTTGATGAAGAAGAGAATGAAAAACGAAACAAATCAAATTGATTTGCCGTTTTAATTGCATTTTGATTGTGGTATCCACCACGAGATGCGACGCTACAATTATGGTTGGTGGGTGCGTTCTGTTTGTCTCCAACATTGTCGGCCACCCTAAAGTATTTGAAGACTTTAGTCATGAATTTCGTTGTCTGGAATAGGTAGCAGGCATAGTTTCGTCACGGGTCGCTTATACACGGCATTCTGACATTTAATTGTTACGACTCGAACTCGTCCGTCAGAACCTGGATGCGTATCGATAATTCTACTGAGCAACCATTTCGAGAGTGGCATGCCATCTTCTTTAATAAGCTCCAGTTGGCCGATTACGAGGTGTTTATTGGTTTGTAACCACTTTGGCCGTTGCTGGAGGCGAGAAAGGTACTCAGTTGACCAAATTTTCCAGAAGTGGTTATATATTTTCTGTACTTGCTGGTATCGATTGAGGTAGTTTGTTTTCACCTCAAGCAGTGTCGGCTCACGTGTCGTGATTGGTGATTCTACGATAAGAAAATGACCTGGGGTGATGTACGAATAGTCATCTGGATCATTTGATATGGGACACAATGGTCGTGAGTTCAAGCACGACTCAATCTGGCACAGAAGTGTCAATTCCTCAAACGTGAGTAGGGTTTCGCCCATTATGCGACGTAAATGATGCTTAACTGATTTCACTCCTGCTTCCCACAAACCACCGAAATGCACCGAAGCAGGAGGAATGAAGTTCCAGATGGTGCCATCCTGAGCTAACAATGCAGCGATTTCAGGCTTCACGGTTCGGGTGCTCTCCTGATGTAAGAATGCCAGATGCCGGTTGGATCCGACAAAGTTGGTTGCAAAATCGCTGTACAGACTTTGAATTCTGCCTCGCCGGGCCGTGAACCGCTTGAATGATGCGATGAATGCGTTGCTAGTAAGATCGGACACTAGCTCCAAATGTATTGCTTTGGTCCAAATGTGTTGAAATGGTCTCGATGATGTAACACGAGGTGCTGGAAGATTTCCCATAAGCTGTTGACTCGTGGTTGCACGATGTCGAAAACATACCATGCATTTATGAAGGTATGTGCGCAGCAAGGTTTTGCTGCTTAGAATCCAATATCGCTTGAGTAGGTGAGCTAGCATCAACAATGGGCCACCGTGTAGCGTTGTACGATGAGCCTGTGAAATCAGTAAATGAGTAAGGTGGTTGATCTTCGGCAAGATTATCGGATGCTTCTTTGTGTATGGCAGATTCGATTTGTGAAGTCGGCCTCCAACTCGTAGTAGACCATCATGACTGATGAAAGGGTTCAGTGACTTAAGTGGGCTTTTGTTTAGTAGATGGTCCCCAGATTGACTTCGTGATATATCATCAGCGAAGTGTGCGGCTTGAACTAATTTGATCCAGAACTCTAATGACCAATTAAGTTCCTGTACGGTGATGAAACCTTGTGGCCGAATTGATGTGCTTTGTTGCCGAAGTTGAAGGTAGCGTCTGCAAAGAGCCGTGATGCGAAGCAACTTACCGAGCGATGAACATCGAATGATTAAGTCGTACATGTCGTTATGACGAGGTGCGCGTTCTGCATGTGTTATGACCATTGACCTTGGGATTCGTTCTTCAATGTTGATGTAGGCTTCACTTACTTTCTGATGTGGCCATTGGCTGAGGTCTTCTCGTAGCACAACGCATGACTCTGTAGTAGTGAAGGTAGTAGTGAATCTCGTGTTTTGGAACATAGTGTTATTTTGGTGGCAACGATTTTAAATTAACATTAACACCAGTTTCGATTTTTAGTGTTCCTCATCTGAGCTGCATTTACGATACCAAAACCACTATTTACAACTTGTAAACAATATTGACAATATTTACCTTAATTAAACTTTCAAAAACAATAAATATGGTTTTAACATGAATATATAAATTTTCAACAAACATCACCTGATTTTTGGATTTAATTAAATATTTATATAACAACAACCAATTTAACCGCACCTTAAACAATATAAAAATATTAATAAATCATAATTAAATATAATTAAATAAAAGATCTATTTATGTGTATATACCATGAAATTGAAATGTGTAAATAAGTAAATGGATTGTGTTGGTAATTAACACTAATTAGAAAAGAATATTATTCTCGTCACCAAAATTAAGAAAGAAAAATGTTTTTTTTTCACAAAACCTGAACGATAAGACAGGTAATGTAAATAAGGTGTGTATGTGTGTGTTGGGGAGGGCTGAGGGTTTTGAGCAAATAAAAATGAAAATCATTTCCGTGTATTATATAAAAATTTACTGAGGGAAATTTTATATATTTCAGAATACCAAAATGATAAATTTAATTTATGTATATTTTGTGTGATTTATGATTCTTACAACAAAACCATTTATTTCCTTATAAATTTCGTTTATTTTTAATTTAAAATAATTGACTTTCAAATTTGGTTTTATTTTTCCGTATACCATTTTCATCAGAATTATTAAAAAGATGTGGTTTGTTTAGATTGGTGATGTCTTTATGTGTTATTATTACCATACCAATTATACATGAAGACAAATAATGCTTTCTCGTCAGATACGTAATTTTTCTTTTATTAATATTTAATTAAATGATTGATCGTTTTATGATTTACACATCATATTTATAATTAAATTAAATTATAATTCCGAGTATTTTATTTATATTTTTAAAATAATTGTTCTTGCACTGAAATAAGACATTCATCACAGATAAGTATAGATAAAGCGTAATTCATATAATGATGTAAGTGCCATTATACCTTAATGCTTAAGAGAGTTTCTCATCACGCCGTGGTCTCGAGTGCACCGGATGACTTGAAACGCGATTATGTGTAAAAATATTCGTTGGCCTGATCACCTACAATCGTTATCGGACGAACCAGATATCGTAAGGTCTCAGTTGAGACGCGGTAAGGGTCGTTTACAGCATCCAAGCCATGGATTATTTATTTTATTATATTTTTATAGTGCAACTTCAAACTACCCGGTGGATTTACTGTCCCTTAAAGGGTATTTGTAGTTGCACAAAACATTAACATATAAATATTAAAAAATAACAATTTACATTTATATATTATTAATTTTCCAATTTATGATAAATATAATTCTATTTGTGATTTAAAATATGTTTTTATTATTTTTTTAAATTTTAAGAATGTTTCAGATTCTTTGATATACTCAGGTAAATTATTATAAAAATAAGGTACAATAAAAGCAATAGATTTTCTACCATATTCAGTATTAATATGTTGTATATTTAATTTATTACAGTTTTTCGTTTCATAATTATGATCAATAAAACTAAATACAAGATTAGATAAAATAGGAAATACTTTCAAAATTTTAATACTATTTGGCACTCATGTAAAGCAATAATGGGAAAAACTAAGTAGTCCTGTTTTGCAAATAATTTCCTAATAATTTCGAATTTTCGAAATTCGACCAGAAAGTCGAAAATTGGTATGTTGTAATATTTTCGACTCGCGATAATGATACTTTTCTATCACTAAGTTTAGTTCAAGTGAAATTGCTATATACATTATATAAATTTATAGACGGAAAATATTCATCTAATATTTACATAAATAAACATAATATTATGTATTTGCAAAAATGTGTGCGTAAGTACTAAAACAATTATAAATGGCTTTATCTCTATTGCAATATATAGTTAATTGGTAAATGTCTTTAAAATGTGTTATTTTGTGCACAACCTTTTTGTTAATTAATTTTTTCAATTAATTATAAGACAAAAAAAATTCAACACTGGTAAACAGTTTGCAATAATGGTTGATTATATGGAAAACCACACGAATTTAATAACCGGTTGCTTCAGTGGGGTAACATCTAAAGCATCAATTAATGGGAATTGGGCTGACCTGGTAAGGCAGTTAAATGGAGAAGGCCCACACACACGGGATGCTGATTTGTGGAAAAAAGGTATGTAGATACGTTAGAGATGTTTTTACGCTTATAGATCAAATAATATATTTGTTTTTGGTAGGTATAGTAGTGATGGGACAAATCGATACTTTTGAGTATCGGTATATACCGATACTTTTACATCGTTAACCTGATACTTTTAACCCGATACTTTTAACCGATCGGTTAAAAAAAAAAAAAAAAAAATATATATATATATATATATATATATATATATATATATATATATATATATATATATATATATGTATATATATATATATATATATATATATATATATATATATATATATATATATATATATCATAGGCGAGGCGTGAAGTTCAAAGTAGAAGAAGCAGAATATTTGTGTTAGTAAAATTGAATATTAATTATCTTGGGATTTAGAATAAAAAGTCAAATTATCAGACTTAAAATTTAAAAACTAGAAAAATAAAGTCAAGCCTGATTTTGTTTTTAAGTTTTATTTAAAATTAAATTCAATTCGGCGATTCTTTTTTTTTAATTCATTACAAATTAATGTAAAGAAATCTGAGATAATAGTTCTTTTCAATAGGAATAAGCGTTCAATAAACGTAAGAAAGCCGTTCATCTCAAATAGTACTGCTTAAATAAGTTGTAATTCTACATAAAGCTGAAAAGCTTCTTTTGGATAATACTCTGGTGGACGGAATCGTTAAGAATAGTCAACGTAAGGTTGAATCTTCATTAAATGTACTTTTTAAGTCGTTGTCTTTAAGAAATTCTAACATCTCTAAAATTGATTTGTCCAAAAAGTTCTCATCGCTATACAAAAGCATTAATTCACTTCTCAATTTTGGAAAATCGAACCGTTTGCCATACAAATAAAATATCGTAAAAATGTCCAAAATCCGCAACTTAAATTAAAGATTTGACCATCTCAATCGAGGGAATTGTTCAAAATATCTTGAAGCAGTTCAGTTATTTATTGCTTTTACTAAAAACCAAAGCTGAGAAGTCGGGCATTTTACTGCCAACTATAGTAGGAGCAAAAGCTGAAATTCATTTTTTGATAATAAAATCCAAAGCACCCAAAAGTTTCGATAACATTTTAAAACTGCTGATCTCAGACAGAGCTGCAAAAAACGATTTGTATTTTCATATTTCATGAATATTGCGATAAAACCAAATTAAACCTATGAGCGTAACAATGATTTGTAATAAATTTGTCTAACTCGAACTTGGAAGTTAATTTCATAATAATAACTTATTATATTCACACCTTTATTACCTAAATAATTCAATAACCCGATCACTTGTCGCTCCACGAGAACATGAGAAGATCATATGTGCAAAATTGAAAACAAATCATTTATTTCAATATTTCCTTAATAAGCTGTTTATTTGCAGCTTATTCTGAGAGTAACAAGTGAGAGTAGAAACAAATCTATGGATAGATAAAACACATACACATCGATAATTATTTTTGGTAATAAGCGAAATAAGGTGAAGCTAAACTAAAAGCAGCTTCCACCAGAGAGAATATTTTTTTATTCTGTTGTGTTGTGCTGGATATTCGTAGATATGAGAGATATTTGTACATATTTGTTTTTATTTTGGTTCTATGTTTGCACTATGAATGAGTATGAAATATGAAGGTGGATGATTTGTATAAATTAATATGAGAATTCAAAGTAGGAAAGAAAAATACAAAATATTTTTAAAGTTGGTTTCATTACACGAGATATCTATATGTGCAGAGCTGTAAGACATAAAAGTGTATATCGTCTGAAAAAAAAAAATTTAATCGAAATAAATAAAATCAGGAATTTTATTTAAACAATAGAGATTTTTGAAAGGGATGCAGTGCTTCCCTAGCTTCTATGGACGCTTCGCCCCTGATATATATATATATATATATATATATATATATATAGTTATATAAAATATACATATATATATATATATATATATATATATATATATATATATATATATATATATATATTTATATATATATATATATTATATATATATATATATATATATATATATATATATATATATATATATATATATATATATATATATATATATATATATATATATATATAATTTATATACATCCATAATAAATAAATAGATTTTCATATCCATCAATTCCAAATCCAATTCAAAGTTAGTTCGTTTCTAAATAAAAATTTCATAACACCAATTTATTCAAAAACACCGACAAAACGAAATACTCATATTAACCGATCTACTCGTAAACACCGATATACAAAAATGAACCGGGTTACTCATAAACACCGACATACTCAAATTAACCGATCTACTCATAAACGCCGAAATACAAAAAATTAACCGAGTACTCATAAACACCGACATAGTCAAATAAACCGAACTACTCATAAAACCGATATACTCATATACGTAAAAACACCGATCTACTCATATACACCGATATTCAATAGCAATCTATAGTCTTGCTCGTTCATCTAATACAATAAACATTAAAGTTTATCTATAGTCTTGCTCTTTCCGCAAATACATATTTTCCTTTGAAATAGTTTGCTCTTTTAGCATACACTATACACATAATATGTATTGGTGAATTTGAATGTTAAAAAAACAACGAAGAGAATGAGAAAACAAAATTAAAAGTAAAAACTAATTTCAGTATGTTTGGTTTGATACGAATACACAATACGGGTATATTTGGTTCATTTTAACCCGATAGTTTGAAAAGTACTCAAATGACAATCCGGACTATTTGAGTATCAGGTTAAAAGTATCGGGTTAGAGTAAGTCCGAACATCACTAAGGTATAGGCAGATTATAAAAAAAAAATGAGAAAAACCATTACGGATATTAACCGAACTGGTGGTGGAACACGCACCGTTTTCTTCTCCGATTTAGAGGAGCGGGTGGTTAAGCTAACTGGCTTAACAGAGTCGGTTGTTGGTGTATCTGGTTTTGACGAAGGTCATGAGCCTGAAATGGAAATGGTTTAAGCGGTTAACATTTCACAAGAAGTACCAATATTGGATACCGTGACTACACCATCAACCCCAAACAATCCATCTAACCCAGAGACTACGAATGACGGCAACAAATCGATTGTTCGAAGAACTTAAAACCCAAAATGAAAAACAAGAAGCTCAGGCAAAACAACAACAGGAATTTAATACTGAACAATAAATTTAGTAAAAGAAGCAAACGTGATAAATAATAAAAGACTGATGGTGGAGGAAAGGCGGTTAAAAGTAGCGGAGAGAAAACTTTATTTAGATGAAGAAAGAACAAAATTTATTAAGAAAATTTAAATAGTTTTTATTTTAGCAGATTGTTAATAATTTAGTAGATTGTTACGCATCGCCTGTGCACTTTCACTTTGCTCTATGTCGTCATATTCGAATTCGATCTCGCGGATAGGGGCATTTTCTTCTGAAGGACGTGGTAACTCTACCATTTGTAGCTTATTTATTAAGCACATATTATACAGTGCAGCACAAACGTTAACAATTTTGACGACTTTAACAGGTTCATAACGGATCACTCTTTCTCCTAAGATACAGCGAAACGTATTCTGTAAGACTCCAATACTCCTTTCAATTGGATTTCGTATTTGAGCATGCAATTTATTATAAGTCGTTTGCTTTTTGGTTGGATTGCGATATGGGGTCATTAAAAACTGTTCCAATGGATACCTTGAATCGCCAATCAACCATGCATTTCGTCCGTCATTGTCATAAGCCACCTACAGTTTGCGCCGATCTTTTGATACCTGCCATACTGCAGAATCGTGAGTTGATCCCGGAAAACAAGCACAAATAGAAAGTATTAACAGGTCATAGTTACATATCTGAAAAAAAATATAAATCACTCAGTTAAACATATTGTATGGAAATAATTAAAATAATGTTTATTATACAATCTGCACATTCATCGAATGGATTCCCCGTCGGTCCACAAAAATGTGTTCGTTTTTGCGCGGTGCGATAATATCCATATGTGTGCAGTCAATACACCCGATCACACCGGGATGGTTGGTTGCTTCAAAAAATCTCTGTTTATATAAAGATTTTGCCTGTGCATCAGAAAATTTTATGAATTTTCGGCAGATAGTTGCCTCTAAAGCTTGCGTAATATCATCTAAGGTCCTGGAAAAATATGATTGGTCCATATTATGGAACAAAATATCACCAACAGTTCGCCGGTATGACCCTGTCGCATAAAAATTCAGCACAGCCGCTAGCTTGGTTTCTAGAGCAATTTTGGTAATTCGATTTGCTGAACTAAATCGAGGTTTTATTTCCGTAATAAGATAGTTAAAAATATCCTTGGATATACGAAATGATTCCCAAAATCTAAAATCAACATTACAATATTTATATAACTCACTTTTATAGTTTTAGCAAGAGAAATTAACTCACTTTTCATTTGACAAATCTTTGGTTATAATTATATTTTGTTTTGTATATATATAACCACTTTATAGATATAGTTGATATAGATCTTCATTTCATTTAATTGTTATAATTGCTGAATATATTTGTCTTGTAATTTAAAATTTCGTAGATTGATTTTTTATTGATTGGAAATTCAAATCTTCAATGATTGAATATTTCGACATAGATTGCATTTAAATTATTTTAAAAAAATCAATCATTTATTTAATTCTTTTTTTTTTTTTAATTATACATTTTTTAAATTTACGAAAATGTATTCTTTAATATATTTTTAATAACGAATAACTAATAACTTGTACAATAATTCGTAACTAATAGCAGAGATCTTATTATATAATATAATAAAATCTCTGCTAATAGTTAACTCTGTTAAAATATGTTAATTTTGGGTTTCTTGGTTTTTTAACATTTTATTTTCTTCAAGTTGGTATTTATCCAACTCTACTTTATTAGCCATTCAACGTACTCCATTTGCTCAATTTTCTGACAGTGTAAATTAGTAATGAAAGACGTCAAAAAATTGACATAAAATACAAGGTAGACAAACAATAACTTGGTGAGTATTAGAAAAATAAACATTACAAAACATAAATTTAAACCCCGTAAATTTTATTTATTTACTTTCAGATAAAACAAAACTACAACATGCCGCTACAAATCCATAACATTATACCGATCTATCAAAAAACGTCTTTCTATGGTATAATTGAGATTATCTCTTTCCTCTGGACACTAACTATCAACTGCACTTATAGTTATAGTCACAGCAATTTTCATTTTACTCGTATTTTAACAACACTTGTACATAGTTTGTAATTTGAAGTGACGCTTTTCTGTTATAAAAGTTAAATGTCAAATTTAAATTGTTGTTGTAATTCTATCTTCGAAAAAAGTTGCCACATCAACGTTCACTTTGAAGTCGAATATTTCATACTATACTATCTATCACTTTTTTAATTCGACTTTAAAAGTCGATTCGAATGCAAGTGATAGTTCAACATCCCACTCCTGGTTGAAAAAAGACTTTAGTTTTAATACTGATTTTAGACTTTTATTTTGTATTACTTGTAGTTTTCTTAACCTAGTTGCAGAGGCAGTACCATATACAAGAACCGAATAGTTTAATCTCGAATGAATATATGCAAAATAAATTATTAACAAAATACGGGTTGGAACAAAAAATGATAATTTTCTGAGTAGCCCAACAAAAGGGGCAATTTTATTACTGTTGATATCAATATGATTCTGCCATTGCATGTGAAAATCAAATGTAAGACCAAAATATTTAAATGAGTTCACTTTTTCTATAGTTATTCCATCAACCGTGAATGTTGGAAATATGTGAAATAACATTCGATTTAAAATATTCAAGCAGTTAACCCGTATTTACTATTAGTAATAATGGAGCTTGGATCTGCTTGGACGAGACTGTGTCATCAGCAAAAATTCTAATATGACCAATTAGTGGTAAATAAGCTGTCATTAATAAAAATATGGATCAAAAGTGGCCCTAGAACACTACCCTGTGGAACTCCACATTAAACTGATAACATTAAACTGATTTATTAAATAGCTTTTAGGCAGATCAAATGGAATACCAAAGCAGTATAATTTATTTAATAGTAAATCATGGTCAATGCAGTCAAAGGCTTTCTGAAGGTCTATGTTAAGTGCACATTTTTTTTATTACCAAAAGCGGTGTAGATCAAGTTGGTCACTTCAACAAGAGCTAGTTCAGTGCCTGCTCCTTTTCTAAAGCCATATTGAAAAGAGTAAAAGAAATCATCGCAAAGAAATCAACCAAGCGCGTAGTTATTATTTTTTCGAGTTTTTTATCAAATACCGACGAAGTAGAGATTGTTCTATAATTATTAATTATTGAATAATCACCACTTTTATGAATGGGAACGACTTTAGCAATTTTCAAACAACTTGGGTATATCCCAGATTTCAAACTTTCGTTAAATATATTCGACAAAAGGTTAGAAAAGAAATCAGCTCTAGCCTTAATAACAGAATTATTTATTTTATCTAGACCACCACCCTTACAATCATTAAGCGTGCATAAAATATTGTATATTTCAGCATGAGTAATATAGACCTAAAGTATATAGATTTGCTATTACTATGAATGGTTTTATAGTAATTAATATTTTTATCAGAGTGAATAGATCTAGCTATTAAACAACCAACATTGACAAAATAATCATTATTAATATTAACAATATCATAAGTATCATTAATTTGGTATTAAAGAGAATAGAATCAAATTGAGCTGACCTTTGATTTTAATTGAGAAATAAGGTAATGTTTTAATGTTATCACATCTATTTTGTTTAATCATTTTAAGATTTGGTTTTTGAGACGAGTAGTTTGCCAAATATCATAAGTAAAGGCTCTATTCCATGGGAAAAAATTGACTTACAAAGACGAACAGAGAAAATATTTATAAAACCCCAACTAAAAGACAATAATTATTGTTTATTTATTTATTTATAGCGAATTATAGCAGAATTTTGACCGCTATTTAAGAAACCATAACCAAAAAATCATTAATTATTCATTTTAGTATTAAATATCACAATACTAAACAAATATGATTTTTATTTCAATTCAATTATAATTTTATCAAAATAATATATGGACTATTTGATCCTTGACTATAAAATTGGTTGTGTGCGAAAATAATTTCTTCTCTCACACAAATTTTATGAAGGAGGCTGATAGTCACTGCAATAAAAAGTATTCAATTTTATACTTTTTATGACAGTCACACTACCACAAATACAAATATTTTTCCAGTCAAGTATGACTAAGATGGCGTTTTGTTTCGTTTGCACTACTATTTATATATATATATATTTTTGTCTCATTTTAATTTTTACTGACAGTCAATTTTTCTCATGGAATAGAACCTTAATCCATCGGCATAACTTCTTTTTTTTAATATCAATACTTTCAGTTTTATTATATTTTTCAAGTAACTCATCATAAATTTTAATAATTTGTTCTAAAGTGCTGTTAGGATCTTCAATATTAAATGAAGTAGAAAATAGAAATTAATTAAATTTTTCATTTATTTTATCGTAGTCAATCCTTTTTTTATCAAGCCTCTTTTTTTAACATATTTCGACACAAAACTAAAATTTGAATAAACAAAATTATGATCACTGATGTTGTGGTATATGTAGAAGCCGCCACATGTTTATCGTACCAAAAGTCATAAGTAGATTTTTATACTCAGTTACATGATGATAACTTTTATTTGTTGGAATATTTATGTCTCCAATTAAAATAATTATCAGACTGATGGTTAGCACTCGAAAACAAATCTTCCAAAAAATCAAAGAACAGTTAATATCAGATACAATTATAGAAGGTGGCCGATAAATTGCGCATATATTTGTTTTTCCAAACTTAACAAGTTCAATTTGAATAAATTGAAACGGATACTTAGCATAATCTTGTTTAAGTTATATATTTACCCAGCTCACCACCAATCCTATCATCTCTACAAGAGAATATATTACAATAATTATTAATATTATATGCTATTTTATTATGACTTTGAATAAAAGTTTCCGACGATCGTTCATTCCGAAAACGTTTATTTGTAGAATTTTAATTGTTCATTATTTACATTCCAAAAATGAGAGTGGTAATTCATCTTTAACTCATCAACATTTTCAAAATAATCACTATAACAGTTCATTAAGAAAATTTGGAAAATTGTTACGTAGTCCTAAAAGAAAATTAAAATACCACAAATATTAATAAAATAAATTAGCAAAATTAAACGATAAAACATGTATAAAATGAAATTTTTCTAAACGAGATTAGCCATAAAATTACTATTCGTATAACCAATACCACTAAAGATCAGGCCGATTATTCTCTTTTATGAATTAGTATAAGTAAATGGTTAGAAAACAACAAAATTTGTACAATTCGTTCGTAAACTGTCGATTTCTCGCAAGTTTTTGACTTTGCTTTGTTGTATCTTACAGTACAGGCCTTAACATCAATTTTTGTATATGAGGCATCTAAATATGATTATTTATCAGGACTGTGGTAAAATAATTTTCCCATTTATTGATACATGCTCAAATTTTTCATTCATAAGAAATTTTCCTGATTTTTATTTTTATTTTCGGCTAATATGTTAGTTCGATAATATTTCGTTTATCGAATATGAGCACATGATCAAAATGGTTCAATGTGATTCGAGAAAATGTATAAACAGTGATTATATAACGTAACTCCTCTTTTTTATTTGAATTTTGTATAGGAAAAACACTCTAGCACATAAAGAATACACAAAGTCACGAAAATTATTTTTTTTGTTTTGTTAACGTTGATTTGTTTGTTTCTTTTTGTTTTTGATGGTACATTGTCTGTTACTGTTATTGTATTGTATTGTATGTTTACTTGTCAGTATCAAAGCCCACTGTAGTGTGTGTGTGTTCACACAAGCCTGCTTCTTTTTTTTACACAAGCACAATCAAACGAAAATATCAACCTTTGAGTGTGTTGGTAAACGTCAAAGTCCATATAAAAAATATTCAAAATTTGACGTTTCTCACTAACACTACTTAAGGTCTATAGACGCACACCACAAAAGGTTGAGTACTTTTATTCTCTTTTCCATCTCACTAAACTGATAAACGATTGTCAAATGATAATGGTAATTTTGAAAATGACATATATGCGATGACAGCTTCATTTATGCAAAATAATTTTATTTGATTTTATAATAAATATAGATTAATTGTATAAATAAATATAATAATATTATGGATAATACACAATAGTATAATATTGTGGATAACATCGAGTGAATCTTGTTTGTTTTGTGTAAATTCGAGTAAGATAGGTTTGTGGTTAGGTTTTTCAAACATAAATAAAGTATATATGAGTTGCATAGGAATGTATTTTGATTCGAAATTCATAAATGGTTTAATAAAATTTTTATCTATTTACATTATATTTTATTAAACTATTTTTTTCGAGTTAAAATTTTCATGTCTTTAGTGTATCATAGCGTGAAAAAGTTTGTGTAGATTTTTCATGTGCGTCACGGTATGATTTATGAATGTTTAAATGTGATAAAAGATAAGGTCCTATTTAAAATTGGAATATTTTTAACTGTTCTGGAAATCGATCTTGCAATTAAATCATAATTTCCGCGATAATTTAACTCAAGTTTTGAAGTCAATATGAATATAGTTTATTAAATGGTCGTTGACGTTGAGTTTGACACAGAGAGTAAGACACGCTCATTCGTTTTTATTTTATATTTTTTGTACATTTTTACTCAATAATACTTAGGTGGTGTGCGTTTGTTTATTTTTTTATACTGTATTCGCAATCGTGTACGAATAGAGGAATATTCACTAATACCGCTAAAGGTTGATATGCTTCTACAGCATATGTATGCATAAAGTTTGGCTTGTGTGAAACACACACACTAAAGTCGGTTTTGGTCAGTATGAAAAAAATTGACCTAAAATATATTTAATTTTTGGCAAATTTAAAATATATTTGCGAAAATATAAATTTCAATAAACATATAAATATAAATAAATTTTATATTATTCAATTCATAATTTTATTGACTATATCGGTTGACAAAATTTGTATAATTGGTAATTCGTTAATTCTATTTCGAAAAATTAAACGAAACATCAATTTAATTATTTTTGGAAATAATAAAATTAACGTTTTGTTTAATTTATTTCCTAGTCAAAATTCAGATAGATACTATCAAAATCCCAACAAAAATTGACAAATATCTATATACCTAAAAAAAAAATTCGAACAGGTAAAATTTTATGTAAATTGAAGATAAATTACGAAAACATAAAATTTATCATAAAACAAATACATCCTCCCGTCGCAACTGCTCGTAGCAAACTAAAACAAAGCAACAAAATCAAAACTAAACTAAAAACGAAACGAATGCACTAAAAGACAACAAAGCACAACAAACGTAATTGACCAAAATATCAATTTTATAATTTTTATAAAGATTGAAAATAATTTAAGTCATACAATTCAAACTGTTTTAATAATCCTAAATAAAAATTCTGTAAGCCTAAAACAAAATTAAAACGCATAAAATTTTATGTAATCTAAAAATATTACGTAAAAACCAAATCATACTGACAACGAACACGTGCTTTCGCCTCAAATGCTCGTAGCAAACTAAAACAAGGAAACAAAATCAAAAATAAAATAAAAATGAAGCGAAATGCACTAAAAGACAACGAAGCACAAAACTGTTTGCATTATTTCTAAAAAATATTGAAACGAAGGAAAATGAAAAAAAGCGAGCGGGATGTAAAATAAAATCATATTACTACTTGTAAACGGGAAACAAAGCAAAATATAACAAACAATATGTATTTAAACCCGATATTACAAATTCATTTCGTTTTATTTCTCTATTCACGATCGAAAATATAAAAATCTAAAAATCTAGACTCTTAAATCTTCAAAAACATGAATTAAAATATTGGTTTAAATGAAAATTATTAATCCAGGATTGTTGATAAATAATCATTTTCCAAACTCTGGAAAGTGAGTAATTGGTTATCGGGCCTGCCTACCAAGTTATAGGAAGTTAAAAGTCAAAAATTTCGAAAAAATCAGCTTTTTCATACGATTGTTGATGTATTTACCACTTTCTAACCCATTACACATACATAGGATCGGCCATGTTTTTCGATGGGAAACGGCCGTATACATATACGCATTGGTATAACTATAATCCAAATTCAAAATATTTTCAAAAATCTAAAATAATAAGACCAGTTAAAAATTAAAAACAATAAAAAATCTGAAGCATTGACATAGAAATTGTTAATAAAATAATTGCAACTAAACAGTAAACACTGAAAATATACATTGGAAAATAAAATAAACTGGAAACAAAATAATAATAAATTGGAAGTTAAAATATGTAAGTACAGGTATCCCTCGATTAACGCGGTATTTATACAACGCGTTTTCGATATAACGCGATTTGAAAAGAATGCGGTTTCAGTACAGCGCGAAATTTCTACTTTTATAAGGCAAGGCTATTTCACGCCCAAAACGGTTTCACGAAATATAATGTTTAAAGACAGTGAAACAGATTAGTCTTGATCCTGAACAACAATGAAAATTGTCATTAAACTTTTAATTTTTTTCAGTTTTTTTTTAGATTTTATAATTTAAAGTTTTAGGTTTTAGTTAGTTTTTTGGATTTTGTAATATTATTATATTTATTTTGTGTTTTTATTTTATAATAAAATCTGAATTTTAATTTTGAGTTGAAATATATGTGCGTTATTTAGTATGTATTTTATTTAAAAATAAACCTATTGGAACGTGACTCTCAAAGTTATATGAAATCTTTGACTTATATAACGCGACATTTTTCTGGAACGTAACTATCGCGTTATACGAGGGATACCTGTAATTTAAAATAAAACATTATTGCTTTAATTACATGTAGGTAACTTAAATTATTGCTTTAATTACATGTAGGTAAAACTGAGCTGATAATTTCATAGTTTGATCTATTTTCCACATCATTAATTAAACTAATAGATACTTCCCGAAATCAACGTTCAGTATATATTATATCATTAAGAGAGTCAATGCGGTAAACAGGCGAGTTTTCATCTTTCTTAAGGAAGATTCTGCCGTCCTTATATCATACATTTTTCAATTTATGTTTATTTTTCAATATATTAGCATCAGCAAATAGATTTGTTTGAAACGGTGACAAGTGATTCATCATATGAATGTTTTGTGCAAAGTGTGGTTTAGGCCATTCAATATCAAGCTGAGCTGTTCTGATGAAATTTTTGTTTTGTGTTTGAGTTTTATAGTTCAATAAAATTTTGTTCTTCGCATCAATACAATTGGTTTTAATTATTAACATTGATTTAATTAATTTATTCCTACGATGTTGCATATTTGGGTTCAAGAACTTTAAATACACTGTTGACCATTTCATCTTTCAATTGTAAATTAAATGGTAAACCAGTAATTACTATATCATTTTTAATATTGTTTTGATGATCTTTGATGATTATTATTTAAGTGGAAGTGCCAATTTGGATAAGATATTTTAGTCAGTTTTGAATATGGCGCATCTCTAATAAAATCTATGAAGCCAAGCTGTCGATGATACAAAGGCGGAGAGAGAAGTTTGGTAAAATTACAAAACAGGACGCCACAATCTCAAACCCCAGATGTAATTTGTCAATACCATCTGTCACTAGGCCATATTAAAATTTTCAGACAGATCTATCATTTAGTTCAATTTGACAGCCATTGAAAACAGACAACCCATTATTTTGCAAACATTGAAAAAAGTGATCTTCGTATATTAATTAAATATTGGTTTCTGCGTGCAAAATTCATTACGGAAGCCAAAACAAAGGTTGAAAAATATCACGGGACTTTTCACCATCGATTATAATAATTCGAAACCCCACCATCGATTATAATAAAAGGGATTACCCTTTTTTTCTTTTTTTTCATAATTTCACTTGAGTAAAGTCTTATATGGTAAGCCATTGTGGTTAGTAAAAAGTTATATATGCTCTGTGATTAATAATTCCCAGTTATATAATGGACAAAACAGTGAGTTTTAACTTTACTGGCATATCCGATATTATACAACAATTTCGTAAATAATTACATGTAATTATTTTATGATAAGTCTACCTTGAAAACCAATAATTTTTGCAAACTCCAATAAAAGAAAGAAAAACCCCTTTCCATGGATAGCTACCACGTTTTAAAATTGATTTTGATTTTTTACATTCCAGCTAAGGTAGTTAAATATTTTCTCAAAATACTTAAAGGAACATCATCAATCACTTAAAGGAAGCCAACATGGCGACAGTACTTTGCGACTTGAGTCTTCCCCAAGCAGCAATTAAACAAAGAATAGCATCTTTAAGGTTTAACTTTTAAAGCAATTCCAGAATGTAATAAAATGGTACGGTAATAAAGTTTTGTTATTCTTATAAGATTTTGCTCTAGTGGCTGACCGGTGTGACATTTAGTGGCATAAACAATGTATCATTCGTTTTCGGGTGGAAATTTATTCTGGATTTTTTATTTCAAAAATTTTCGAATCTAATTGACAGAGGTTAATTTACTTTCATTGGTTTAAAAATAGTTATTACCCAATCATTACAGTTTTAGAATGTCTGCAGTCAATAGTTGAATAATATCAAAAACAATCCTTGTAAACTTCTGAACATTGGTTTTGAAAATGAGCAAAGGTTAATACTCCCGGAAACTTAAACAATCTCGATAACATAAACTTGCAAGATTTTATTTTGTTCACGTTATCGCGAGTATTCTTAAGCCAAATTTTGACTATGATGTCAAATTGCCTACGTATTGCAACCACAACCTAGCTTTTGATTTAGAATGCATACGGAAGAAAGTTTTATATGATTTCATTTGCTTCACATACAGTACATATAGGAACTTTAACCCTTTTCCGGAAATGTATCAAAAAGAAAGCAATCAAGTTTATTCCATTAACAGCGGAAGATCAATCCTTTGTTTAAAATTTACTAGCACCTCTTAGTCACTTCATTTGTTGTTTGATATAACAATCAACTTTAGGTATTCTCTTAGTCGAATGATGCGACACTCGTCGTTTGATGATCACATATTGTTGATCACATAAAACGTCGATTTTTCAGCATTTCAAAATTTTATGTGACGAATGACGATGAATGCAAATAAAGCAAAGTGGTTTTTATTTTTTTAAATTAATAGTCAAACAAATAAATACATAGTTAAAATATACCTAGAATTTTAAAGAATTATTACATAATTCCGTTCGAAACATTTGTTTGAATGAGTTTGAATGTTCGGTCATTCTGATGGAAAAAATGTGGAGCTAGCAAGGGACATCTAACATTTGGCTCCTTGTAAGAACAATATATAATTTATTGATAATTTTTAAAACAGCATTTTTGCAAAATTTATTAGTATAGCCATATTCAGCGGCAGTTGAAACGCGTCGTACCAAATCGGGTTCGAATCGCTATAGTAGCAGGATGCAAAAGGGATTTTACACCATCTGATGGCTATCAGTGGTGGAAATGAGCACATCTATGCCCCTATGAGTTTATAACTCAGGATTCGATCTATCTTCCATGTTAGTATTATATAGGCTGGCATTGAGCTATGCAATATGCAGAAAGTTCAACGTAAATAGCAGCACGTCGATGTGATATCACAACTGGTCGATTTAGCTTAAATGACGAAGTATACAAAAAGTAAATTAAGCTACATTAACAATAGTATATCAATTGCTCTTCATGCACTATACCATAGGCTCATAACTTAGAATCAATTCAATAAGAGAAGCGTCTGTTCATTTCACCATCCTTTTACAAAAGATTCCCTATATTTATATAATTCGAATAGTACATAAATCAAAGTCAATAAGAAATTGATTGCTCTATGTAGTTGAACGGCTTTTGTTTGGGTCAGTTGCATTTATGATTTGTCTATCTAGAAATATGTAACTTTTACATTATTTTCAATGTAGAAATAGGTACATCAACAGCCTCGTATTTGCCACGTGTCCTTTTTACTATTTGATGTATGGTTTGTATATAGGGAATCCAAAACCGGTGTCCGGATTCCGGTAAAACCGGTTTTAGGCCAAATTTTTCAAATCGAAAACCGGTTTTAAATTTGTTCAAACCGGTTTTTTTTGGTAAAACTAAATATTATACTTATTAAAAATAAAATTTACATAAATAATTGTTCCTTAATTTTTGATGATTTAACAATATTATCGTTATTTGACAAATTTCCATACTCGTTGGCTACGTTTTTAAGTATCAAAAGTCCCGAATTTTGTTGAGTATATTTCTTTATCTATTACTTTTTAAAACTTGATCTATTACTTTTTACTCGGTTTTATGCTAAACCACAAATAACTACTACAGATAGCCAAACTATATGGAGAAATCATGTATATAGACTGAAATAAAGGGAAATAATTGTACCCTGGAGGAAAAGGTTATATTTGAGTTTTATTTTCTCTTTCATTCCTTTACCATTGATATTACGATAAACAAAATTCAATCAAATCTATAATACTAAGTTCAAATACATACATGAAATCAAATAAATGTTTCAAGCCACTGCGATTAGTTTCATTCAGTACAGTAAATTAGTTCATCATATTTTATACAAAATGTATATACAAATATTTATTTATCGTAATATCAATGCTAAAGGAATAAAAGAGACAATAAAATTCAAATATAGCCTTTTCATCCAGGGTACAATTATTTCCCCTTATTTCAGTCTATATACATGATTTCTCAATATAGTTTGGCTATCTGTAGTAGTTATTTGTGGCTAAACGTCAAATAATTCTCACCAGAAATCGGAATTTCTTGTAAAATTTTTGGTTCCTTTATTAGCATTTTTTAAATTTATTTGTTATTTTTATCATTTGAAAATAGTACGATTGTCATTGCGAATATTTTATTTTTTGATTATGTGCAAAAATAGAGGAAAGGCCTGCTAAATAATGGAATTTGAAGAATATAAAAAAAGATCAACTAACTCTGTTTGGAGTTTTTTTTAAGAGAAAAACGAGTGCAGCAAGCGAAATGTAAAATCTGAAACTAGGTAATAAACAATGCTGGTGGATCAACGAGTGTTTTATACGAGTGTATAGTATTAATGAGGAAAAGTTTGTGAACTAATACGAACAATACACCAGACAAAAATTTCCAGAAACAGCGAAGACATTGACGGTGGCAAAATATCAAAATAACTCAACATCATTATGCGGTGAACCACCAAAGAAAAAGATTACCAGCTATTTTTCAAAGGTTAAGGATGACTCTTTGCCTGCTATTATTTCGCGTATGACAGCAAAAGATGGTTTACCATTTGCTATATTATGTACATCAGAAGATCTTCGAATGCTTTTGATATCAAAAGGATTTGAAAATATTCCGAAGTCGCCTACTACAATTAAAACCATGGTTTTAAAATATGGTAAAAAACATTTCGTGAAAACATTAAAAAAGATTTATGTGGCCAAAAAGCTGCGGGTAATTGTTTATGCTTGATATTTGATGATTGGACTTCAGTAAGAAATCGGCGATATTTAAACATACACGCTCACATCACAAATAATTTCTGGAATCTGGGATTAGTGCGAATAAATGGAAAGAGATTATTGATCTTGTGACACATAAACTATCTGCACTCTAAAAATTTTTTGTTGAAATTTACTACAATAATTGTAGGTTATCTGTTGCCTTCAATTATTGTAGTTAATTTTCATCGAAGTGTGATTTTAAAAAATCACACTAAAAGCGTGTGAATTATTTACACGTTAAACGTGAGTAATCGCACAATTTAATAGTGAAATTTCTATTTTAAATGTTGAAAAATTATTCGTATAAATTGGAAAAATCCGCTTAATTAGTGTAAAATTGTACTATCAAGATTTTTGAATAAACAGTGATTAAAAATGGCCATATTTCATAATCCTCTAAAGATTTGATGACAATTATTGTTATAATTTGAATAATTTTCCATTCTGTATTACCCTCCAACGTTGTGTGACGTCATTGTCTCATTACAAAATCTGTTGACGAAAAATCATTTCATCTAGTTCATCAGGATCGTTCTTGTTTATTGATTGATCGTACTATAGACATCCAGTTTGTTTATAAGTCGGGTTGCCAACATTACTCTAGCGAATTTTATTGTATCCTAAATTTGAAACACTCCAAAGAAAATTAACGCTTCTATTTGGTAATTGCAACTAAAATAGTTTTAAACAATTTTTTGGTTGATTATTAACACAGAAAAATTGTAAATCACTACTGCAGAGTAAAAAACCAAAGACTATATAAAATACAAAGAATTTCCATTTCATACAAAATAAAAGTAAATTATTTTGGGTACGATCGCATCAAAGAAGCCTGAAATCCAAACCTTATTACAGTAGTAAAATAATTGTATGCATTTGTTTCTCATTTTAAAATTTTTTGGTTTTAGAAGTTGCACTGTAAAACATCAATTTGAAAATGTATACTTTATTATGTTGTTATGGGAAGTCTTTGTATATTTATAGTTTTTGAAAAAACGCTTGACTTTTCGGGAATTCACACAATTTTTGAGTTTTTTACTACGCTTTTTATGTAAACTACTGCGATTGAGTGAATAACGTCATTTTTCAATAAATCACAACCCGAGTGTGTAAAATTAAACGTCGTTGTGTATTTTACAATCAGATTTGTGGTAAAATACAGTTTTTAGTTTTTATTCACTATTAGTTTTTAGAGTGTGAACATGATTTACATTTTCATAATATTGCATGTTTAACTACAGATGGTGAATCAGTTATGCAAACAGTAGGAAAATTAACTGGAATAGATCAGCAACTTTGTTACGGAATTCAGTTGGCCGTCTTAAGTGTTCTCTACTCAAAGTCTTATACCACGAATACTGTTCATGATAATGAAGAAACTAGTGATAGAGCCCCAGTTGATCTCGAAATAGAAGATGAAAACGAATTTGTGTTAGAAGAGACGGAAACTGACGAACATGATAATTGCGATCTTGAACAAAACCTTGGGGTTTCTTTTGATGGCGATGTCAGCGTTCCAGGCTTGAACATTCTCACTTAATACCTTTAATTTTAAAAGTTAGAAAGGTTGTTCTTATTTCCAGACGTTCACCAACAAAAAATGACTATGTTCTAAAGAAATATGTCAAAATACTCGGCCATGAGCTAAATTTAATTTTAAATTCCAAAACAAGATGGAACAGTCTTGTTTTAATGCAGGAACGATTTTATCTTTTGCGTATGCTTGCATTCAAAAGTCGTAAATTGATCTAAATGCCCCTTATATGTTTTCCGAAGAAGAGTTACAATTGCTTTCAGAAGTAATATCGATTCTCTTGCCTGTTAAGCTAGCAGTTGAATCACTTTGTCGAAGAGATTCTACTCTTCTGAATGCTGATGCCACTTTTCATTTTTAATTAACTAAATTGCATGAATAAATACACTATTTTCACTAGAAATGAGAGTGGGTTTATTTAATAGAACCAAGGAAAGACGTACTCAACTATGAAGTCTGCAGACAAATATTCAACTGAGTTATTTCTTAAACTTAATAAGTCCGAGCTTTTAAAAGTTGTAGTAGCATTTCTTCAAAGAACTGAAGTTTTGGAAGACAGTTAAGATGTAAGCTTACAAAGCATAGACGAATATGAAGAAAAATGATTTACAATAGAAAATGAAATTCCCGCCCGAATTATAACCACTGAAAACCTTAAGCAAATTATGAACAGAAAATTGAAAGACAATTAAATATTCCACCAGCTGTACAAAATAAAGGAAATGTTAGTATGACTACAGATTGCGTCGAGAAATTTTCGATGATGAAGGAATGCGTGGCTATTATTTAGATTTGGTATTAACCATTCCACCAACCAGCGTTGAAGCAGAGAGAGCTTTCTCTGCCGCAGGACTTCTCTGCACGAAAATTCGTTCACGACTTTTCGATAAAACTATAGATACTTTATGCCAATTACCGAAAATAAAACTAATCTAGATTGTGAGCTTTGACTATCGGTTAGCAGTAGAAGATCAATCTTATTAAATTGTCTTATTTATTACTTTACAACCTTTGTTCCTTTTTTAATTACTTAATTGCATTTAAAGACTGATATACCATATATAGATATTTTTTATAATTTATGATTTTAATATATTTTGTAATATTTATGATAATAAACGAAAATAAATACAGTGTAAAACCTAAAACCTAAAGGTTTGCACTCACTTAGAATTATGGCCTTTTCACTTAGAATTATGGCATTTAATGCTCAGTCTACTATTATTCAACTTTGTTTTATAAAACCGGTTTTAAAACCGGATTCCTTTTTTCTATAATTTTTAACACCGAAAACCGGTTTTATTATATTTGTCAAAAATTGGATTCCCTATTCGTATACTATCCTTTGACTGCATTCATTAAGAGTGGCGAGTTCTATTAACTTTTTGATTTTACTAGGAACTACGTATATCTTTTGGTGTTAAACAGATAGTATTTCCGATGCCGTCATATTTCAATATTTAATCGTTCGAATAGTGGGCAAATTCAGTGGACACTTCTTTTTGTATATTTTTGCAGCGCTTTCCTTGAATGGTTTTCTATGTAATTTTTTACATATATTATTGCCTCAATCACTGATGTGACAAAAGTCACTTTCCGGCATTATTCATTTATTTTCTCAGCATACAGAGAGAACCATCCAAATGACCATAGTCTCAATTTTCGAATAAATACTCATCGTTCCGAAAAATATGTCATTGTTGTATCCAAACTTTCTGCTTTCACATTATTAATTAGTTGAACTCGAATTAAATTAAATATATAATATTATTTTAAAAATTTAAATAATGAAATATAGTAATTTTATTTATTTTAAAAACTTTATGAGTAATAATAAAACGAATAATGTAAAATTTATCGTGAAGCACCAGATATTTTTTGCAAGGTATCCAAAATAAATTATTATTAATGTATGCAAATATGTAAATGTTTTAGTATGTACTTCACAATTGAAAATATAACGACTGTTTTGGGAAATATTCTTTGTCTGAATTTTTTCCCGGAATAATTAATAAAAATTAAATTAATGATTATTTGAGCACACAATATATAAATTTATTATTAAAATCTAATTATTGATTTCCTGTACAGCTGAAAATACCTATGTATCCCGGCATGATATCATCTTCGCAAAATTATTGTTATTAATCATTATTTTTACCTGAAAATTCCATTAATAAATACACAGTCTGATGTAGATATATAACCATACATAGTATACATTTTTTGGTATATAGAACTATGTTTGTTTCTGTAAATAGTCAATGAATAATTCATAATGCTAGAATAACTTAAACCAACTAAATATAAATTAAAATTTAATGAGTTTTTCCACTTCTCTCCAGTTTTTTGGTACTAAACCATATTGTTCACATTTCAGAACGTCAATATCATAGTTGAGCGAGGTGTATGTATCCTTAATTTTTCGCCAGTCTTCCGTTATAAAGAAACTTTTTTAAACATTTAGCAACAGTTGTTTGAGACAAGAAAGACAAACCTGTTATATACTTAATCAGTCTATTCCGACAGTTTATAAATGTATACCTTTACCTAAACCACATCTTAATATTGTCTCACACCCTCATTTGAGTTTATTTAATTATTAATATTTTCCAAATAAATCTGGTTTGTTTGATACTTGAAACATATTTTGGGAACTTCCCATTTCTACTGAAATTTTGCAATGTCGTCTTGTGGGCATTACAAAAAATTGGATTGATTAACTGTACGGTTTAGAGCTTTGCCATTCAAATTAAATAATTTTTTTTGGAAACTCGAAAACTAGGTAACTCTAAGTAAAAGTAGTTTCAAATAATACTTATATATCTTAAAGCTTTGCGTATAAGAAGCTTTGTATGCTTTCTGAACCACTTTAAATTAATCACTGTGAAATCATTTTTATACCGCAGTCTAGTTTACATAAAATAATATTTGTTTCTCGATATTTTAGAGCTTTTTATTCCAATAAATTGTTGTTAGTCTTAAAAGCTTCTAAAGAATCAGAAATATCTAGTTTGTGTTACACAGAAATAGTTTGCATGAGCTGTGCAGTTCTATTCTTAATGTATATATAGTTTCATTATAAAAGCCTTTTAGTTGTAACCTAGTTGAGGGACGGCTACATAAACATTACTCTAGAAATATATGTAAGTATAAAGACATGACAGAACGCTTGAATGAAAAATGAATGTGCTCACTATCCCATGATCTTTAACGAACAGGCCTCAACTACGATTGCCTGTTGTTACCAGATTATCAATCTTCAGCAACTTTCTTGGAAAGCGCTCGCTGTGCCAGCTGCTCAGTCTGGGTTATATTTATAAGAAAACCGAAGATTGATCTCGAACTGACCGCATAAAAAAGCAGGAGGAATTGCACTTGTTGAGTAAATCAATTGTAGCAAGATTAATGCCTGTTACATTCTGACCATCATCGTTTTTAAAGACATATAGGCCAATAGCTCCGCCAGCCCATAAAGCGCGCCAAACAGTTATTTTCTGTGGATGCAATCGTGTTTTGACATGAGCTTGTGAATTATTTACCCATTCAATCGAAAATGGGCTTCATCGGAACAAAATTTTGAAAGGAAATTCCACTTCAATATCAATATGAGCTTCAATATCAATATGAGCCATTCGTCGAATTGGCGGCGCCGACGATAGTCGTTTGACTTTAATTCCTGCACAAGTTGAATCTTGAAGGCCAATATCATTTCGTAAAATTTTCAATAAAGTGGAAGAATAAATCTCGACGAATCTATCTATTTGGACATTATCATTAAGAGTAAACGTGGGCCGAAAACGATCTATTGTTATTCGAATTAGTCGCTCTGAAGGACGATTATGTACGCCATAAAATAAACGAAATGCACGATAAGTTTGACGAAGAGAACCATTAATTTGATAAAAAATATCAACAATTTGCAAGCGTTGCTCTGATGTAAGTCTATTCATAAGAAATGTCAAACCAAACTTAACAAAAAGCAACTCTTAGCTGTTAAATGGGTTGTCAAATAAAGCAGTGTTACCAACTATGGAAAAACCCCCTATATTAGCATTCCATGAATCCCGATGAAAAATGTTGGCGACCTATTAACAAAATTTTGTTTAGTCATTGATCACCTCTTGATTTAATTCAAAGTTGGGATTTAAAAATTAAAAAACGTTTTTAAATTTAAGAAACCGAACCACACATCATTCTTAGTGCCATCTGTTATAAAATGATAAAAACTCTTAAATAAGTTTATTTTACCAGAGAACCTAAGGATACAAAGAATAATCTGGAATTTGCAATGACTATAATATTTTACTTCTCAGTGATGCTTGGAATAGAATGACATTGACTCTAAGTATATGGTAATCAAATGTAGTTTTTGTTTCATTGGAATATTTCTTTCTTTCGAGACTAATGAGGCCTCATTATTTGGTGGAATTGAATGTTTTTTTCGAAGATTAAACATTCGGAAAATAGTCGAACCTAATCTGTGTGGAGATTCAATTTGTTGCAACAAAGCACTTCAGAGCTGAAGTAAATTCGATCACTTGTTTGGTCCATAGTAGTTTATTACCGTGCTTGTCAAAGAAAAGGGACAGTCATGGGATTGTATATGACAGTTTAGTTTTTCAATGGAGAATTCAGACGTTACGAACCTTTTGTCAATCTTGACTATAATCAATTAATTTAAATAACAGCTTCGCAAAGTACAAATGACGAGCTTATACACAGTAAACTTTAGAAAGTTTTTGATATCGGTTAGTTCTGATAAGTTAATTTATGGAATATAAGTTAAAATGGAACGGCCCTGGTATTTTTATCCGATTTAACAGTAAAGTATTTATTCGAAAAATAAGTTTCGATTCATTAACAAGGTTATCAGACTTTGACTTGTATTGAATGGCAAAAATCTAAGATTACAAGATATTACTAGTCAGCTATATATACACCGGGGTTAAGAAGCCACTTAGAAAATGTTATTTCGATATAGTAGGTTCCATTGAGAATTTTAGATATTTTTCGATATTGTGCCTCAGTAATTGACAGGTAAAATACGTTACGCTGAAGCAATTCTATTCACAGTTTTTTCGAATAACTTTCTTCGATTTCTAACATCATGACACAAGTAATAATCCATGATGCCATAATATGTTAAAAAGATTCTGTCGAAGATTTTTAAGCTACGATAGTAATTGTTACGTGAGCATCCCGATTGGACTACGATATTGCATTGATAAAACACAACTGACAATATTAAGAGATCCTTTTTCCTTTAGTTATAAGTAGATTTGATAAGAGATAGTATCAGTTACTGAAAAAAAATATTTTACATACAAATTTTTGTAAAAAGAGTGTAAATACTTTGCTATTTAACGAATTTGCTTTAAGCTTATGTTGATCGTTATGTATAACTTGATTTTCTATTTTTAATCAACTTTCGCTTTGGATTCGTTGGTCGCCACCATTTCGGTTTCTTCGAAAAGTTTAATGTTACCACGTAGCATTAAACACGTAGACTAAGCAAGAGCTGCACTCTGGTAAAATACCCATAACTTACAATTCTTATGAGATACAAGAATAATACAATATATGTGCTATAAAGTTACTAGATGAACGTGATGATTTGCGTGAGTTTGAGAATAAAGAGTGATTCGCGAGGACGGAAACTTTTACCCTAGCTATTTTGATCAAACCAAAACCAATTAAAATAATCATGGAACAAAAGGAAACCCCCCTTTTTAGCCGAGGTTGCTTTAAAAAATAGTTATCTTTGAGCGAAATATCCGACAAGCATGCCAATCATTTATGAAACAATAGATTAAATTAAGCAACAATTGTGCTCATTATAATTTTATTAGTTATATTTTTTGGCGGTTATTTCATTTTACGTCATTGGCGGTTCATTTAATTATAGTGTGTAGTGCCGTCATTTATTAGAAATTTTGAAATAAGTTTAATTTATTCAAAATTATTTTTTATTCTTAATTAAGTGAATAAATTGAATTAATTGAAAAAATTACAATCAAAATCAAATAATCGCACAAAATCATAATATATTTTATATATAGAAAAAAATATTTGGTCACAACAGTCCAAGCGCAAATCGAAATTCAATTAAATAAAAACAAATGACAAGTGGCAAGCCAACTAGACCAATTTTTAAGCAATAATCTATAAGTTTCTAGCTTCACAGCATTAATTCAAATAGCTAGGGGAAACATTTCGTTCCTCGCGAATCAACCTTAAGTGCAATTTACGTCGAACCGCAATTAATTGGTTTCTTACTATGTATATTAATCAAATGGTAGATTTTTCAAAACAACTTAAGTTTTCTCGGTCATATTTACTTTTTGTGGAGAAATTCACTACATTTATTGCTGTCAATACTTCGTAGCTTAAATAAATTCGCCAATACAGTTTTATACGCTATTTGCTCAATAAGCTCATTGATAGTCCTCGAGAAATTAGTTAAATCACAGTCGGATTATTGATAACTTCCAGAGTTGGCTCCAATAATAAAATGAATCGAATTCAGACTGACATTGAGTGGCCCTCTTTAGCCATATTTGAATGGCTTAAAATATTGTGTACAATTTATTTTCAATTCTTAAGTCTGATTTCCATTATGAAAAAAATGTTGTCAGTATTTTTTACTGAAAAAACCAAAGCGAGAAAAAAATCAAAAATACCATTTGAGTGACAGAGATTGGTTTTTCACTTTTTTTTCTTTTTTTATAGTGGATATATTTTGACAGGTGCGTGTAACATAATCAATAAATTTTAATTTTTTTTGACAAAAACAAGACAAAAAACACTTTGAATCTATAACAATAAATTTAAAAAAAAATGAACTTAACATTATTATTCGTTATTTCAATTATTTTCACAATGAATTAAGATCAATGACACAAAACGAAATGTTGAAATTATGAATTGACCATAAAAAATTATCCATATACATTTTACCTATAAAACATTTCTCCAGTACTGAATAAAATTACTTCTCTTAATATATTTTGTCAGTACTGCTATAATTATTTTCTCAGTAACCATAAAAATTTATTCATTACTGAATAATTTTTTTAAGGCTCTATTCCAAGGGAAAAAATTGACTGACAGTCAAAAAAGATCAAAAGAGAAAATAATTATAAAACTCCAACTTAAAGACAAAGACAACGTTATTGTTTATTTATAGCAAATTATAGCAGAATATTGATATTAAGAAACCATAACAGTTCAAATTTTATTTTATCACAAAATATTAATAGTCCAGGTACAAAAATAAGAAAAAATATTATTATATAAATAAAAGATTAAAAAGATTAAGTTTATTTGGAAATAGTTTGGCTTCAAACAATTATAACGTAATTACATCTAGGACACACTATCGCTGGGTTGGTCTTTTCTACGCAATCTGGCCTTTTACATATACTACACGACTTTCGTGTAATCCTGTGTGGCGACCAGAGCAAGTAAAAGAAATCGCAAATTAGCTCACGCCACACGCAATTCATAAAATCGATATTTCGAGTTAAGTTCTTGTAATTCACTAGAACTGTCGAGACACGACCGAACGGTATATATACGAATCGCACAGTATGAACATCAAGTCTGGTAGCATATGCCTTATGAGATGGATTTGATCTTTTCGATCACACGGTCATTCAATGGCGTCATCATCATCAGATCGAAACCGGCCTAGTGGATTACAAGAACAAGTAACAACTTGAAGTACAACGCACATTCAATTTACAGTAAAAAGCTACTCGCTTCACCTGCGTCTTTTTTGATCAGACGATAACACAACCAGCATTTACCTGCTTGATGAATTCGTCCAGTGCTATCGCCCACAGTTACAGTTGTCTTCTCGTGATTTGTAATAGGTTTACCAATTTCTATGTACATTAGGTATGGTTGAAAGGGTACAAATATGTGGGGGTAGAGCAAGTTGCAAAGCTAACTCGTTCAAAAACTCTCGGCGTCTAGATGTATTTTTGGATCTCATTGGATTGTTTTCAACATAAATTTTATACGCGGCAAGACAAGCAACGTTTATAATATTACAAAAAAGGGTAAAGGCCATCGCAGGGTCTTTCTCTTGGTTGTGTAATGTGTCACTAATTTATCCATGGTATCTACGCCACTTTTATTTTATTTTATAATAGTGAATTATTTCTGGTTTCTTTTTATCCCCTATGATTGATTGGCTGTAATGTTAGGTGGGCATCAATAGTACATTTTTTTTTTCGGGACGTAGGAACATATGGTGACATTGTCTTCACTGAATCCAAACAAGGAAGAATATATTTCACGCGATTTTGACGGCAACATTTCTTTTGGGTTTAATTTTTTTAACGTCCCGACAATTGATAAATCCCAAAATACACTTGAACGTGTCTTTTCTAGAAAACATATTTGTCGAACGAGAGGGCCCACTGTTTTTATTTCTCAATATATTGTGTCTCAATGTTTGTCTTTGGGGAGTTTTCCGCCGCCATAGTATTCCATATTGACTCGTATAGCTGGAAGAAATCTTTTCGTCATGGCCTTCAGTTTCATCGATTTCACAATCTTCTTCGTCGCTATCATGTTCATCATCCGACACATTTATTGTTACATTCTCTATAACTACGTCTTCTATATCGGAATCCTCGTTGTTTTCTTGTGGTGTTGGTGGAAGCCACTCAGCTTCTGAATCGTCGTCAAATAATTCATACACATCGAGATTTACTTCATCTTCCTCACATTCTTCTAGCAAACGTAGGAGATAAGCTTGTTGTTCTTCGTAAGACAAACTGTCGAAAATATATTATATAAACTAATCTAATAAAAGAATTATTACCAAATCAATAGTTACCGTCGAAATTCTGCGTTTGTTAGTTCGTTATTTCGTTCCGCCATTTTATTTAAAATCCGTAAGTATAGAATATTTATTTACACGAACAACCTATTAGTTCGAATAACTTTCCATCACCAAATTAATAACTTCTATTTGTTATTTCTATATTTACTCGGGGAATCCCAATTATATATACATATTTTTGTGCAATTTCAATTATAAAATTCAAAAATGAGTTGCAACTACATAAAGAAACGAGTAAAATATAAGTGGCCACCCGGGTGGGTCGGGTATATATTAAAGTATAATTTTTTGGGTATAAACAGAAGGGTTGTGAATTAAAATTTAGTTTAGAATAAATATCACAATGCTAAACAAATGATTTTTATTTCAAATAAATTATAATTTTACCAAAATAATATATGAACTATTTGACTCTTGACTATAAAATTGGTTGTGTGGTAAAATAATTTCTTGTCCTACACAAATTTTATGTAGAAGGCTGAGTGTGACTGCAATAAAAAGTATTCAATTTTATACTTTTTATGGCAGTCACACTACCACAAACAAAAATATTTTTCCAGTCAAGTTTGACTGAGATAGCTTTTTGTTTCACTTACACTACTATAAAATCTATATTATTGTCTCATTTTAATATATACTGACAGTCAATACTCATGGAATAGGGCCTTTATACTGGAAATGTTTTTTATTTTTCTCGCACTTTAAGAAAAATTAATTTTTTATCCCGCCTTCACTATTTTGTCAGTATATTTTTCATAATGAAAATTAGGCTTTAGAGATTGATCAATTTACATTTACTGATTGTTGTGTTTATCTCTTCTTTCCTTTTATCATCCCAGAAGTTTGGAATAATTTTTGCTTTATTGTTTTAACAGGTATCTCATTCAATTACGATTGGCTAGTGCAAAAGCTTCGACTGGACTGTCTTGTGGTGAGCTTTTAATTTGGATGAATAATAAATTATCGATTAAAAGTGAGTTTCGTACGAAACGGGGAAATTATTTTTCATACAATGAGGTATAGTTGTTAGAGGAAGTTACAGTCAAGTAGGTGTAGATATCGACACTCCATTATTTAAAAAAGAAATAGTTTTGAGTCAAAATGATAGTAAAACAAGAAACGGGTAAGTGAACCTTTGTATATTTATCTCAACAATTGTCAAGAAGTTAAAATAAGAGGGTCAATATTTTTGCAAACGGGGTTGCTTTCTCAAGAGTTATAGGAATGAATTCAAGACTTTTGGATATTGCAGGTGTTTTTGAGAAAATCAAAAGAATGGTTAAAAGGTGTATGATAGTGGAGGTGTTGAACATTTGATTCTAAATTGTGTTAGTTCAAGTCAAAATAATTATCTAATCGATATCGTCACGACGCTAAATATCTTGATAAATTTTTTGCGAATTGGCAGATCAGAAAATTAAATTTAAAATGTTTATGATCGATTTATATGCGGCTGTATAATATTATTTACGATTTGACTTTTATTCTATTCGCCAGTCGCTTATCAAATTTGTAACATATTTTATCGTTTCTGAGACAATAAATCACAAACTCCCATTAGAAAATAAAATCAACTGTGATACACATACTCATCGCTGGTTGCAGCCCTTATCCACAAACCTGTCACCGGAATGGGATTATACATATAATATTTATCTATACACATTTATCGATTCTATTGTTGTATCGAAATCATTTCAATAAACTGAATCATAAATCATATGTTACAACATGTATATAATCATAATAACAATAATATTCATAAAAATGACAGATTGATTTCCTTTTGTCTTGTCACACCGTATGTCCGTATTGAAACGAATAACGACTGAATTTGTCAGGTTCAGAACAAAAAAAAATGCAATTACTAAAATATGAATATTATCAAACCGTACTCGAAAAATCCAAACCCGTCCTCCTATAAAACATGAAGTAATGGCATGAAAAATAAATATTTTCATTTGAATAAAATTATCCGAAGTAAATTTTGTTTGGCAACCTCGGAAAAAAATTTAGTACCGTTTCCAAATTTATCCCACATTTAATGGGGCGGAAGCATATAAATTGAAATTCCCAATGAACGAAATTGAAAAATTATTTTTTTTTTGTTTCTTATACTGATTTGCCACCCAATTTTTACCCTCCCGGTTTGTGTGCGCCGCTGGTTATGTGCCCGTATTTTATCCTGCTCCGTCTTAATCAAGGAATGATTTTTAATGATTAATTGAATTAGATTTTAAAGTTTAATTTGAAAATGTCTTTGATAAAATATAGATATTGAAATTTCTAATATCAAACTTATTCGTAGTTACGGAATAAGTGGAAACCCTTTTTTATTTGTTGTGTGTTATACTCGAACATAAACTAATTGAATTTTTCAACCAGCCAAAAATATAAGATTTTTCTCGATTTACATTATTATTTTTCTGTTATCAGTAAAAAAAAAATTTCTGTGTATCAAATAACATGGTTGAATGATTTGGAACTACAGATTGCTTTGACGAATTATACTTGTGTATATAGAGGGATAGATATTTCCTTTGATTTTTTCGAAATACTTTTCTGAGATACGAAAGATGAAAATAGTTTATGGTGGAGCAGAGCGATATATGATAAGTTATGTTTTTTAAGCTACATAAGTTAGATATATTTTGATTAACCTTTTTTGGATATGTTAAAAATAGAAAATTATATTTAAGAATTTGTTCATGCTTCACATAACAATATGTTAATTAAATTAGTTTCGGAGATTAAATAAAACTAATCCGAAAATATTTGAGGATTAAAACTATGATAATCATCTTCCAATAAGTCGTATTAACGTAATTTGATAAATTTATATTTCCTATCCAATATACCATGTATAATGGATACCTTCGCGTAACTAAGAAAATCTGTAAAAGTTTCACAAACTTTAATTACAACCACGATTTTCATTTTTAGAGTGAGAATGTTGTGTAACCTCAGTTCTAACTCCCAATTATTTATATTCGAGATGATAACGTTTTACATTTATTTTGAAAATCAACCTGTCGAGCAATCTTAATATTCTACTAGGATAAAAGGGGCAGTACTATCTACAGGGTCCGCCAAATAACTTTTTTTTTGAAAATACTATAAAAAAACTACTGAATATTTTCTCAAATTTCTTTTTTTATTTAAAAGTACAATCCTTCCGGTTAATAATGGAAAATAATTTCATTCAAATGGCTGCCTCAGCTGACCATGCAGTAGCCTACACGATCGGTCCAATCTTTAAGCACATTATCGATTGTGTGCAGCTGTATTTCACCAATGGCTTCACGAATATTGTCCTTTAAAGCGTCAATTGTCTCAGGCTTGTCGGCGTAACACTTAGCTTTGAGGACACTCCACAAATAATACTCCAACGGTGTCGAATCGCAGCTCCGAGGTGGTGAAACGACATCAAATCTGCAGCTGATAATGCGATCTTCAAAAACAGGGCGCAAAACATCGAGTGTAGCTTCAGCTGTGTGGCACGTAGCGCCGTCCTGTTGAAACCAAATGTTGCCAATATCCTCCTCTTCAATTTTTGTGAACAAAAATTCGTTCAACATGGCCCGATAACGATCGCCATTGACTGTAACGGCCACTCCTTGCTCATTTTCGAAGAAAAATGGCCCAATTATGCCTCTGGACCAAAATCCGCACCAAACAGTGACTCGTTTTGGTTGTACCGGCTTTTCAATGTATGCGTGCGAGTTTTTCGTGCCCCAAATGCGACAATTTTGCTTGGTTACATACCCGCCAAGATCAAAATGAGCTTCATCCGAAAAGATAATTTTTTTGGCAAAATCGGCATCTTCTGTAAGTCGATGACAGGCCCACTCAGCGAAGCGTAAACGCATTGGATGGTCAGTTGGCCTCAATTCCTGAACCAATTGGACTTTGTATGGCATCATACCAAGGTCTTTATGCAAAATTCGTCTCAATGGTGTCTCCGAAATGTTCGGTTTTTGAGAACGACGGTGAATTGATGTTGATGGCACATCACGCACACTTTCTGCCACAGTATCAATATTCTCGGGTGTACGCACTGTTTTTGGCTTTTCACGCTTTGGTTTATCGATGAGGATCCCAGTTTCTTTCACTTTTTTCACAAGATAACGAACATACGGAGCTGACGGTGCTTCTCTTCTTCCAAAATCCGTACACAATTTTCGCACACATTCTGCAACATTACCATGATTTTCAAAGTAATATCGCAATATTTCCCAGCGTTGTTCAAGCGTATACACAACCATATTCGTTCAGCGGAAGGATAAAACTAATTACCTGTCAAATCAGACATGAGCTAAGTGTTACCATTCACGAAATAAGCACTAGTTGAAAAAAAACTTTAGATGGCGGATCCTTTACTTTCGTATTAGGTGAGCCAATCTGACAATATTATGTGTATAAAGCAAATACGTATAAAAAGTTAGCCCAGGATTCATCCCGGAAAACTGAAAAATGACAACACTAAACTATCACGACAGTTGTTCCATCCCAGGATATAACTGTCAGCCCAGGATTTCTTTAATATCAACTTATCATCCAAGGAGAAATTATAACGACACTAAAATATCAGCCCATAACATAATTTTAGCCTAGCTATCACTATTGTGAAAGTTAACTATCCGATCAATGTCAGCCCAGAAATTGCGACCACATAATGCAAAAATCTGTATCCGAGGATAACACTGTCCTCCCAGTTTTTGTCATTAAAATTGTTCAAAGAAAAAATTATGTATAAAAATCATACATTTAACCAATTATATTTGAAATGATAGGAAAATAATGGAAAATTAAAAAAAAACTTTATTACGAGTTAACATGTCTACTTAAGATTATAAGGCGAGTATTTTTAAGATGTGACCTACCAACATCTTGAAATTAAGTTAGTTTCATGAGACTTCTATCAGAACTATCTTTATTAGAACCGTAAGAATATGACGTATTTTTTGTTGTGCTTATTCTAGAGGAGGTACATTTTACACTTTCCCATAAGAAGCAATGTAAAAATCACATTGTGTGTTGATTTCCAAAGACCGAGCTCGGGTTGTTTCAAGACGTGAGATCGTATCGGTCGTCAACCAAATTCGTAGGCAGTGACCATTTTATGGTTGCTGCAAAGCTGCGATGGAAATTTTCGTACAAGTCAAGGAGGACAGGAGAATATAAAACGCGATTCTCCTGTGAAGGTCTGATAAATGAAGAAACGCAACGAAAATACCAAGATCTTGTCAGCAATAGCATCTTACGATCCAACTACCAATCTGATGATGTGAACAGTGTCTGGGAAGTATTGAAAACCTCGGTTGTCGATGCCGCCCAGCACACTCTCGGTATAGTGAAAACTAAGCCCAAAAATGATTGGTTTGATGAGGAGTGTCGTCTTGCTGTTGAGCAACGCAATATAGCCCACAATGAAGCGCAGACTCGGTTTACAATTGCAAGGAAAAACAAGGCAGTTCTTGCTAGGAGGACAGCTAAACGCATTTGTAGACAGAAGAAGCGCGAATGGTGGAAGGTCAAGGTCTTAAGAGTACAACAACTCAGCAATGAGCACAATTCGCGTGGTTTCTTTAAAGGAATCACCGAATTGCACCATACCTTAAGATCTCGGTCAACTGCCATTCGGGACCAGGATGGAAACCTCTGTGTTAACGTCGATGCGGTACTCGATACATGGCGTGAACATTTTTCTGATCTACTTAATGTTTCACATGTATCACAAGCTGTATTTGAATACCCTCAAATACAGACCGCGGAGATGTTCATTGAGGATCCATCCTATGAGGAATTCACAATGGCCATGCAGAGATTAAAGAAAAATCGTTCACCAGGGGTTGATTGCATTAATTCAGAGCTCTTGATATTCGGAGGGCTAACTTTGTGGAACTGTCTTTTCGACCTTATTCGATTGGTATGGCGAAATGAAGTTATGCCTGACGAATGGAAAGTGGCCGCGTTATGCCCAATTTTCAAAAAGGGTGATCGCATGAAATGCGAGAATTATCGCGGTATAGCTCTCCTTTGCACAGCATATAAGTTACTATCTTACATCATCTTGGGAAGAATTACTCCTCTGGCGGAGGAAATTGTCGGTGACTACCAAGGAGGATTTCGTCCAAATCGGTCAGTCACTGATCAAGTTTTTTCGCTACGGATGATTCTTTCCAAGTACTACGAAACATCTCGCGATGTACACCAGGTGTTCCTAGATTTCAAGCAAGCCTATGACTCGATCAATCGAGAGAGGCTATGGTATGCGCTTGAATATTTAGGAATACCACAAAAATATGTACATCTGTGTAAAATGACAGTAACGCAGTCACAATGCTGTGTCAAAGTTGAGAACAGGCTATCGAGAATTTTTGCAATCAATTCCGGTGTTCGACAAGGAGATGCGCTGTCCCCGATACTTTTTAATCTCATGTTGGAATACATCCTTCGTAAAAGTGAAACACCTCAGGACAATATCTTATTCCGACAATCCAATCAACTTCTTGCGTATGCAGATGATATCTGTGTGATTGGATTAAATGGCAACGGAGTGAAAGAGATACTTGATCCACTGGAACAGTTTTCAGCTTCCGTTGGTCTCAAAATCAATGAGTCCAAAACCAAATATCTGATCTCTGGTTTTCGAGACCAAGACGCAAGTGATTTCAGTAGTGGAAACCACACGTTTGAAGGAGTGATGAGATTCAAGTATCTTGGATCTCTCATTACTCACGATAATAGTGTGGGAGAGGATATCAAGGTTCGCCTTGCCGCTGGCAATCGGGCTTTGTATCCTCTACGTCCACTGCTGAAATCAAAATATCTTGCAAATACGGATAAGCTGAAGCTGTACAGAGTGTTGATCAGACCCGTTGTCATGTATGGATGTGAGAGTTGGACCTTGACGGATGAATACGAAAGATGGCTTCTAACATTCGAGAGAAGAATCATGCGTGTGATATATGGCCCAAAACGCGACGTCGATGGCACATACCGAGCTCTACTCAATCACGAGGTCAGGAATTTAATGCAAATTCCTGATATCGTGCATGAAATCAAAGGACAGCGAATACGCTGGCTCGGTCACGTTCTGCGTGCTGATCCGAAACGAATGATACAGCGATCTTTGAAGGGAGAACCGCCTTTCGGTAGGCGAAGAGGTCGCTGTCGGCGACGATGGCTCCACGGCGTAGAGAGCGATCTGGCATCTTCAGGTTGCTTGCAACAGTATGAAGAGCTGGCTCGTGATCGAAACTGTTGGAGCCAGATTGTTGACACGGTACGGGCCAATAATGGCCTGTAAAAACCGAAAAAAAAAAAAAAAAAAAAAAAAAAAAAAAATCACATTATTCGAAATAATTTTTATCAATAAAAAAATATATATTTGATTTCTGTTTTTACAGTGTTAAGTACATAAAATGTTAAAATTAATTATATCTGAAAATCAGTTTCCTAAATATCTTAATAGTTTAATAAAACATTAATTAAAATTCAATATGAATTTACAATATTGAATGCACAGTCAAATATGTATATGTGTTTGTGATGTCGATTTTGAAGTTAAAGCATCTTCCAATAAGAGCGGCACATTTTTTTTAAAATAACCGCACAGGTTTACTTTTATTTTGCAGAAAAATATCCGTAGCTGTTGTAACGGGCATATGTCACTACCCGTTGTTGCCCATTCCATACCTTTAATCGTATAATCCATGGGAATACGATTTTTACAAATTCAATGTCGTTCATTGAATCGCTACACTGTTCGCATTTTTTTAAAGTAGAACATTGTGTAATGGTTTCAATGAACGACAATATGTGGTGGCATATGACACCAATTCTAAAGTATGTTCGCACATTATTGCATAATGTTCCATTTACATATTCATTTATGTAAACTTGCAAAATTTATGTAATTTTAATAAGCGAAAGATATGTGACACCGATTCAATAACACAAATTCAAAACTAATGTAGGTTAAATTTGCGGAATTGAATTGGTGTCAAAAATATCAAAACACTGTAATGGGCGGTGTTTACACCAAAATTATCAACAATTAGGTGAGCGAAGAAACTTCCGTATTTTTCTTCAATTTTTTTTCCCTCTCGCTCAACTGATTAATTTTGGATAAATACCACGCGAAATTTGAGTAGGGGGTCAGTTGGGGATTCGAAGTTGATAGAAAGAAGCGGGATTGGCATCCGAAGGACAGAGAGGGCCAATTCAACACCAGTCACAAAGGAAAAAGTAGAAAGAATAAATACAACCGAAGACAACCGAATTCTAAAATTTTTTTTTCCTGGAAAAATAGCAAGGAATACTATGGTAAGTAAATAATAACAGCCAACCACTAACACTGGCACCGGTGGTACCGGGTCTACCAACCGTCTCGCAAGAGGCGGGAAGACAGTCGAGCACTACTGCTCCGTTTTCCCTTCTGTTGGTAACGTGGTACCATCTAACCCCTCTTATTAACAATTGGGTTTTTTTTGCTGGTTATTTTTCTTAAAGATGGTGCGGCCCTAAGCACACTATCTAACTACGGGGAATAACACCCCAAACCTTCGCATATGGTGGTATACGGACCACAATTTTTTAATCTTATTCAGCCAGATGTCACACACATCTAGCCTCTGATCCCCCTCCATAATTGCGGTTCTCTAGGTCTCTAGAGATGGATCTCGAAAACCCCGACCGCTTCCTCTACCGATCTGAGCTGCGGGAATCTATGCCGCACGAGATCCAATATTTCGAGAGGCAATTGTTGAAACCGGGTCTGCCAGGCGTAAGCACAGGCTAACCCGTTTCACTGTATTGAAATATATTAAACAATAAGAAATTATATTTTTGCACATAACTAAAACTTAAATACTACTATAAACAATAATTTAAATTTAAAAAATAATAAAGTGATGTGTGTTTATTGGTATACCTTCTAAAAAATAAACCAGAAACATGACATGACGAAAAAGCTTTACAAAAGAGACATCTGTCATTCATAATAAAATTAATTTATTTGTTTCAAATATCATAATAATTATTAATTATAATTATTATATTCATTATAGATAACAGTAAATCTATTAAAATTTGATTTATTCAGGATAAAATATGCAGTTTAAGATGTGCTTTCGATATCGTTCAATAGATGTCAGCTGGGCGTTACTTTTTTATATACAAAAAGTCGTTACATTTAAAAAAATTGTCTAATGGATTTGGTTTTACCAATTCAAGTTAACGGTTAAATTTTATATGTAAGCATATGGCAATGATATAGATTATATATACATACATACCATTTATATTTATATCTTTATAAAATCTAATTTTCCTCCAACTCGAAAAAAAATCCTAACCTTAAAATTGTTACATATATAAGTTTCTTGACAAACTACATGTTTTATCAGCAAACACTCGATTAAATACGGATTTTGAAATATGTAATAGTATTTAATCCTGTTAAATGTAATAATATTTATGATAAAATTTGATTCAATATAATTCAACTACATGATTCTAGTTTTAATTTCTATATAATTATAGTGGGATTCTAGTAGTTTGACCGTTTTAAGATAAAAGTTTAAGTAAATGAGTAAATATTTTAAATTTAGAATAAATAGGTTTTTTTATTTTTGATTATTTTGAATTAATATCGAAATTTTGAATTTTGATAAACAAAAAGTTTTTTGTCAAAAACAAAGTAGCTTTTTAATAGCAATTTTCATTTTTCCAAATGGAGATGACTCTGTTCTCATTGATCGTACGCGATCGATATTTCATATTGCACATGCGTATACAACAGAATATGTTTTTTTTCATATGATAGTATGTATGTATTTGTGCTTATACATTTTAAAAGTTTTTATGCGAGAAAGGAATTCAATGATATATTTATTTAATTATTTATGATATATTTAATTGATTTTATGCAAAAATATAAAACACATAATATAAATATTCTTAATATGATTTCAAGATCAAAATGTTAAATTCGTTATACTTTTCATTGAAATATTTCATTTAAAAAGAAAGTTTCCATATATTTTGTATGAGAATTTACATTTTTTCCTCTATTCAACCTCCTCTAATCAAAGCTCAGTTTTTAATATTTAGGCTCTGTTATTTAGTCGGTTCTGCTTCTATGCGTCTGAGCGACACAAATGAGCTTTAAGCTAGATAAATCATTAATTTTCTCAAACTATCGATATTTGATCGCATCTACAGCCCGTATTATAAAAGGTTCAGATTAGGGCGAGTATGTTTTAGATAATGACCTACCATCATCTTGAAATTAAGTTAGTTTTATGACATTTTTATGCGATATATTCATTATAGCTATTTATATACTTCATTTTTTAACGCAACAAAAGTAATACAGTCTGCTTTGCCTTGACACCTTGTAGTTTTAATTATATTACATTTGAGTAGTTGTGTGAATGTTTTATATGAATATTTATATGGATAGACAAATATACATATATGTTTTTTTTGTTTTTTATTATTTTTGTTTTTATTATTATAATTTTTTTGTTTTATAACTAAATCTAAAATATTTAATTCAGAAAAAAATATTATTTTTTTTATTTCATTTTTAATAGAAATAATATTAAATTGTTTTATAATTCACTTTTTAATTAACATAATCCAACATTTTGTTGGTTTATTTTTTCATAAATTAAGAGGTGTGTATGTACTCTGTGTGACAAAGCAATTTTAACTTGAGGAATTTCTTTCAAATCATCATATATTTCCCAGTGATCTTCCCGATAACAATAGCAAGAATCCATGATTCAGCCATGATCAGCGATGCTGCAATCAGTTACTATCGACTCAAAAATGGGCCAAATTCGTAGCTTAAGTTCTAATTCGATACGGTATGATCTCAACCATGCGCCAATAGTATCGATGTTATGACTAGAACTGATCATATCCGTCAAAGGGAATGGGTCTAATGGTTCAGAATCATTAACTTTAATTGGTATTACTAATGCATAATACAAAATGCTAGACAGGTTGTTGTCGGGTGGTTTTACCAGTCCACCGGTGGCATCCAAATAAGCAACCAGTTTTTCTCCTGCATTTCGCTTTATATACAGTTTAAGCATGGATATTTGAATATCGTTGAAGCAAATAACACAAAACGGTTTAATATATAATTTTTGAATCAACGTGGGGTTCAGTAAAATTTCCTTTTGTAAATCCAAAATGTCGTTTGAGTCATTGTCCTGCTCTTTCAGAGATTCGGATCTCGCTTGTCTCAAAACATTCATTGATTTAACTTTTGTTGTTTTAAATTTGGTTACAACTAGTGGATCCTCATTTTTGACCAAATTTTCAAACATTTCTTCGGCTGTTGTTTTGCAAATTTCTTTTTTTACGTTCACCCTGTCTAACCCTCTTAATTGTCTGGTTTTTATTAGTATATGGTTTAGCTGCCCTTCTGTACTGTATAACTTAAATATACCACTTTCCAAATTATCATTCAATAATTTATATTTTCTACAACCATTATGGCCACAGTATGATCGAATGCTAATAGAAAATTTTAAATAATCCACCGATTTTATGTTTATTAAGCATCCCGTTTTTGAACTTAACAAATCACTGATGATGTTGGGATATTCATTTTTATCTAATTTTTGTGTATTTTGGCAACATAATTCTGACCAAATGTCCATTTTTATTTCGATTTGACCTATGTAATGATCGTTAGCCGTTCTTTTCGTAACTTTCGTAGAAGCTGATACAGGCTTCTTAACTGGCTGGTTTTTCTTCTTCGGCTCAAAATCTTTAATCAACTTCAAATCTTCGTCTTCGAGGTCCACATTCAAAGCTTCGTGAGCCGAATATTGGACATACATACTCGTATATATCTTTATAAAATCAAATTTTCCTCTAACTCGAAAAAAATGCTAACCTTAAAATTCTTACATATATAAGTTTCTTGACAAAACACACAATTTTATCAGCAAATACTCGAGTTCATACGGATTTTAGAATATGTTAAAGTATTTAATCCTGTCAAATGTAATAACGTTTATGATCAAATTTGATACATATAATTCTACTATACGATTCTACTTTTAATTCCTATAGAATTACAGTGGGATTCTAGTAGTTTGACCGTTTTTAGATAAACTTTTAAGTAAATGAGTAAATATTTTAAATCTAAATTAAATTTATTTATTTATTTTACATTAGTTTGGATTAATTTCGAAATTTTGAATTTTGGTAATCAAAAAGTTTTTTGTCAAAAACAAAGTAGCTTTTAGTAGTAGGTTTAATTTTTCCAGAGATGACTCTGTTGTCATTGATCGTACTCGATCGATATTTCATATTGCACATGCGTATAAATGAGAATATTTTTTTTCATATGATACGAGTATGTATGTATTTGTGCGTATACATATTAAAAGTTCTAATGCGATATTTGAATTTAATGATTTATTTATTTAATTATTTATAATATATTTAATTGATTTTATTCAAAAATATTTAAATGATATATTATATAAATAGGTTTTATATGATTTCAACATTAAAATGTATATTTTGTCATATTTTTCATTGAAATATTTCATTTTCAAAAAATGTTTACTTTCCATATATTTTGTATGGGAATTTACGTTTTTTCTTCTATTTTACTTCCTCTAATTTACGCTCAATTTTTAATATTTAGGCTCTGTAAAATAAAGATGGCTCTGGTAATACGTGTGGAAATATATGCACAAAGACTATCTGAACTTTCTTAGAAACTTTGCAGCATGTCTAAGTTCTTAACGCTTTCATTCGGAATTGTTCCCCCAGACCTTGAAAATTATTTTACTATCAAATATAATAATTTAAGACAAAACATTAAAAAAAAATAAAAAAAATACGGGGTATGATTTTAGAGACTGTACATTATTGTGTACATTCCGAACTCACAGATGTATGTAGTTATTGAAACTACATCTGATATTAAAAGTTTTATATAATTGGTTAGTTTGAAACGAAATAGTCGTTCAATTTTTAGGGTTGTTAAGCTCTGAGTTAAAGAAGTAATGTATATTAATTGGTACAATCGATAATCAATTGTTTTTGTTATGTATGAGTTGGTAAAAGAGTCGATCTTACGGGATTTTTTTTACTCACATAAATTATGAAGGGGGACAAGGGAGTCGAAAATATTAAGTTGATCAGGACAGACGAAATAATTTTTATCCATAAACAAGAGTTTAATTGTTTTGGTTTAACTTTATAAATTAATTTTAAAATATGGAAACTAAAATAATTGTGTTACTAATAATAATAAACATTAATAAATAATAATATTTAATTAAGAACATAATACTAAAATTAAACATTGAATTCTAAACTCGTTAGTGACAGAAAAAAATGCTACCGTTTAATCATAATGATTATTAAGAAAAAACTTTACAGTGTTTACGGTCGAAGACAACGTGGTGGCTCGAAATCATAAAAAAAACTGTGCATTTTATTAAATAAAATATATAATAAAATAAAGTTAAATAATATAATAAAATAAATTAAACTATAATAAAATTCAGCTACTAAATATATTTAAAAAAAATTAATTAATGAATTCGGTAAATTTTCAAACATATCCATTCAATCAACATTCAATTAGCATTCAACATACGTCATCATTTTAAAAAGCTAAGCTAATTTTTTTTACCTTTATATATATATATTCAGTTCTTTATAAATACTCAAAGTGAGTAGACGCATTTTTCATTTTTCATAAATATAATTTTTTAAATAATTATACTTATTAAAAGTGCAAAGTCAATAACTATACTCACATAACATAACACAACACAACAAAAAAAAAATTGTTTTTTGTAACTAAAAAGTGCAGTGTTTAGAAAAAACTTTATTCAGTGCAAATCATAAGTGAAGTGTGTGCATTACAACATGATAATGACCTAGATTTGGGTCATTATGCATGAAATCGAGACGAATGCGTCTTTAATAGCATCAAATCAACCCAGCTGCTCGGAGGCCGGTACCATAGATCCTGTGGAGAAACAACTACAGCCAAATAGCGGAAATAACTTTCCGAAGAGCACGAAAATGTTGAGATCACCAGTTTTAAATAGCAAACTCATATCTGCAAACAACGCAGTCTCCTCTGAAAAAAGAACTTTATTATCCGAACAAATGCCGAGAGCATCAACAAATATTATAAACAGTGAGGAGCTGTTAAATAAATTTCAAAAAATTGAGAATCTAATCGCGCAGCTGAGCAATGAAGTTGCTGAACTTAAAAGAGAAAACTCTTTACTAAAAGAAGAGATTAAAAACAGCAAATATGAGGATTCAGCACGAGTTAACAATCTGTCTTCGAACGATATTCAGCCATCATCCAGTAAACATGATCATTCAAATAATTCCAACTGGCTGCTGCGGCAATTTCCAGCTTTTCAACAAAATAATAGATTCAGTGCTCTGAGTCAAGAGGATTATTGCACAGATGAGGAAGAACTGGAAAAAGAAGTTTCCAGTGCTGATAACAGAAATACTAAGAAACATAGGCGCACAAAAACCCCTCTAATTCCAGATCTACTTGATTTCTTCATCACAAAAGGTATTTCATCCAGTTGCACTAGTGTCGAAGGAATTAACGACTTAACGTCTGATCACATCCCTGTACTGTTATCAGTAAACACTATAGTCATCAAGAAAAAGAAAAAGCAAAACCTAACTAATCGATTCACGGATTGGGATCTCTTCAGAGAAAAATTGGAAGATATAGTTGAGCTAAAAGTTAGTATTAAAAGTATTGACGAATTGGAACAACAAACAAACAATTTTATTGAATACATTCAATTGGCCGCCAGTCTAACTACTCCAAAAATAAAGGATAAAGCAGAGTTTGAAGTCAAATATCCAGCTGAAATCAGAGAACAAATCAAAGAAAGAAGAAAGGCAAGGAGAATATGGCATCTGACCAGAAATCCCGCTGACAAGACAACTTTCAATCGTGTAAGTAACAAAGTCAACAGACTAACTAAAAGCTTCAAACAGGATTGCTTCGACAACTACCTAAGAGGGCTAGGTCCTGAAATGAATAAGGATTACTCGTTATGGAAAGCAACCAGAAAATTTAAACGACCTGTAGTTCGAATACCACCTATAAGAAATGCTCAAGGCAGTTGGGTTCGACAAGACAAAGAAAAAGCGGAACTCTTTGCTCAACACCTTGCAACAGTGTTTCAGCCCCATGACATTCAATCCAACATTGACGCAACACCTGCTTATCAACCAAATCAGGATTTTAAAAGGGTCACACCAATGGAAATTGCTCAAGAAATCGACAAAAGTCTGAACCAAAAGAAGGCACCAGGAATTGATGAAATATCACCGGGTCTGTTCAAGGAGCTTCCACGTAAAGCAATCATCATGATCACATACTTATTTAATGCCTGTATGAGGTTGAAGTATGTACCCAAATGCTTCAAAACGGCCCAAATAATTATGCTGAAGAAACCTGGTAAACCAGATGAAGAAGTAACATCATACAGACCAATTTCACTGCTTCCGACCCTATCAAAGCTGTTTGAAAAACTACTACTGAAACGTCTAAAGCCCATGGTAAACGTCCCTGATTTTCAATTTGGGTTCAGGAACAACCACTCTACAATAGATCAAGTCCATCGAATAACTACGGTAATAGAGCAAGCGTTAGAAGAAAAGAAATATTGCCCCGCCGTATTTCTGGATGTATCCCAGGCCTTTGATAGGGTTTGGCACGAGGGATTGATATTCAAAATGAGCAAAATGCTGCCACAAAACTATTGCCAGCTGCTTGAATCATACCTCTCTGATCGTCAATTCAGAGTCATCCATGAAGAAACATGTTCTGACTTTTATCCAACGTTAGCGGGAGTTCCGCAGGGAAGTGTTTTGGGACCTGTCCTACACCTTCTCTACACTGCGGACATACCTACAACGAATAAAACATTCATCGGTACGTTTGCCGATGACACCGTAATTATGTCAGTAGACGAATCACAATCAAGGGCAGTGGAAAATCTGCAACGAGCATTGAACGACGTTACTAAATGGACAATTGATTGGAAAATTGTGCTTAATGAGTTTAAATCAACCCATGTGACATTTACACTTCGACACAAAAATAACAATCTACGCTTATACCTCAATGGAGCGCAAGTGCCGCAGGCTGATTCGGCAAAATACCTTGGTCTGCATTTAGATTCAAGGCTCAACTGGAAACATCACGTAAGACAAAAAGCTGAACAGATACGATTTAAACAACGTCAAATGTACTGGTTAATTGGGCATCATTTCAAAATGAACCTGTATTGCAAAAGACTAGTCTATCAAACTATCTTCAAACCAATATGGATGTATGGCGCGCAGCTATGGGGTTGTACTCATAAGTCTAATAGAGACATTATACAACGTAGTCAAAATAAATTTCTTCGAATAATCACCAACGCTTACCGATTCGTGACTAACCGGGAAATACACAATGATCTAGAAATTCAATTGATTGACGACGTCATCCGCGAATGTGCCATAAGACATGAGAAGAGACTTCTTACCCACACCAACGTCGAGGCCGTACAACTACTGGACAGTACAAACGAAGTAAGGCGGCTCCAACGAATGAAACCACATGAGTTAACCGTATGAATATTATATAACAAGGGAACTGGACACTGGTTCAGCAGACCCAAACAAGTTTTATGCTTATCTCATAAGTACTAATGTCAACCCTACTAATGAATTAAGTAATAATATTTAAGATTGTAGTAGTCATACCAATAAAGGTGTTATTTAAAAAAAAAAAAAAAAAAAAAAACCTTTATATATAATAATAATATTAATTTTATATTTATAATTACGTTTTATAGGATTATATTTTTTTTTGGTTAAGGGTAGTTTTACGTTAAATGTTGTGATTATAAAAATAAATTAAGAAAATTAAACTAAACTGAATTTTCGCATATAATTTTTTTTTCTCTAGTTTCTCTTCACTTCGGCTTAATGTTTGTTATAATTTTCTTTCTTTTATAATGAAGTTTCTAGTAAGTTATTAGTGAGTTAGGTACAGGTAAGTTTAAAAAGGGATATTAAGTGAATAGGTCCGGTCTTATCCTATCTATTTCCATCCTTTCCTAAGTGATCATTCAAACATCTATTCATCTTCGAAAACCCCACCCAATCACTGAGCCTTAGCCGGCAGCAACAACGATCACTCCGAAGCTCTGAATAGATGAATAAATTTCAGTGACGAAAGGCATTTTTCTATAGAAACGAGGTTTTCTATCTCGCGACTTCATTTATGCCGGTTCATCTCGTTATAAGTTTTACAAAAAAAATTGATTTATTGTTTTATTATTATAAATTGTATAATAGTTATACAGTTATATATATATATATATATATATATATATATATATATATATATATATATATATATATATATATATATATATATATATATATATATATATATATATATATATATATATATATGTATATATATATATATATATATATATATATATATATATATATATATATATATATATATACATATATATAAAGTTAAGTTGTTGTGGCTGCTATCGCACACTTGGACCAATTTGATCCGTTGTAATACCACTCTATACGGCTATATGTCCGAGTCTTTTCGTAGAACCATCTGCGCATTGCATAGCTCCATGTCAAACCTATAGTACTGACATGGAAGATGGGTCAGCCCAAGGATTCTAAACACGACAGAGGATCCAGATATGTTCATTTTGCACCACCGATTGCACCGCCCAAACGATCGAAGGTGAAAAACCCATTTTGTATATATATATATATATATATATATATATATATATATATATATATATATATATATATATATATTCAACTTTCAGTTATCACATTTTGATTGACAAATCAAGTTTTATCACAATGTTAAAAATTCGATTAATTAAACCTAAAGTATCTTATAATTATGAAAATTAATATTTAATGTTATTACACTTCGATTGGAAATTCATAAGTTCAGAGTATTCCGATGAATTTCTGAAAAACAATTTCTATCTCTATTTAAACATAAATGGACTAAACATTTCTCACACATAATGTGTGATCGACCTTTACAATTGCCATTTTTAGCAACGACTGGCTTCTTTTTTTTTGATCATGTCGGGGCACATGATCAAACCTGTCGTATTGCATATCTTATGTAGGACGTTTTTCGATTCTCGTTTTGCCATCGGAGATGAATCTGACGAGCATCCTGTTTCCATGTTTTCCGCGTTAGATGGGCGTCCTTGCTTTAGAGCAGTTTTCATTTGCAACATCGAGTGCGCTAAGTACATTCCAAAATGTAATAATTCATAATGTCGTTTTTCTTTACATTGTTTAAACCGTTATCTTTTCGATACTCTAACCAAGACGCGGTCACTGCTAAATCAGTAAAATGTGTAAACATTCTTAAATACCACTTCCGGGACAAAATTAAAGCCCTATAATAATTAATAAGTTGGTCTAGTAGATCAACTCCTCCCATCGCAATATTGTAACACTTAATGATTTTTGGACGTTTCACAAACACGTACGACTTAGAGTGTTTGTCCCAACGTTTTACTTCATCTTCGGTTCCAATTCCAACAAAATTTGAAGCTAGAAAAACTGGCTTCGTCTCCATCCACTTAACTACAACAATTTTCCCATCGGCGCTCGTAACACTATCTGAATATCCTTTCCGTTTTTTTTTATTTCAGTGTCTGCAAGTAGAGGCGGCTTAGCAAACCTATTTATTCTGATTGTGTCAGCTGCGTTAATTTGTTTATTTTTTAAAACTTCCAATAGCTGGTAGGAGGTGAATAAATTATCACAATAAAGAAAATGTCCTGCATTTTTTAGACGATTTGCTAAATGTAATACGGTGGCTGGACCAAATCCAAATTGACTAAGATACGTTACTGGTATACCTGACTCAGCTCCCTGATATAAAACGAAATCATATGGCATTCCAGACTTACCACAAAGTAAGTACACCTTAATTCCTCAAGGGTTTGGTTTTCCTTTCATTTATTGTTTTACCGAAAGTCTGCCTTTAAATGGAATAACTTGTTCGTCCACATACACTGACGATTCGTTTATTGGTAGAGATCGTATATAGCTTTGAATTGAATCAATAAAAGGACGTACTTAATAAAAGCGATCTTTACAATCTTTCGGCATGTCTAAATTATTGGTGATGTTGTTCCGAAGTTGAAAAAACCGATCAGACGTCATCGTTCTTCAAAACGTATCAAGACCTACAGTTTTGTCAAAATAAATACGAATTCTGGGAAGTTTGATGCATCCCATTGCTATGTGTAGCTCAAATAACTGTATGATTTCATTTTTTGTGGTATGTTTGTATCCCTTTACCATTTGCTGCTCAGCATATAACGCAAAAAAACGCAATATCCTTAAAAATTTTGCTAGGTAAATAATTTTGGAAGTACTCCAATGGAGTTTTTACTGACGCAAATCAGGTAAATCGATTGGGTCAAATTCTGAAAAAAGGGGCTGAAATTTTGAACGACTCCATTCAATATTTTCTTTTTTGATATAGTGAAAATTTTGGAAGTTATCAACTACTTCAATCTGCACATTGTCATCCAAAATTAGTTCCGGTTGGTCAGTTCCGATGACAAGAATTTGTGCATTTGATAGGAATTCGTCTAATGGCTCATCCTAGTTACTCTCTACTTTCGCTTCATATATTTGATCAGACATATGTTCCCTTGAAGCGATATTTTCTTGTATTTTATCAATTTCATTTTCCTCCGTATCAACAAAATCCTCTAAATCGAAATCCCATGTATTAAGGATATCAATTAGTTCCTGTTCAGTGCCATATACTTTTCGACTCATGTTCCTAATGTATAAAATTTAAAATATAAACAAAAAAAAATATAAAGATCTATTTAATCGGAATGTACAGTATTATATACATTTCGAATGAAAGGGTTAAGTAAGAGGCTATAGATCGGAAATAATAACAAAGAGTTTTCGAGCCACTTTAAATGATACACACATTTTACTAATTATCAACTATTAATTACATCTTCACACAATTAATTATTTAATAAATCTTCTGCCTCTCTTCATGACGATGTGTGATTTTTTGTTGTTATTATTTTTATTTAATCTTTTTTTTTATCTCTAATCTGTTTTGGGGCTCAAGGCACTCCCTACTTATTCGCGGTTCGCTTATTTATGTCCTTAGTTTTACGCCATTACAGCCAATTCGAGGACGTACGGCTATAGGTCCGACTTTTCTAACCATCTGCACATTGGATAGCTCCATGCCAGCACTATGGAGTGGAAGTTGACTTCCGAGTGTCAACAGGAATTAATTTGCACATTTTCTCACAAAATTTGTTAACAAAATCTGATGGATCGGGATTTGAATCCTATGGATAAATTGCCATTAACCTTAAGCGAAGCTTAGTTGTCTGTGAAATCTATCGACCTTACCATTTGCCTGGGATGGCAGGTAATGGCACAAATGAGTGCCCAGTAAATGCGTAAGACTCATAGAGGAGTTTTGACTCAAATGTGTTGCCTTGATCTTATTGTAATCTCAAAGGAGTATTCCGAACATTGATACATATTCCACGATAAAAGTGTTAGCAATAGTAGCAGCGGTACTATCTCGAATCGGACATCCCTCAGGCCAAGGAGTGAATCGTTCTACGATGGTAAGTACTTATATACATGGAGCCTTCGTCTGGAATTTTAGACTGCCTAAATCCTATATATTTCGTTAACAGCAATTAGTGACAAGCCAATTGACAACATTCTAAAAATTGCTTATAGCACCAACTAAGCAAGCGTATCGTCAGTACAGAACGTCTCCTCGACCTTCCCAGCCCCATACTCAATCTAATGAGTAAACAAGAGTTTGCAAGACTCGAAGCTAGACTCGTTATGACATGGAGTTGAAATGGGAATGTCAGTAAGATGCAGCCGCTCACCAAGACCGCGAAAGTCTTTCTCGCAATTCGTGTGGACGACCACGGAGCGGAAGCAGACGTCGTTTTATCGACAGTCAATGTCTCTGTTATTTTATCATAAATTCGGTAGTGATGCTAGAAGTTTTAAAAATTACAATCGATATGTAGGCAGTGAACGTAACAGCGAAGGGAGTTAGGTTTGAACTCCGAGGTGGCATAGATTTACACAGCTCAGGTGCTGAATCAACCAGCCGTTGAGAGTTTTTTTAAAGTATATGGCTTCTGTATTCTGCTATTTCTGTATTCTGATCGCAAAATGCTATTGCTGACAAGATCTTGATATTTTCGTTGCGTTTCTTTATTTATCAGACATTCACAGTAGAATCACGTTGTACACTTTGCAGAAACCAGATAATGATCGCTGCCTACGATTTGGTTGACGACCGATAAGATATCACTTCTTGGACCACTCGAGCCTGCCCTGTTCCACGTACTAATCCTCAATCTCGTTTCATTGTACTAAAGCCGTGGTTCATTATGGTCTTGGCGATATCCGATTTTTTTCGATTGTTGACATTTTTAACATTGGTTGTTTTTTACGGATGCGGGTCATCAGATATGAAATATGGATGAACCCACTGCAATATTTTTTATGAAGGAATTTAGAGAATTATCAAATAGCGAACAAGAAAAGAGGTGACATGAAAAAAGGGAATAATCTAATTTACAAGATGCCCTCAAAATCAAACACAAATATATTCCCAACTTGCATATTGATAAGGTCATGCCTGTTTAATTGGAACGGATTCGTGGTGGTTACTGTTAAAATTACTCACATGTATCTTAATACTTTGAACTTAGCTGAATATATTTCAAACGAAAGACATGTAAAGTAGTAACTCAAACCTCACAAGCGTATATACTTGAGATAATCCCACCAATGAATAAAATATGTGCATATAAATAAATTACAGTATATATACATGATACATATCAACTATATAGATTTAACATTCAACATAAAAAAATCGGAGCTACATCAATGATAAAAGCATATATGAATACATACGAGTATATCGCTAGCAAATATAATTTAAAGTCGATTTGGAGAAGTGGCACGTATGTATGCGATAAAAGTTTTATCTTTTAGTTATTCGACTACAACTTTTTTTTGTTTGTTTGAGATCTCGGTGGCGCGTCAACATTTATTTTATAGAGTTTTAAGGATAAATTCGGCTTCTGGTGATTAATACCAGTTCAACTTTAAGTAAACAACAACACATGAATAGCATTAGTTACAAAAAATGAGTTCCTTGTATTTACAACTGTTCTAAGGGTGTATCACAATCTTACTTATATATATATATATATATATATATATATATATATATATATAATATATATATATATATATATATATATATATATATATATATATATAGGATATTTTTGGGATAGGCTTTTGATTATCTTCAGCATATTTATTATCATCCCATTTATACCACAACGACACAACAGCCATAACAAACATAAATTTTATTATAATTTGAACAAAACTAGCTTTTCGATTATGCCAAGTTTTTCATATTAGATTCGGGAGACCTGTTTCCTTTTTTGTGATGGAGATAAAGAATTTTATAATCGAAAGTTTTAAAGACGATAGACATGTAAATCCTCATTTTACGTGGTGGATTATATAACTTTGAATTGTTTTGCAAGGCTTTGAATTGAATTAAAAACATTTGTAGGGATAAATATTGGGTAGACTAAGGGCTGTTCTAATATAAGTTATGTCTACATACCAACAAAAGTTCCGTGGGGGTACTTGATTATGTATGTGGCACTCATTATTATAAATAAAAGAGGACCTATAAAATCTATAATTATTCATTGAGTTTTGTGCAGTCTGAAATGGAAGCACCAAAATCCTATTTTCTATTGGTATTTTCCTGGTCTTAGTTGGTGTTGGGTTATTCTCTCAAATCCATTGTGTCTATCGATAAAACAACCTTGCAAAAATCCTTTCTTTTCATTAGGTAAATAAATTATTATAAATAGGACCAACCACAAATTATGTACTTTTGATGCTGTTCCTCATCATGACAGTCGTTAGTTATGAATTCACAATGTACTTTTGTATTCATTTTCATCAGGCAGGAAATACGTTACCATAATATAATGAACAAAAATTCATTTCTTTCCAAAAAATAAAAATTTCAATTATTTACGATGATTCTGTAATTTATCAGACGTGAAAATATTTTTGTTGCCATATTTAAAAAGAATAACAATCAAAATATTTATAAAAAATTAAAATCATCATTTATAATTTAAAACCTGGAAAAATTAAAAAGTTATTCGAATTTTTAGTTGGTTTGGTGTTTCGAAACTCGGGCGGCTAGTATGAGTTCATATAAAATGAAATTTTGTAACCAAAGCGCTCGTTATAGTTTTATATAATAAAAACTTATTAAAGGTGATAAATGATTAAAAACATATAGAAATGAAATAAAGAAAATCAACCAGTATATAAAGATGTTTAACATGTATGTATGTACATCCACACTCTTTATCAATAGATTAGAAAATAAAGAATCCAATTAGTACCGTAACGATACTTTGCATCCCACCGCTCTCCTCTCTACGCCCTTCCTGGTCGAAATGTTTGACCAACATCACTATCGAGTAGTCCGGATTTACGTATTCAATCAGTTTTTTGGCCCGTAGCCAATTGTGTAAAACAACAGTTGCCTTTATTATGCCTAAGACTGTAGTTTTACTAGTTATGATAGGCCGCCGGTATATCCGCCATCTGCTCGACAATATACCAAATGCGTTCTCAACTACTCGTCTGGCTCGAGACAATCTTTAATTGAACGCGCTTTTCTCTTTTGTCGGAAGTTATGTATTTCGACCAGGAAATGGGCGCATTAAATTTGGAAGCAAAGGAAATGTTTCATCTCCAACAAATACGAATGGATATTCGTTATTATCTTGAAGACATTCTGCAGTTGGTAATTTTAAATCACTCCCACCACTTATTACAGCTCGGCCAAAGTTACTACGTCAAAATATATTACTATCTCCAGTGTGACCCGGTGCTCCAATATCGACGTCAGTAAATTTATAATCTGCATCGGCTATGGCGAAAAGTACAACACTGTTGATGTGCTTATAGTTATAGTCGATCGAACCAGAATTTGGAAATGACTATAAAAGAGAAAAATGTGTTATTGCATGACTTAAATATAACTAAGTTTTTTATTTTTTATATATACTTGTATTATGACGTGCTTTCCGTCCATTGCCCCTTAGCAGTGTGGAAAATTCCATTGTTGTTTAAATTGATTGCTTATTTCTTATAATTAACAGAAAAATACATTTTAAACATAAAACAATTATTATAAAAATTACCGAAGTGTTAAAGATAGTCGTTGGCCTGGTGATATTGACTTTTCACCAACATCATTCCGTTGAATCAAGGGGCCAACCATTGACAATAGCTCATCAAAAACTTTCAACGACATTCGATGTAAATTTACGAAGGATTCAGTATCAACCAATCGCATTTCATCAACAAGGTTGTTGTTAAACCCTTGTTGACGTTTGTAGCGGTTGAATGGATTTATACTGAACCTCTTAGCACTACGACAACAGCCTACGTTGTTTCGTCGTTCATATTCTAAATACATAGCATATACGGCAGTTTAAATGAGCATATCCCCGTTTAAAATATCCAGTATATTTTGTATTGATAAAAACAGTTGGTATAAACTTAATATTTCACACACACACACACACTTTAAATTTATTGAAAAATTACCAAAAAGTGGAAGTACAATTTTATATTAAATTTAATTAATTTTGTAAGCAAAAAAATACACGGAAAAAATAATTTTTAAAATAACAAACTATATATCTAAGCCAAGCGCAAATGAAAAATAAAATAAATGACAATTTAAATGTCAAATAAAATAAACTAAATTTTTGAGCGAAAAACAATAATTGGCTAACTTCACTGTCGAAATGTGGGATTATGGGATTTTCATCCCGTGGTATGAACAACGCTTTAGAGAGCTTTAGAAAAAAATCGGTTTTGTGATTTTTACAAGTAAATTATTTATTTAACCAAGATTTAAGATTTAGATTGTGTCTCGGCTAAATTAAATATGTAAGCTTTTCTCTATAGAACAAAATGTTTTAGAAATAGCAATTTTATCTAAAACATAATGTGAAATGGTTACCCAAATGCAATATATATTAGAAATTTGAAATATGTAAAAGCAAGTGTCCGTGTATCCAAAAATATATAATGTCAAAACATAGTGGTGCCCACATACACTAAAACATACACTAAAACCTCGATCTGCGTCGTTAATTGGGACCCAAAAAAGACGATGCAAATGGAAATTAATTTTCCTATAAATATTTTCCTAATTAGTACTAAAATAAAATATTTTCTTGTATCAAAAACTATTTTTATTTCAGTCATATGTACATAATACATAAACCATAAACCAACATAAATAAAATATAATACATTTATAAATTCATTAAATTTTATATTAATTCATTAATATAAAAAATGCTTTACATTGCACAGGAATTATAATTTATAAGTTATATTATTATTTTAATTCTAATTCGATGAACTTGACGATTCTACTGACTTAAATAAAAAGTTGTCCAATGTTTTCTGCACTTTTGCCGCTTTTTTTTCTTGATAAATTTCTTTGTAGCAATAGATAGCGTTATCTATAGATCTTGTCACTTTTAAACTTCGATTTTCGTCCGGGTCATTATCTACATAAATTTCCTTTGCCTGTGAAATAAGTTGCGAAACCAGCCATTTACTGTTTTTCTTCTGGAACCACATCAGGTATATTAATATCGTCCACCAAACAACGTTCAACATTTAAAGAAATCAAATCATTATAAAGCTCTTCATCGTGTGACAGCAATATCTCATTAATATCATCTTCCTTCATGCCTTCAAAGTTTGCTTCTCTAGCTAACTCAGCAACTTCTATACGAACGGTTGGTACAAGGTCAACTTCTGAATCTTTATATACGGTTGCTGGCCATAGAGGACGCCAAACTCCATTCATGCATGTTTTTTTTACTTCTATCCATGAATGGTTTATATTTTCAATATCCATCAAGATGTTATAATTTTTCCAAAACTGTTTCATGGAGGGCATATCATCCCCATCATAACATATCATAACATTTAAAATTTGATATGACAACTTGATCTATCGGTTGCATGATTGATGTCGCGTTTGGCGGCATAAAAAAAATTCACATTTTCTGAAATATCGTCTAGATAAATTGGGTGTGCTGGAGTATTGTCTATTAATATCAACATTTTAAAAACAATATTTTGAGTACGACAATAAGTTTTCAACTCGGGGACAGCGTAATTTTCTGCCCAATCTTTAAATAGAGCTGCAGTCATCCACGTTTTTTATTCGAACGCCAATAAACCGGAAGAGCACTTTTATCCACATGTTTAAAAGCCCTTGGATTTTCAGAGTGGTGAATCAGAAAAGTCTTAAATTTGAAGTGACCTTCTGCATTTCCTCCTAGGAGAAGTGTAAGCCGATCTTTACTTACTTTGTATACAGGGCAAGGCTTTTCAGTTTTGGAAATGAACGTTCTCCCTGGTAGCCGTTCCCTTTTTTCAAAAATAACCACCTTCTTCAATAATCGCTTTAATTTCTTTTTTAAATTTATTTGCAGATTCTCCTTTCAAAGCAACATTATGCAGTTTTGCTCTACTTTTGAAAAGTTCGAACCAACCTTGACTGGCTTCAAATTTTTCTGTTTTTTTTCCGCTAGATGATGGCGTATCCTTTTGAATATCGTTAAAAGTACTTAACGCTTTGTTTGGAATTACCATTTTACTTAGTGGCATCCGACGCTGATTTTGGCTCTTTATCCAAATACTAAGAAGGGACTCCATTTTAACTATAATTAAACTTCTTACTTTGGTACTAGTTTGTTTTGATTGCATTGATGTAGTGGCTTTAGCAAAATCTCTTATTTGCTCAGCATCTCTATTAGAAATTGTTCTGACTGTTGTAAGAGCTAAACTAAGATTCTAATTCGATGAACTTGACGATTCTACTGACTTAAATAAAAAGTTGTCCAATGTTTTCTGCACTTTTGCCGCTTTTTTTTCTTGATAAATTTCTTTGTAGCAATAGATAGCGTTATCTATAGATCTTGTCACTTTTAAACTTCGATTTTCGTCCGGGTCATTATCTACATAAATTTCCTTTGCCTGTGAAATAAGTTGCGAAACCAGCCATTTACTGTTTTTCTTCTGGAACCACATCAGGTATATTAATATCGTCCACCAAACAACGTTCAACATTTAAAGAAATCAAATCATTATAAAGCTCTTCATCGTGTGACAGCAATATCTCATTAATATCATCTTCCTTCATGCCTTCAAAGTTTGCTTCTCTAGCTAACTCAGCAACTTCTATACGAACGGTTGGTACAAGGTCAACTTCTGAATCTTTATATACGGTTGCTGGCCATAGAGGACGCCAAACTCCATTCATGCATGTTTTTTTTACTTCTATCCATGAATGGTTTATATTTTCAATATCCATCAAGATGTTATAATTTTTCCAAAACTGTTTCATGGAGGGCATATCATCCCCATCATAACATATCATAACATTTAAAATTTGATATGACAACTTGATCTATCGGTTGCATGATTGATGTCGCGTTTGGCGGCATAAAAAAAATTCACATTTTCTGAAATATCGTCTAGATAAATTGGGTGTGCTGGAGTATTGTCTATTAATATCAACATTTTAAAAACAATATTTTGAGTACGACAATAAGTTTTCAACTCGGGGACAGCGTAATTTTCTGCCCAATCTTTAAATAGAGCTGCAGTCATCCACGTTTTTTATTCGAACGCCAATAAACCGGAAGAGCACTTTTATCCACATGTTTAAAAGCCCTTGGATTTTCAGAGTGGTGAATCAGAAAAGTCTTAAATTTGAAGTGACCTTCTGCATTTCCTCCTAGGAGAAGTGTAAGCCGATCTTTACTTACTTTGTATACAGGGCAAGGCTTTTCAGTTTTGGAAATGAACGTTCTCCCTGGTAGCCGTTCCCTTTTTTCAAAAATAACCACCTTCTTCAATAATCGCTTTAATTTCTTTTTTAAATTTATTTGCAGATTCTCCTTTCAAAGCAACATTATGCAGTTTTGCTCTACTTTTGAAAAGTTCGAACCAACCTTGACTGGCTTCAAATTTTTCTGTTTTTTTTCCGCTAGATGATGGCGTATCCTTTTGAATATCGTTAAAAGTACTTAACGCTTTGTTTGGAATTACCATTTTACTTAGTGGCATCCGACGCTGATTTTGGCTCTTTATCCAAATACTAAGAAGGGACTCCATTTTAACTATAATTAAACTTCTTACTTTGGTACTAGTTTGTTTTGATTGCATTGATGTAGTGGCTTTAGCAAAATCTCTTATTTGCTCAGCATCTCTATTAGAAATTGTTCTGACTGTTGTAAGAGCTAAACTAAGATTTCTGGAAATTTCAACAGCCTTTTCCCCAGATTTAAAACGTTTTAACACTTCTAATTTCAGTTCCAAGCTAATTTGTTTGCGCTTTTGACTCATTTTTTATGGCCTCTATTATTTTTTAAACAACACTTTTAATTTACTCTTGAGAGAGAAGACTATATTATTTTATTTAATATTGCAAATTATGAAAAACTGACTGTGAATCACTATAAGCCTGTACATAAGGATAAAACTATAGAATTAAATGGGAAATCCCCTTTATATAAAATTTAAGCAACACAAAAAAAAAATTACGAGCACTACAAATAATGAAAATTCCAGAACGACGCAACTTCGAAAACGACGCAAATCGAGGTTTTAGTGTATATTGAACGATGCTCAAATATGATACAAATATGTGTTTTTAAAACATTAAAGGTCGTAACATAGTCCCATATACGGCCATACAAGGTTGTTTTGGAGTTCACAAAGCTAATCAGTTATTTTGGAGTTCACAAAGCTAATATTATCGCCATTTGCCATAAGATATTTTTTGTGTGTCAAATACACGTTTTCAATAAGGACTTTCCAATTTTGTATTTAAATAAAATATAGAATAATCGAGATACTAACCACCAGGACCACGTTTTATAGCGATTTATTCTTTGAAGTCAATTTTTTATCACTATTCTAAGTGGAATAACCTTTTTAAAATATAATCCAACTATGGCCATGCGACTGGACCATTCCCGAAAATTACATGGTTACATAACTTCTCTTCAATAATTAATTGTTTGACCAATTGTATAGTATGAGACTATGTTATTGAAACCATATACCACTGTTGTCTAGATCATCCAATTTCGGACAAAAAAAAATTCTTCCAACACAGCACGATAATATACTCGATTGACCACACGGTCACGGTTAAAATGGAATCTCTTCAAGCACATGTGTATTCTAATTAAGCGTAAAAATAGTCATTAAGCTAAAAATAAGCGTTTCTATAAACAGTATTGAATTAACTAATCGTTCGTTCGACGATCGTTGCGTCACAATGGGAATGCGTTGAAATGCAATGGGACGTACAAAACATCATGGTGGCATGGCCGATAAAAGGAACTGTTAGGTGTATATTCTGAGATGGATGATTCACTCGTCTAATTTTGAGGGAGTCGATCACTTTGAAAGAAATGATACGAATGGTAATTCGAAAGATGATGAAACCTTTCGCAAAGAGAGAGTTAATAAACACACTTATAAATCCAGTGTTATTTTCCAGAAAATCGAGGCCATAATGAAAATTAGAGACACTTTTACCTCATGATCTAATCTAAGAAATTGGAGGGTTATACCAAAAGAATAAAAAAAACTTTGATTGAAAATTCTTCGAGAGAGTAAATAGCCAATATAGAGAAAATGATCATTTATTTTCTCTATATTGGCAACACAGATGGCAGTGTGAATAAGATGACAGAACACAGATGGCAGTGGGAGTGAAGATAGTGTAGATATGTAGGTATATATCTGCCCAATGGGATATCTACACTTCCACTGGGCAGATATATATCTACATCTACAATATCATCACTCACATTGGCATCTGTATATATGTATATGATCATTTTCTCTGAATCGGCTTTTTACTCTCTCAAATAATTTTCAATAAATAAATGTTTCCTTCATTCGTTTGGTATAACCGTCCAATTACATTCGTTTAGTTGGATTAGCGTGTCTGTTTTATGAATGACGAATAAACTGGAATTTTTGAAGGTATTAAGTAGGCTATGGTAAAAGGGTCCTTCTTCCATTCAGTCATTGTATTTTTCGATTTCTAGAGTGAAATGTTGTTAATAAAACAGGGTAGGGGCAGAGAACGTAATGTTTATGTAAACATGGTGTTAGAATGCATTCAATGTTTTTGTTCAATGTATTCAATTCAACGACCTAATCACCATTATTAAAATGTAGCGAGTGAATAAAGCTAGTCGGAGGCACTTCTACAATGACAAATAATGGAAAGATCTAGAATCCATCCGATTTGTATAGACGCAGTTAAAAATGAAATGAAGTTCACAAATCACAGTGTATTAAGGGCCTTTTTAATGTGTAGCGAGAATAATTGAGGCGTCAATAATTGGGATACGAACCGTAGAGTCGAAACTAATTATACCATGTTCCATACTTGCTGGCAAAGTATAGTTCAAATTAGTAATTCAGCATCGATAAAACCGGCATAACTATTCAACGACAAACTAATAACATACAAAAGGCCAGTAGTTAAATAAAAAACAATGTTTATTAATTTTATATGCTTAGCAAGAATTAGCCAAGATACAAACCAGAAAAAAATTTAGCGTTTAATTTGAGCAAACTTCACATACACTTTAAATAGACGTTATATGATATGCCAAAAAGCTATCAAATGGCCAGTTGCCATTTTAGGCTATGAAATTTATCCGTTATATAAAATTAAACAAAGTTGAAAACTTAAACCAAGTCGATTAATTTGCTAATAGGTTTAGCTTAGGAGATGCGGCAATTAGGGCTTAGAGAGCGATTTCTTTCCACATTTTTATGATTATGTGTTTCAATTAGACATCCTATCTCCAGTACTTCCATACTTCTAAATTAATTCAAATTGAAGAAACGGATATTTCCTACAATCAGCGTACATCTTCCTGAAAATACCTTCACTCATCGACAGTTTTACATAACACTATGTATGATACAATTTCCAATCATTACTTACTTTATGTAGAAAGTCAAGGTTATATTTACACCTTAGATTTGGCAAGAGACTACTAGTTGGCTACCTTTACATTGCTTATAATGTTTTTGAATTGACATGATTGAGGGACACAATCTAAGCTTTTAAATCAAAAAACGACTGCAGTTCATTTTCAAATTATTGCGTGGAAAAATTCTAATGCAGGAATTGACTGTGGTTTATCGATATAAACAAGTGATTTCAGATTCTCCGATAAAAATTAATTGGACGGCGTCAATCACAATATTTTGTAGGCCAATTCAAGGGTCCCTTTCTTTCCCGATGTTCTCATTAAAATTTCCTTTCTGATGGTTTGGCCCGCTGTGTAGCATGTTGCACCAGCCTGTTGGAACCACAAGCCAGCTAGACCAAATAAATACGATCCGATTATGCCACCTGCCCATAAACCGCACCAAACTGTGCATTTTTTCAGGATGTATTGGAAACTCTTGAATCTCTTCTGGCTGTTCATCAGCCGAAATACGACAATTTTGTTTGTTGACGTATCCATTCAGCCAAAAATGAACTTCATTACGGAACAAAGTTTATCGATACAAAAACGGATCAATTTGCTTTTCGACGCCAATTTGTAAATGTTGTTCTCTATTTTCATGTTCATAAACACATCGACCTTCATAAACACGTTCATACCTATCTTAATATATTGATAATAGTGAACACATCACTATTATCAATATATTAAGATAGGTAGTCACAGTGAGTATAGTTTCTGCTCGAGATATCTCGGTTTGAGATTCTCGAGAAAATTTCAAATATTTCCACACTTTTGAAATCTCGGGTACATAAACCAAAATATTTCGAGATTCTCATTTCTCGAGAAATATAGACGAGAATCTCGAGAATTATAATTTCTTTTTATTAAGCGCCATCTATATGAAATATTAACCTTTGGTACTTACTAAAATAATATGTGTTTCTAGTGTTCAAAATGCACTTGTTGCACTAAGTCACTCGCATGCAAAAGATAATGAACGACAGGTTTACATCGCCATTTGACTAGTGTTCAGAACATGAAAAGAAACTCAAAAGAATCTTTTGCCAGAGCGATTTCTGAACCGACACCCAAAAGAACGTGTCGGCGAGTATTTTACATCAACGGATAAAAGTCTATCCCTGGCAAAAAATTGTATTTAAACTTGTTGCAAACGACGGGATTTCAATAAATGCCATAAGTAAAAAAAAAGGTTCCTTTATCATACAAGGGTTTTTACTTCCGAAAAATTTAATGAATTTAATTTATAAATTTTCCAATAGTGTCAAAAATCAACTGTTATCCAATATTAATGACATGAAGCGGAAAACAAAAAATTTAGCCTGTCAATAGATGAATGGACCAGTTTCCGTAACCGCAGATACCTAAATGTACATTTATATTTTTCTGATGCAACTAAAAATTGAGGTTCAATGAGAATTGTAGGTTCATATCCTGCTAATAAGGCCATCGATATGGTAACAGAAAAAATTCGTTCGTTTGGTGAGAATTATGAAAGAGGCATAGTTTCTACCACAAGTGATGGAACCAGTATCATGCTGAAGTAACGTAGGTTTTCCAACAATTATGTTATAATCACGCTATTCACTTGGCGGTAATGAAAGTTTTCTACGAAGAAAAACCTCTTCGTGTAACAACTTTATTGATGAGCTTTAGGATTCAGATAATGACTCTGAATCAAATGAAATAATTGAAAACGCATTTGTGCCTGATAACATTAATAATAATAAACGGTAACATGCAGATTACAAGTACAATTATTGAAATTAGGAGGATTGTAAAGTTATTCAAAAATTCCCCAGTTCGAACCAGTATTCTACAAACTAATGTCAAGGACATGATTTCTGACGTTAATGAACTACAGCTGTTGTTAGATTGTAAAACACGATGGAATACAATCGATGGAATATATCTCAATCTTGGGCGGCTATGGAATTCCAGAATTGATGATGCGGTTGCCTCTTATATTTATGGAAGTCTATCGCCAGTTAAAAAGTATATATAGGCGTTTTAAAATTTTTATTCAAATCGCTTAAGAAAAAAATAATCCCACCATAAGAAAAAAATTACTTAGTGAAATTAAAACCCAGATTTCAAAAAGGAGGGACAGTTTGATAGTTTCCCTGCTTAAATTTCTTCAAAATTCACAATTTTTAACGAAACCTGAAGAAGACGAGTTTTTTTCATTATCATCAAAAAATGAAATTATCGTAACTGCCAAATCGTTGTCCCGGAGATAATTTCAAAATTCTGAAAATTGTCTAGACGAAAATCTTTCTACTTTTGCACCTGGTTAACTCGGTGATAGTTCAACAACTTGTCAGGATGATAATATAATTTCATTGGACCAACATTTGGAATAGAGTATCCGAGAAAACACGCAAATAAACACAAACATAAAAGATGACTTCTGCACGTTGTCCACGAAAATGATTCTCGAATCTCGAAAAAAGTTCGAGAAAACTGAAACTGTAACTGTGAGCTTGATAAACTACCATTTTCAATTGTTTCACAAATTCTTAAAAACACAGCTTTGTATAATATATACGCCCAAATCTGTTTACATTGATAAGATTTGATTTCAAAACGTTATATTTTGATTAGTTGAAAAAAGCTCCTCAAAAAGTGTTATGCCAAACGTTTAAAGTATTATTATTACCATTATTTAAATAACTAATTAATTAACAATAAAAATAGATCCAAAAGTTTTATACATAATTAGTTTGTTTGATACCCGAATCTGTTTTCAAAACAACTCCTAACTATTTCTCAGTTTTTAACGCCCTATTTTACTCAGTTACCATATTCCGAATCGGTTATGGGCTAGAAGTGCAACAGATTGGTTTTTTAGTTTTGTCTCAGTTGTCTCGCAATAGGGTAACCCAATTGTTGAACAATATCTAAACTTTATATAAACTAAGTATCAAACCATTTAAAAACCCAAACTGAATACTAAAAGTTCAAGTCGAAATTCTGTAACTAATACTTAAACTTGGTAGTTTTTATACATAACCTTAATTTTACAAAACATCCATCATATATAAACAATTGTGTACGTAGGTAAAAGTCTTTAGAATTAGTATAAAAATAAAAGTTTTAAAAATAATTTTTTTACTTTATAAGAAAAGCTTTTCTCATTATACAAATGTGCTTTTTCTCTATTTTGCAAAAAATTTTAAAGTTTTGACACAAAATTGTTTATTTTTATATATAAAATTTATTGCTAAACTTAAGCAGAAGTAAAGCATAAAAAATATGAATAGAACTCAGAGGAATTTGTAGACTTTACTGTTTTTAGTTTGTACTATTTGGGTAGAAGAAAGTTTTAGAATTTTTTATTTTTATTTCTCGTTTCGTTTTCATTGAACAGGTACATTGAAAACTTCTAACTGTTTGAAGCTTTATATATTATATATTGTTTACACATAAGCAAATGAACACAAAGCTCATGACTTCTTGACAGTTGAGAATAACTTTAAGTTTTGTTCATAGGTGCATTGCAGAAAATAGAAATAAAGAAAATGTATTGGTGTTGTGTAACAACTACACGCAAGATTTATAATTGGTTTAATGGTAGACTAACTTTTTTGCTTTATAATAATATTTGATTTGTTCATCGTCGAAATGATAAAAATTCCCTTCTGTGTTTATTTACCATTAATTTGTTTCTATATTGTGGTAAGATTACCGAAAAGCTTTTGTACAGTAGCTTGTTAAAGATAAATATTTACTTATCATTTAAGGCATTGAGATTAAAAGAAGGCATTGAGATTTTTAAAAGAAAGAAAATACGATTTTATACTGCTTCAAGCACGATGAATTATTTTTGTTTTTATATTAATGTACGATTAATCAATCCATGCTAAATTAATACATCTAAATGTCTAGACATTATTGAATTTGTCTTATTATTAAGAAAAATAATTATATTTAGTACGGTTGGTAATGAAGACAAATAAATGTACAATTATTTAAAAAATTATGAACTTTTATCATCAATCTATGGTTGTCTTAGCAGAAAACATAAATCGATGTTTGGGCAACAAAAAATTTTTAAATTTCGTTTGATAATCCATTATCATGTATCTATGCATCTATATACAATAACGTTTTCTAATTCAAGGTTAACTCAAATTATATGTATTCAGGCAATTATATGTTTCAAGACGGTTAAAGAGGAAATAAGAAAGACCGAGAAATTAATGTAATACATAATAATAATAAAACGGTTTATACAGTTTATTTCTGTGTTATGTGTGACCAATCTGCAGGCTGCACCAGTTTAGACTGGTCACTTAAATCAATCACACCAAATGTTAACTAAATATGGAAGAAGTTGGATTGTATTGCAGGAATAAGATGTTTTTGGATTTTTTTTTCGGTTTTTACAGGCCATTGTTGACCCGTACCGTGTCAACAATCTGGCTCCAACAGTTTCGATCCCGAGCCAGCTCTTTATACTGTTGTAAGCAGTTGGAAGATGCCAGATCGCTCTCTACGCCGTGGAGCCATCGTCGCCGACAGCGACCTCTTCGCTTACCGAAAGGCGGTTCTCCCTTCAAAGATCGCTGTATCATTCGTTTCGGATCAGCACGCAGAACGTGACCGAGCCAGCGTATTCGCTGTCCTTTAATTTCATGCACGATATCAGGAATTTGCATTAAATTCCTGATCTCGTGATTGAAAAGAACTCGGTATGTGCCATCAACGTCGCGTTTTGGGCCATATATCACACGCATGATTCTTCTCTCGAATGTTAGAAGCCATCTTTCGTACTGATCCGTCATGGTCCAACTCTCACATCCATACATGACAACGGGTCTGATCAACACTCTGTACAGTTTCAGCTTATCCGTATTTGCAAGATATTTTGATTTCAGCAGTGGACGTAGAGGATACAAAGCCCGATTGCCAGCGGCAAGGCGAACCTTGATATCCTCTCCCACACTATTATCGTGAGTAATGAGAGATTCAAGATACTTGAATCTCATCACTCCTTCAAACGTGTGGTTTCCACTACTAAAATCAATTGCGTCTTGGTCTCTAAAACCCGAGATTAGATATTTGGTTTTTGACTCGTTGATTTTGAGACCAACAGAAGCCGAACACTGTTCCAGTGGATCAAGTATCTCTTTCACTCCGTTGCCATTTAATCCAATCACACAGACATCATCTGCATAAGCAAGAAAATGATTGGATGTCGGAATAAGATGTTGTCCTGAGGTGTTTCACTTTTACGAAGGATGTATTCCAACATGAGATTAAAAAGTATCGGGGACAGCGCATCCCCTTGTCGAACACCGGAATTGATTGCAAAAATTCTCGATAGCCTGTTCTCAACTTTGACACAGCATTGTGACTGCGTTACTGTCATTCTACAGAGATGTACATATTTATTCGGTATTCCTAAATATTCAAGCGCATACCATAGCCTCTCTCGATTGATCGAGTCATAGGCTTGCTTGAAATCTAGGAATACCTGGTGTACATCGCGAGATGTTTCGTAGTACTTGGAAAGAATCCTCCGTAGCGAAAAAACTTGATCAGTAACTTACCGATTTGGACGGAATCCTCCTTGGTAGTCACCGACAATTTCCTCCGCTAAAGGAGTAATTCTTCCCAATATAATGTATGGCAGTAACTTATATGCTGTGCAAAGGAGAGCTATACCGCGATAATTCTCGCATTTCAAGCGATCACCCTTCTTGAAAATTTGGGCATAACGCGGCCACTTTCCATTCTTCGGGCATAACTTCATTTCGCCATACCAATCGAATAAGGTCGAAAAGACAGTTCCACAAAGTTAGCCCTCCGAATATCAAGAGCTCTGAATTAATGCAATCAACCCCTGGTGAACGATTTCTCTTTAGTTTCTGCATGGCCATTGTGAATTCCTCATAGGATGGATCCTCAATGAACATCTCCGCGGTCTGTATTTGAGGGTATTCAAATACAGCTTGTGATACATGTGGAACATTAAGTAGATCAGAAAAATGTTCACGCCATGTATCGAGTACCGCATCGACGTTAACACAGAGGTTTCCATCCTGGTCCCGAATGGCAGTTGACCGAGATCTTATGGTATGGTGCAATTCGGTGATTCCTTTAAAGAAACCACGCGAATTGTGCTCATTGCTGAGTTGTTGTACTCTTAAGATCTTGGCCTTCCACCATTCTCGCTTCTTCAGTTTAAAATTCATTTAGCTGTCCTCCTAGCAAGAACTGCTTTGTTTTTCCTTGCGATTGTAAACCGAGTCTGCGCTTCATTATAGGCTTTATTTCGTTGCTCAACAGCAAGACGACACTCCTCATCAAACCAATTATTTTTGGGCTTAGTTTTCACTATACCGAGAGTGTGCTGGGCAGCATCGACAACCGAGGTTTTCAATACTTCCCAGACACTGTTCAAATCATCAGATTGGTAGTTGGATCGCAAAATGCTATTGCTGACAAGATCTTGATATTTTCATTGCGTTTCTTCATTTATCAGACCTTCACAGGAGAATCGCGTTTTATATTCTCCTGTTCTCCCTGACTTGTACGAAAATTTCCATCGTAGCTTTGCAGCAACCATAAAATGGTCAATGCCTACGAATTTTGTTGACGACCGATGCGATCTCACGTCTTGGACAACCCGAGCCCGCCCTTTTGAAATCAACACATGGTCAATTTGGCTTCGGGATGTTTTACGTGGATGTATCCATGTTTCCAAGTGGATGTTTTTATAAGGAAAGAATGTACTTGCTACTTGGAGATCATGAGCGATCGCAAAGTACATCATTCTTTCCCCATTTTCGGTCGCAGTTACGTGTCGGGAGTACGGACCTATGTTGTAACATAAGTCGGTCTGATTTCTGCCAGCTCTAGCATTAAAGTCACCAATCACCAATTTGACATCGTGCTCAGGTATAGAACCCATCAGATTATCCAGATTATAGTAAAATGAGTCTTTATCCTGGGATTGGCGTACATCAGTGGGCGCATGTATACAGACAATTGACAGGTTGGCTAATCTCATGTGCAAGCGAAGTTTACACATTCGATTATCGACTGCTTGAAAGTCCAAGACAGCCTTTTTTACCTGTGACCCAATAAGAAATCCAACCCCAAGATTTCCGAGGTCATCTCCACTGTGTAGCAATGTATAGCCACACATGGTCTCCACTTTTAGGCCATCGAGTTTCTTGGAGAGTTACGAGTTCCAGCCGATATACTCTTTCATGCATGTGATAAGGCCGTCCAACGCGCCAGATTTTCTTATTTACTGCACGTTCCACGTGCCGATCCTCAATCTCGTGTCCGGGTACTTAAGCGGGGATTCGTTTTTTTTTGTTGTTTTGGCGGTATCCGATTTTTTTGATTTTGTTGACATTTTTAACATTTTTACTTTTTTACGGATGCGGGTCGTCAGCCCAGCGATCCAACCAGATTTAGTCGCCTCCTACGACAAGTTCTGGATACTGTGGTGGTATTCTATGGGTCTCATGTTTCGTTCGTAATATTTACGAAACACGAATACCCCCAACCACAAGGCTTAGGTTAACTTCAATCAGTTTTATTGTTACTCCTACAACTTACTCTGATTAGTGTCACTTAAAGCTATAAATATCATATTTCGTATAAAATAATCTAATAATCTTAGGGTCAATCCGTAATAGCCCAAAAAAATGAGCTTCCAAACATATAATGTGTTTTCGGCAAGCTAGTACACATGTGATGTCAATCGCATTAAAAAAATCAAATATGTATTAACTAAATTTATTTCATATTATGTATGTAGATTTGTGACTAGTATATTCTGAGTATACATACATATTTCAATACATATTTTAAATTAAATAATTATAATTTCAAAATAAACATGCAAAATGAAAAACTCTATGACCTATGTTCCACATCAACATTTTCACCATTATCCTGTAATATTCTGTTGTTGTCGATTACTTCAAGCTCTTTAAAATTTACATCGGGTTTTTCAGCGTTAAGCAATTTCTTCCAACCGGTCTGGAAAAATTATTCCTTGGTACATTGGCTGGATAAGGGCATTTGTAATTTTTCGTAAAAACATACTCGTAAACTGACCGTCTGTTGTGCATAAAATATTTACCAATTAATGAACAGGTGGAATGTCCAGAAGCAACAAATATTTTGTTTCTTCCGATGGTATTTCAAGCTTCGTTTGTTGAAGCGTTCGGACTGCAAGGACAAATTTGTTTAGGAAAAAATCTTAAAAAAATGATCCGGTGAACCATGCCTTTTTGGAATTATAATAAATTATGGGAAAGTGGTGCATTATTCCTTTCAAAATTCTAGGATTGCGTGTTTTGCTGGTTGACAAGTTTCATAAATATTTATTTGATTGTAATATTCAGGTAGATGAGTAACACGCAATTGAGTTGAAAAACAGAAGAAAAATTGTGCTAACCACAAGGATCATCAAAATAAAATTGTGAAAAAAAACTAAATGTGCAAATAATAGGAATGGAACTATTCGATCTAACCAAGCATGAAACGATTGAGCTGAGTACTAAGCGTTGGGTTCAATTCAACTCGTCAACCATAATTTTCAAAAGTAAAGCAACATTAAAGATTTGTTTCTGTATGCAACGGAAAGAGTTAGACTTTTGTTGTGGTTCTTATGTCTTCTTTTACGTAATCGAACGTACAGCTGTATGTGTTGTATTAGTGGGCCAGCTGCAAGTGTCGTTGCTCCAATGCAGCAGAAAAGGTACAATTGATACCATTTCCAGTTATAAGTAATTTATTTTAGGAAAACCTGATCAATGGAAATATTACTAATTTTTAGTGGTGGGATTCAGCCGGTTCGCACCGGTTCGGTAGAACCGTTTCATAAATGGTTTCCGAGTTCGGCGAACCGCTAGTGAAAAGTAAAAAAAATATACTTTAAATTTTAATTTCTTGCGAAAGTAACTTTAATTTAATTTCTTCATAAAATTATTCAAAAAAAATACAACAACGTTGTATTTTATTGTATTATTTTGACAACGTTGGATCGTCGAAAACCTAATTAACGACAAGCAACGTGTTTCTATATACCTGGACTGAGAATGAGTACTCCAAGGGATATCGTATGATTTTGCATCGGCTGTGCATCATCGCCTTCAAAATATTAGTTTAAATAACAAGAAACGTATTCGCCTAGTCGCTGACGGATGTAGAGGCCAAAACAAGAACACGATAATGCTTGTTATGTGTTCTTATTGGCTCCTGAAAGAAACCCAGGCCAGTATCACTTCATTAGAAATTATTTTTCCGGTTGCCGGGCATTCCTTTATACCTCCAGATCGTGTGTTTGCGAGAATCGAAAAAGAGGTATTCAATTTTAATTTTCTAAAAAAACCTTTATGCTTTTACTTTACCGGTTTTTTAAAATCTTAGGTAAAAAATCGGCAATCAATCATAAAACCAAACGAATACTTAGACATATTTAAATCTCACGCAACTGTTATTTCACTAGAAAATGACGAGTGTCCTGTACAAGATTGGAAAACAGAAGACAGCAACAATATTCGCCCTCCAGCACAATGGAATTTCCGCTTTAACGACTGTAAGTGATTTATATTGACAAAGCCCAGTGGAAAACTATTACGTGGCGTAGTGAAAGTGCATACAAATCAGACCTTGGTGCTGGGAAATCCATTACAAATTGTCCGTTGACAGTAAAACCGGGCGTTAAATATCTGAAGCTAAAATAACAGACGTGGACAATTTATTGAAACATCTGGTCTGAAATGGAAGATCTCCAATTCTAAAAAAATATTATTCATTCCAACAGCACTGCTTGTAGTATTCCAGATGAGGATCCGATTTGTGAACCTCGAGAAGATGATATTGGTCTTAGAATTTAGTAAAATTTTAACCAAATTTTTATGTTTCTATTTACATATTTACTTTTAAATTTTTGTGATCTCACGAAGAGATGTGATATTTATTTAATTTCAGTTAAACTGTTTTTGTTAATTAATTGTATGAAGAAATTATTTATTTTTTTTTTAATAAAGTTTAGTTATTTTAATAAAAAAATAAAAAATTATTTATTTGTAATTTTTGTTTTTCATTCTTTTCCAAAATTAAGTTTCAAAATTCGATATTTTTTTAAGATGACAATCAAAACTCGCTTTAAAATTAAGTATGGATCAAAGCTTGATATTTTGAAAATTAAAAATACTGTATTGCCGAAATTGTCGCCGGAGTAGCTTAATGGTTAAGAGAGTTTCTCATCACGCCGCGGTCTCGAGTTCGATTTTCGCCGTTGACCAAATTAACATGCAACCGGATGACATAAAAACGCGTTTGTGTGTAAAAACATTCGTTGGGCTGACCACCTACTATGTGCACCATTCGTTAACACTGGTTCGTAAGGTCTCAGTTGAGACGCGGTAAGGGCGGTTTTCGGCCTCTAAGTCATAGATTATTATTTTTTATTGCCGAAATTATAAGCAAAACTTTGATTATTTTTTAATTAAACTGTACATTTCGATTTATAAAATTAGCAACAATAACAAAAATCAACAATTATAACCCTTGGGAGTAAAGGCAGGTTATGACGAACGGTTTATAATGTTGATCGCGAACTTTGCATTTGAACGTCACAATTGTAATGTTGTGTTTGTAATATTCATAAAATCATCAACCATACAAAACTCTTTTGACAGATACAAATACGTATTGCATCAGTAAAACTTCTCTAAAGTGACCATCCAAGGGACCACCAATTATTGGTCACAGAGAGATGGTCCTTTTAAGGAAATTTTATTTAAATCAGTCATTTTAAAATAAGGGTTAGTGTTATAGAAATTTCGACGCCGACTATGGTAATCAATTACACAATTTCATGACATGTAAAAGTCAGTGCATATTGCAGCCAATTAAACTGATTTTAATGTATCACATGACAAAACAGAACAATAGAATTGCGTAATTTTCATTTTCGCCCACCGACACAATCTTTACTATTTCAAGGATATTTGGTCACTTGAGAGAAACAAATTTTATTTGTGGTGTTGTATTGAAAGTGGTTACTTTACAGAGAGTGCTCACATTAAAGTGATCAATTTACAGAGAATATTTTTATTCAATTTATTTAGACAATTGAAGGTGCTACCAAAAATTGGTCAATATAAGAAATTGGACAAAATAGAGCGGTGGTCACTTTGGAAGTTGCACTGTATTTATATTTTCGTAAAATCGTACTTCGAAAAGTTTAGTAATCGGTAATCGGTATTATATTAGTGCTTCAATTTAATAACTGATATTTTATATATATTTTCGTAACACCCAGAAACAATGAAGAGACAACATTATCTATCAGATTTTTTAAGCAAAAAAACAAAAAACGAAACCGTTGTTTCCGAATCGGAATTAAATAACACAAATCAACCACAACCAACATCTTCCAAAAGTTTTCAAAGACAAAGCACGCAAATAATTGAAAGAGCAGAAGAGAATAATAGCTCTAAAATCGAAGATAATCTTCCTGAATGCTGGTCTATGCAACAATTTACAAACTTTAAAGAAAAATATGATGGTTTAAAAGTTTTAAATAAAATGTTAGGCTGTGAATACTGTGCTTAATATGATTTTATAAAAAATAAAAATGTTCATGCTCCTAAGGAATGGAAAAACATACAAATTCAGGCATCTGATAAAAATAAAGAAATCGAACAAGCTTCGCTTAGAAAAAAAATGAAAGAACATTTTTCATCAAAGGCTCACAATAATTGTGTTGAAAGCTTAAATCAATTGAAACAGAATTGTATGCCTGCATTAATTGATACAAAGAATGAAAAATATTTAACTTCTACTTGTAGAATATTTAACACGGTTTACAACCTGACCAAAAGTTGTAAACCATTTTCAGATATCGAACTTATCGAAGATGAAGTAGAATTACAAATTCATAATGGGTTAGATATGGGAATTGCATAAAACTGCAGTAAAAATAGTGGATTTTATTGCAAATGATATTAGAAATGGAGTATTTAAGAAAATAATTGCAAATAGTTTGAAAATATGTTTGACTATCGACGAAGCTTCAACAATATCCTCCAAACCAGTCATCATCATATTTTTAAAAGTTGAAGATTCTGTTACTCATCCAACAATTTTCTTAACTCTACTTGAATTACACAAACAAGATGCAGAAACTATAAATCATTCTTTGATGAAAGCTTTAAATAACAATGGATTTATTTATAATTACTAATTGAAAAAAAATTAGTTGGATTTTGTTCAGATGGAGCAAGTGTGATGCTAGGGAAAAAATCTGGAGTCAGTACAAGAATTTCAAATGAAATTCAATCCGCTCTAAACTTTTAAAAAATATAATACAGCATAACAAACGGTTAATGGATTGCGACGTTTTAAAATCAAATTGTGCCCCGGGTACCAGTAAATTAGAATTTATAAATATATTAGAACCATCTAGATGGAATACTGAAGAAATAATCGTTCCGTGGAAGACAGTTGAAGAACAATTAGCCACTTTTAACGAGATTTTTAAATATCAAATTAATGCAAATGACTGTAGAGGTTTTGTAGAAAATGTTTTGAAAGATACACAGAATTATATGGTCCCGGAAATTTAATATGTTCAGGTAAACGGAACCGTTTAATGAATTTAATATGTTCAGGTAAACGGAACCGTTTAACATTGCAAAATATTTCTAACATAATGACTGTTAGTCTACTCGGCCTACCACTTGGCGATTGGGATCCCGTTCCTTTTGTAAAGTAGTGGTTGAGAGTTAATCATTCAGCTGATGATAGAAGGGTGAAAAAAGCAAATTGCAGAAGAAGATGAAAATCAAAAGGCTATATGGAAATATTTAAAATAATAAGTTTATCGTTTTTTTTATAAAATGAATATGTAAATGAAATACTTTCCTGTACAATAAATGAATTCCTTTTCAATTTAAAAAGCTATAAATTTTTTTTAATAACAAAGTACATTTTTTCGTAGCGAACCGGTTGTAAAATAATTAGAATCCCACCACTGCTTATTTTGTTAGCAAAAATATGTTCATCAAAACAGTAGATGTTGAGTTTATGATTACTTGAATGATGTAGTGAAAACTTATATACTACTGTTTGACTTATAAAAGTATGAAAGCTTTCCAGGATTATTACGAAACCCAAAAACCTTATTAGGGCGTGGTCAAAATAATATTCTTGTATACACTTGTCTAACTCTTCTTCTGTTTTTAACAGAACAGTGTCGTGAGCGTTCAATAGTGACACTAAATTACAAAATCTTCAGAGATGATAAAAATCATCCAAAATCACCTATCAAACTGAAAGGTACATATAAATAATGTAAATCAACAAGTAAAACATTTTTACTAATAATAGGCAACAGTTTGAGTCCGTCCATAACCCGCCGTCTACACTATGCAAATCCACTGATATTTTCTATCATGATAATTTATAAATGTATGTGTGTTTTTCAATGTATTGTTAAATTTTTGCATCAAATATCATATCTGGGCGTTTAACTATCATGATAATTATTTTGAAATGTCAGTTTTTTTAACTGTAAAAATAATATTTTGTTGTAAATTTATTTTCCGTCACCATTCACATAAATATTAAACTATTTACATCAGCAAAACACTAAAAAATTAATAATGAACAGACAACATTTATTGCAAAAATTACAAAAGTTAAAGAAAATTGAAGAATTAGAAAATAAGGAAAAATTAGAAAGGAAAAAATGAGAGTTTTGGGTTAATCCGTTCTTGGCGAAAAGATGTTTAAGAAGAAAACCTCTTAAAAAGTCTACCGTGGGGAAGTAACAATTCTTTTCTAAATTTTACAAGACTTACGTTTGAACAATTTAGTGAAATATTGGCAATAGTAAGTACTTCATACTTTTTACATAATAAATTAAAAATGCATTCATACATATACTATTTATAAAACAAAAATGTACATTATGTTTTAGGTTGAATCTGATATACATAAACAAGATACCTCCTTCGGTCAAGCCGTGAGTGCTCGGGTTCGTCTTGCCATAACCCTTAGGTATATCGCAACTGGAGATTCATACCACTCATTGGAGTATCTGTCGCGAAGTTCTTACGTCTTTATATGTACATTTACAGCCTAAATATTTAAAAGTAAGTATACAGATCGATAGTATATAATTAAATCTGCTCATTTGAAAATGTTCATTTTTTGTTTTCATTTTTTATTCTATATACGATATAGAAGTTTCTTACATCTATATTTATTTGTTTGATAAAACGCAATTCAATTTTAGATTAATATCACAGAAGAGGGATGGCAGGAAATTATCCAAGATTTCTGGAGTATCTGGAATTTTCCTCACACACTTGGTGCCATTGATGGGAAACATATTCGAATAGTTCAACCTCCTAATTCTGGATCCAATTTTTTTAATTTTAAAGGCTTTCACAGCATCATACTATTGGCCACTGTCGATGCACACTCTCGATTCACACTCTCGATTTATAGACGTAGGGGCGAATGGAAGAGCATCTGACAATACAGTGTACGAAAATACAAATTTATTTAAAAATTTACATAAATTAAATATTCCAGATAAAAGTTATTTAGAAGGTGAAACTATGCCGGTCCTATAATTTAAGCTATAATTTTTTTTATAGCTTTTAAACTTGATAAGCATATGATGAAGCCGTATACTAGATGTCCAAGATTAACAACAAAACCAAAACTTTCAAATTATAGGATATCCCGTACCAGATTAACTGTAGAATGTGCCTTCGACCAATGGACCTAAAAATCGAAACAATTGATTTAGTAGTAAAAGTTTGCTGTGTGCTTCACAACTATTTAAACAAACCAATAGAAAAAACTTCGACTTGTGATGATATGCAGCCATCTACATTACCTGCAACATTTTCAAACATGATAGTGGCAGATCAACCCGGCAATTCCACCAGATTATTACATACAATGAAGGACACAATCGCCAATTTTTGTGTTGGAAAGGGTGACCTATCCACTCAATGGCAGAAAATAATATAATTTGTTAATCTAGAAATTTAAAATAATTTGAAATATATAAATAAAGTCTTTTACATATTTATAAAAAAAATTCATTTATTCTTAATAATAATCAAAGTTACGTTACACATTACAAATCACTGTATAGGTATTCATAAATTAAAATCACAATAGTCATTCCATTAGTAAAAAATACAAAATAATAAAACATAAATCAATTAGTAATATTTATTAATAATAAAATTAGCTTAGTTTTATTAATAATAAAATTAGCTTAAATTTCTTCAACTTATTCGATAATATAGTCTTCATCAATACTAGCGTCATTCGCATCAGTTTGAATTAAATCAGATTGGCCATCATATTTATATTCTAACTTTACATCTTTCAAGACCTTAACACGTTTAGTTTCTGGAAATAATATCTTTGTTGGTGGATGCTTTATATTTGATTTAGGATTGTATATACTATTTGAAGCGAAAGTTGATGACTGTTGCATATCTGCTTGTCATCGGAGAAAATGTATAGAAATTTGAAGAAGTCCTAGTTGACGATGAAGTTGTTATCTGACTATCTGTGGAATATCGTGCCGCTTTAGTGCTATTTTGATGATTGAAGAAATATTGGTTTGACTCTGTGTTGAATATATTACGGGCCGGAGCTTTTGTACAATTACGTACTGTATTATATGAGTTAAAATTAGATAGATCTGATGAAGTTGAACTGGATGTTGCAATATTAAAATCATAAAGATAATCATTTGATTTTTCTGAATTTTGTAGAAACTGACTGTTGATGGTACTAGTTTTCGGTTGAGAAGAATCGCTCTTTGGCGGTAGTATATTTTTGGTTGATGGTGAAGGATTAATAATATGTGTTTTTCAACGTTTGTTAAAATTAAAGGTGGTGAGGACGTAACGATAGCGCTCATCGTCGATGAAGTTTTTAAAGTATGGATGGGTTCAGATTCACCTGGGTTGTTGCTATTTCTATTGTAGATGTTCGGTTTATAGGATTCAATTAAAGTGGAAGGTGGTGATATTCTATACAATTCTTCAGAAAAATCTATGGAATGCTTTAAATTATTTGGTATGATCTGGATATGTTGAAGGTTTCCGTTAATGGCTGCAAGTTTTTGCAACGAACATGTACTACAAGAGTATTACTGACCAATATTTGAATTTCTTGCATGGCAGTAAAACTTTCAGCAACATCTAATTGATTTAACTCTTGTAATTGCATGGAAATTGTCGAACAAAACGTTTCAAAAATGGTAGGTTTTGTATAAGATTCAGCCATAATTGAAGAAATCGCTTCTTCGTATTTGTCTTTTTTCGATTTTTTATTTTTATTTGAATTTAAAGACGGCAATTCTTCAAAACTTCTAACAGGTTCTTCAGCAACATCATCAATTTCCATCTAAATATATAAAAGGATTAATTACAAGAATTACAAACTAATTTAATAAAAGCAACTTACTTCGCTATACTCAATTACGGTTAACCCCTCAGACTCGAAGCTGCTTGTGGTTTTTCTTAAAACAATCACTCCATCTAAAAATTTTAGTTCTTCAAATAAAAACCATTTTGGATCTTCCCCATCATAGGCACTGCCCGATTTTTCTTTATCCTGCAATTTTTTTTGTTGTACGTATGTGTTTCGTAAGTTACGTATTTTCTTCTTAATTTCTTCTACATTTATGTTAAGTTCTTCTGAAATTTTTTAAATCAGCCGAATTTTTTAAATCAGTTCTCCTATAACTTCTAGTTGAAACTTTCCACAAACACTCATTTTTTCGGTACAAATCTATTAATTTAACTGTAGTTTCAGTTGAAAAGAGCGACATATTTATTAAATAATACAAAAATAGTATTAATCAAACACAGAAATTAAAATTTCGGGTTTTTTAAGTTGAAGGAAACCTAACTGCAAAACTTGACATTTCGTAATAATTTCATAATAATTTTTCGCGAAATAGCCTGCTAATAATTTGCTGATAGTGTCAAAATTTGTATAATATACTCACACATACAATGAAAAATTTGATATCATGATAGAAAATATCAGTGGATTTGCATAGTGTAGACGGCGGGTAAGTCAAATTGTTGTATGGAATACTGTTTTAACTGACAATCAGCAGATTTGAAGCATTTAATAATAGATCAACAAAATTAATACAAAGTATCATATTTTTAATCAGAACCTGAAACCAACATACTTTCAAAATTATCGAACTATATTTTGACAAAATATTTCATAAAAAAAGAACAAAATAAAACTGATATCAAGTTGCTCCTCTGTTTCCGCTAGCAAAAACAAAAAACTCGTAATTTATCTATTTGACATATAGGGAACGTTGAAAAATTAGTCAAATGTGTATGGATACAATAATTTTGTATTACATAAGAACGAAACACATAGTACATAATATAATCCAGTATATAATACGAATGTATGTATTATATTATCGCGTTTACTTTAAACATAAATTTAGGAATTTATTCTAAACGCTAATATAATAATTTTGATAACAGATATATACATTCCTATATAACGCAGATATATTAGAAAACCAACAACAACCAAACCAAATATCTAATGAATCAGGATTAGAAAATTTATGTATGCGGGTATATATGTACGATATTATGATAAATATAAATTCTTGTTAAAGCTATTCTCGTTTGTTAACATACAACCAAAATATTTAAGTAGTAAATTTATTTTAAGCAGATAACCGAGAAAACGTGACTATATCTGGGAGGTTAAACCGAATTTCAACCATAATACAAATAATGGCGACGAAGACTTATTCGCATTGTTTACATGGCGGAATCTTGTATTAATTACAAAGCAAAATAAAAGATTTCTCAACATTGATTTACGAGACGAATAGTAATGAAATTTTTTTTCTAATAAGAAACATATTATACAACCAGAATTCAAAATCAATTTGGGAGCGGCCGAACACAGTAAAGTTTTAAATTAACTCACCAAAACAGATCGTTACCCAGGATAGAACGAAATCGATTAAGTTTGATTTATTAAGGTTTTGACTGTTGTCTAAACAGATCTAATTAAAGATAGTATTCAAATATTTATTAAGTATCTGTTCTGCCTCAAATTATTCTTTGAATTACGTTTTGCACAGTGAACTGAAATACGAGTAGTTCTTCATTATTTGATTAAAATTTTAAAAGGATGCATTTTTTGATAATTTAATCACTGAATACTCAGTCACTTGACATAAGAGCCATCAGCTGTCATTTTTCTGTTTGTGATATTTCTTTCGAGATTTTCTTTATATCGAAAGGATTTTTAGTTGTTGCCGCCTTGATAGCCTGGCACTAATTATCGAGAACTAATTGATTTTTGAACGTTTGGGTGGGCAGTTATATGGCAGAATAAAGCCATTTTTAATACTTATGTTTTGGCCAACACACTGAACAGTTTACAAGATTAGATTTTTTTGTGACCCAATTTCTTAAGGCCCTCGTGATGCAACAATTGATGTTTTTATATACTGCATTGTTACGTTGTTATATCTGCATTGTGTAAACCAGAAATACTTGTTGATATTACAGGTGTTGGTAAGGTTTTCATTAAATAAAATACAATCACTGAGGCATCCCGATTTATGTTAGCAAGTTCTATGCTTTGGTATAATTAAATCTGGCAGTTTGCTTTTGCTTGAATTTATTGTGTCGTAAGCTGATTTTTTTCTTCTACAGAATGGAAAGCTTTAATTCTCATTTCAAGGTTGTCACATTTCATCATGAATTGGATATTGGTGTATGGAACGAAAGATTGAAGTTTTCTTTAAACACTTTCCTAAAGTAGACTGGTTCGGTAAATTGATTACAATACAAAAAATATGTTTTAGTTAAATTAAAATCAGGGACTAAACATGTTCGTTCAGTACTTTTGTATAAAGTATAATACGATTCATATCTAAAAACAATGGAATTTTCCATCACTTGTTATATTTTTAAGATTGTGTTTGCGTCAATAAATCGTATCTGACGTATCGTATCTATTTTACAAAATGATTTGCAAACTGTTGTTTGGAGTTAGCCACTTGATGTACTCTTAGATTTGACCGAAATGACTCTCTTTGTAAACTAACCTGATAGCTAGGAAGTGTAATTCATATTAAGGCTAATCTTTGACCAAAATAAATAGATATATGATGTCTGTAATTCAAAGCTTTTAAGTTTGTAGAAGGATTTAAACAGTTTGGTTTGTTGGGTTGGAGAATTTTTTCATGACATTTCTTAGTACAAAGGCATGGAAGAGTAAAATTAATTTATTTGGGTGGGACGAGACTCCCTCTAAATGTTTACGTATTGTTCAATTCTCCTTCGTCTTTCTTTTCTAAAGTTTTTCGTCCATTTTTTTACGCTTCCTAGCTTTATGTTGCTTTTCATTATTTTCAATATATCCTAGTAAAACTGCAAGTTCCAAGGAAGGAAATTGAAAATAGATTTCTTGTTGGCAGGCACTACAGCAAATTAGCAGAAAAAAATTGTAGAATATGTCGAATAGGCTACTAGGAGTTTTTTTTTCAGTTCTGTGAAAGTTAATTTTGTGAAATGGTGGTTTTATTTTGGTAGAAGCACATTTTCGATTGAAAGTTAGTGTAACAATTCATCCTTATTTTGCATGATCGAAGAAATTGATCTGATCATATGAAGCTTTAAAATTTCATAATTCCCAAAAATTGCGAAAATTCTTTACTAATAACCCCGAAAAATTCCATTATAAAGGGAATCATAGAACAATAATGTATGTCGCTCTACGCTCATTGTATGGAATCAATTAAGCGTGGTTTTCGTGACAGAAACATCCAATTATGTTCAGTTACTCAATTTTATATAATCTTTGCATTAACTTACTGCAAGGTCCAGTTAAGAAAGCTTTTGGAGTTAAATTATTGATAAGTTGAGGTTTATTTTTAAGTTTATTTTTTATAATTTTTTTTATTTTATTATAAATAATTTCAAATTTTACATTTTATAAATTATTTATTTTAGATTTAATCCACTTGTACTATCACAATTATTTGTATTTTAAAACCTTACAATTCAATGTAAATTTGAACTCTAAGGAATTCAAACAAAAGTATCTCCTTTATATACAAAATAATAACGATCGGAACACAGTCTTCCGGTCGATAGATGAACTAAACAATAACTAAAAAATGTAGATTTATAACATAAACGATTGTAAAATATATATATATATATATATATATATATATATATATATATATATATATATATATATATATATATATATATATTTATATATATATATATTTATACACAAAATTAGCATTTAATATTTCTCAATTCATAAAAATATTTCTCACGTCGAGCAAAACTGATTTATATTAACATTCTTAAATTATGAAAAAAAATAATAAAATGGTTGCAAACAAATAAATATTGTAGTTGCAAACAGAAATAAACAAATATTGTGGTTGCCCTGTTTTAAGCGGGAATTACGCCACATTACCCCCCTCCGAGAGAGCGATAAGCAAACGCTACTCCTAATAACTTTTATTATCCTACCAGATTTTGTATAATTGGTTGGGTTTAATGTTTATGGAGGAATTTCTATTGGATCACTAAATTTTACTTTTTTATTTGATGCTTTGGTTTGGGGTACTGTATTAACATTAGGTACTGCCGGACTTTACGAAAGAGAATTGCTATCATTGGGTTTAAAATAGGATATGGTCCCTCATATGGTTGTTGAAGAGCTGGTTTAACTGAATCTATTATAATAAAAACGTGTGAGCAACTATTGAGTTCTTTAAAAATAAATAGGTTATTGTTACTATGTCTTTAAGCTGGAGAAGGTTGAATATAGTTAAAATATTTTTGTAATTTAACTATAAAATCCGATGGACTTGTATTTGATTTATGGGTTTCAAAGAAATCACCTGGTAATCGTTAACATTCGCCATAAGTTAACTCTGCAGAAGAACAGTTTAACTCGTCTCTAAATGCTGTCCGAAGTCCCAAACAAACTATTGGTAAAGATTTGGTCCATTGGCTGGTATCGTAACACATAATAGCGGCTTTTAAAGTTCGATGCCATCTTTCTATCATCCCATTACAAGCTGGATTATAAGCGGTGGTTCGTTTGTGCTTGAATCCTAAAAATTTTGAAAGTTCGGAAAATAGTGTTGATTCAAATTGTGCCCCCTGATCAGTGGTAATACTAGATGGTACACCAAAACGGCTAGTCCAATCCTTGATTATAGCATTAGCTACAGTCTCCGATTTAATATCTGATACAGGTATAAGTTCAGGCCAACGTGTGAATTTTAACTATTAAGGTTACACAATATCTATTTCCCTCAGATGGCGGTAGTGGACCTTCTATTTCCCTCAGATGGCGTTAGTGGACGTCTACTTGAAATTGTGTAATTTCCTAATGGGGTTTTAACGTGTCTTGAAACTTTTGATTTTTGACATGATATGCAAGCTTTAGCCATGTTTTTGATATCTGTATTCATTTCTGGCCAAACAAACTCTCTTGCTACCATTTTGATAGAGGTACGTGTAACGGGATGTGATAAGTTATGAATCGAATTAAAAATATCTCTTCGAAACAAAGGAAATTTTTTTAATATGAGAGATTTATTTGTTTTCCTCAGTTTCGTTAAAGTGGAACCGATGCTTGTTCTTTTGCTATAGCATTATAATCAATTGAGCTACTAACTGTTATCTCTTCTATTCTTGATAAGGAATCAGCTACTACATTATGCTTACCAGAAATATGTTGAATATTAGTAGTATATTGCGCTATAAGATCTAAATGGCGACGTTGACGTGGAGATGCTTCATCTAAATTTTGTTGTAATGCAAAAACTAAAAGTTTGTGATCTGTAAAAAGAGTGAGTGAACGGCCTTCAATGTTTAATTGCACTATAAGCTGCTAAAAGTTCACGATCATATGCACTGTACTTTCGTTGAGTATCATTTAATTTAACTGAGAAGAAACTAAGAGGCACCCAAATATCTTCTGATCTTTGCTGTACTACGGCACCGATGGCTGTATTTGAAGCATCTACCATAACTGCCAATTCTGCTTCAGAAGATGGATGTGCTAATAGTGTTGCATCTCTTAGTTTTGCTTTACATGTATCAAAGGCCTTAGAACTTTCGTCAGTCCAAACTACTTTGCGCTTATCATTTTTTATAGTACCTTTTATATATTCGTTTAATATTGCCTGATCATTTGCAGCGATTGGGATAAATTTCCGATACAAATTTATCATACCTATAGAAAACTACGTAAACTTTTTGTTGTTTCGGGTTTAGGAAAACTATTTATCACTTCAACTTTTTTGATGGAAGGTTTTATGCTATTAATAGAGATGTCATGTCCCAAAAACCAAATGAGATGTCATGTCCAAGTTCCAAATGAGTACATCATCAATGTATATAAAACAGAAACTTAAATTGCGTAAAACTGAATGAATGCATCTTTGGAATGTCTGTGCAGCATTCCTAAGACCAAAAGTCATTCGTGTGAATTCATAAAGTCCAAATGGAGTACATATTGCAGTTTTTGGAATATCCTGATCACTAACTGGAATCTGATGATAAGCTTTGACTAAAACAATAGAAGGAAACACTTTACAATTATGCAGTTGATAAGAAAAATCTGTTAAAAATGGAATAGGGTATCGATCAGGTTTAGTTTTGTATTTTTTAACTAGTTGTAGTGGACTGGACCATTCTGAGTTGGACGGGCGACAGATTCCTTGATTTCAAATAATTTCGAATTCATTTTTTGCAATCTCTAATTTTTCTGGGGATAACCGCCTAACTTTTGAAAAGCAAGGGTGACCAGTTGTTGAGATTATGTGAGTTACTTTAAGTTTTGTGTTATTACTCAATTTTTCGATAGTTATATCTTTATATAGTTCTAAAAGTTTAAATATTTTTGGATTTAAAAACTCGGATGAAATCGTCTTTAGTTCAGAGGATGGGACAATGGTATTTTTAGATCGAACATAAATAGCAGAAAGTGGATCAATGAGCTTTTTATTTTTAATATCTACTAATAAGCCATAGTGCTTTAAAAAATCGGAACCAATTATTGCTATTATAAATTTCCAGATATTGCTAATTTTAGTAGCATTTGCGGCAAACAATTTGAAATAACTTTTGTTAATTTTGTCCGACATGGTAGGACGTATAACTGAAACATCTGCCTCAGTATCAACAAGGAATTGTCTTTTGCTGGAGCAATCGATAATAAGAAGACGACAATTATTAAGGCAAACATCGCTAGTCGTCATCAACGACGTGCCAGTTAGTTTTCCGTAGTGTCTTCAGATTTAATCTGATGTTTATAATTGCATGGCGAAATACATTTACAGACTTTGTCATTAAATTTATAATGATACCAGCATACTGAAAATCGTGGCTTAACATTGTCAAACTGCTTCGAACACGAATTATTAACTCGGTATGAATGTTTAGATTGTTTTGGTGAAAGACTTCTATTACGAACTTTTAAATGATTATTTACTTGATTTGAAAGAATATTAACCTGTTTTGTTAACTTGTCTATAGTTGAAGAGTCGCTTGAGACAACAGAACAAACCTCTAAAACTCTCTGGACTTCTAAAATTTTGTCCGCTGTAGATGCTAACTTATTCTTCTAAGCTAGTTAACACGGATTGGGCTTGAGCAGGTAAGCGCTGAAACCATAGATTCTGTAAAACAGCGTCTTAAATTTGGGTTCCTGCAAGACTTTGCATTTCCCTTAATAGTTGAGATTGTTTTTATCTCCTAATTGAAGACCTTTGAGTAATCTATCCAATTTTATTTTGGAAGAATCGCTCAATCTTTCAATGATTGCCTGTTTAAGGTCGAGATATTCATTTTTTTCGGGAGGTTTTAATATTTTTTCTCTCACACATTTGACTGTGTCGTTATCTATTGCAGCTAGTAAATAACTATACTTGGTTTGGTCCGTTTTAATATTGGAAATTTCAAATTGAGCTTCCAATTGATGAAACCAAATTTCTGAATCGTCCCTATTAAATGAAGGAGCTTTAACCGATACTTTAAACATCGATTTGGTTTCTTCTTCGACGTCAGACATTCTTCTTAAAAAGAACTTTAATACAAATCGGACACTCGACACAAAATAACGAAATAAATTTTAAGAATGAGAAATAAAATGTGTATAGAGATATTTACAATTATGTTCAAATTTTTAATTCAAAAAAAAAAAACAAATAATTACGAAACTTAAAAATAATAAATAAAACCTAACGTTTGTGACAGTTTACAACATAATGTGGACACTTACTTAATTAAGAATAGTTTCCAATTATGAGTAGATTGGTGTCTGCTATCTTGATGTGTGATTGGATGGTAGTTGTATGTGAATAAATTTTACTTCTTACATTCTTGCTTGGATTTTATTACTGGCCGATGATGTTGTTTTGCTATCGGGTTGTTCTGTTACTCGTACTGCAAAATTACTTGTAGTGTCAACAGCACGGACTGGCTTGGATTTGGCTTGGAACATACGATACCTGCTGCTTATGTGTAAGTTGCACCACTTTTCTTATGGACTTCGTATTTGTATTTTTTTTTGTGTGTCGACGATATATAATGTCCTTTGAAATTTACAGATGTTTTAGCGCCCTTTTTTTTAAATTTAGTTCATTGTTTGTTCTATCGAGGTCACCAATTTTGGAGTTAAATTATTGATAAGTTGAGGTTTATTATTAAGTTTATTTTTTATAATTTTTTTTATTTTATTATAAATAAACTCATATTTTACATTTTATAAATTATTTATTTTAGATTTAATCCACTTGTACTGTCATAATTATTTGTATTTTAAAACCTTACAACTCAATGTAAATTTTAACTCTAAGGAATTCAAACAAAGGTATCTCCTTTATATACAAAATAATAACGATCGGAACACAGTCTTCCGGTCGAAAGATGAACTAAACCATAACTAAAAAAGTAGATTTATAACAAAAACGATTGTAACATATATATATATATATATATATATATATATATATATATATATATATATATATATATATATATATATATATATATATTTATACACAAAATTAACATTTAATATTTCTCAATTCATAAAAATATTTCTCACGTCGAGCAAAACTGATTAATATTAACATTCTTAAATTATGAAAAAAATTAATAAAATGGTTGCAAACAAATAAATATTGTAGTTGCAAACAGAAATAAATAAATATTGTGGTTGCCCTGTTTTAAGCGGAAATTACGCCACAAGCTTTAAATTTATTTTAATAGATAAAAAGCTCTTTAGTGCATGTTTTAAAACCACTCACCATTACAACAAACTTGTAACCGGGACCATCTAAGAATTTAATCGCCTCCGAGGACACAATTTTTCTACTCCTTTTTCCAGTACTTCATAAAAAATTATTTTTTTTTTCAGTTAAATCTTTTTAAAACTGGTTTTTGGTTAAATTTTTAACAAACTAGTTAAAGCATCCTCCGCACAGTCGAAATGATTCATCTTCTCAATTTTGGCAATATAACCCACCGAAATTGATGCGCTTTTTAATATGGGGCGCATTTTTTAAAAACTGTGGCAGAATACGAGCATCCTTAATTATGAGAGGCGTAGCCAGCAGGGACAGAGAAATGTTTGTTGAGTTATTATTTGCTAAGTTATTAAGCAGCTAAATGCCTCAAATATGCTACAAACTTAATATGATTTTTCGCCGAACAGTTAACGTCTGTTGACTGTTTGGCCAAATGCCACTTTTATTTCTATTTTCTCGATTGGTGAAATAAATACGAGTATTATATTTAAATATTAACCAATAGTATTTAAGAAATTTTATTTTAATATTGAAATTTCAACGTATTACTACAACAGCTGACCTCAAGCTATGACAAAAGAATATTTTTACACAAAGACAAAATAATGGCCTACCTTGATGGTAATTACATAAAATCAAAATAATGGTACTTGCTACTTGATTTAAAAATAAAATTTTTTACCCGATTTATTAAAACTCTATGTGAACTAGATTGACAACAATCGGTGGAATTGTAAATAGAAAATTGAAAAGTAGAAATTGAAATTTATCATTGTACATTGATTTTTTTACTAAAATTTTTTTATATAGAATTTTTTTCAAGAAAATTTTATTTTATAAATAATTTTAAATAATTGTAAATTGTTCATTATAGGTTTATAATTATAAATTTCTATTGAAATGTTTCCATTAAAATTTGGGGACGTCTTATGGAAAGCACCCAAATGTACCACAATGTCACTCACTCTCTTACTTTAAAAGTCATTTCTAACTACCACACTGGTCTAGATTTATTTATTTTAAGGACCTTTTTTCTAGTATTTTGTATAAGCTTTAATTTAAGTCAGGTCGCAATTACAAAAAAATGCTCGTGAAAATTTTACAAAAGCTTATCTTTTACATTTTATTGGTTATATTATATTGTGTTATGATATTTATTAGTAACACAACCCCTTTATAGTAAAGGGGTGTTAACAAATAATATTTAACCACAAATAAAAGCCATGTTATGTTTATTTAACAAAAAGTTGTGTTTAGTAAAATTGGAAAGATTCGAACAATTTTTATCGACGCTTAATAAAATGTTGTGCACTACAAGAAAACTGCTGGTTGTAGAATTTATATCCTTAAATAATTCAAATAAAATTTAAAAAGTAGCAAAATGCCTATATAAAAGTATTAAATGTAACTACATAAAATTTCAATCCTCCTATCTCCAACGTACAATACATACAATGATGATGTTGATGGTAAAAATTTGCTTTTGTATGCAAAATATAACCACATAACAATAAAATTTTTAAATAAATTTCAATTTCTAACTTGCAAATTGCTTTCAATAAAAATATTAAGTAATAAAAATCGTTTCAGAATTTCACATTTTTTTTTTAATAAATAAAAATTTACATGCATGAAATGTAATTTTATATATAAAAATTTATGTAATTTTATAGCCTTGTTATTTAAACATTTTCTTCGTACATATCGAGTTTACGTTATATGATTTTTTTTTATGTTGTTAAATTAAATAAAAATTTATATCTATATTTCATAAATACTCGTACATACATACTTATATTTAGACATTATGAATTTATGAATATGTATATATAGGATAATCTCTAGTGTACATAGTAAATATTTTTTTATAAAAAAAATTTAATGTAAATGTAATTTTTTATAGTTATAAATAAATAAATTTGTATGTTGCAGTTCAGTTTTGTTTAAATGCTTTTAAACACTGATCCTAGTTTGGAATAAGTATATTTATTCTGGTATTATATCAATATCTAAAAGCTATGTAGCTTTGAACCGTGTCAACAGTTTTCTTCAATCGGTTTCGAACCTGATGAGCTCTTTCTACTGTTGTAAACAAACATTGATTTAAAACATTGGTTTAAAACAAACTCTTGTAATTTGGTGTAGACAATATCGGAAATTTTTCCATCGTGAACTGTCAACGTGTCAATTTAGTAACGCTTAAAACCTATCAGAATCGATAAACCAACAAGAACTAAGTAAACATTCGTAAAATAATTGTCAAATGGCCAACCCCAGGTTTCGACCGTATAGAAATGTGTGGCATGACCCAATTATAATGAATAAAACTTTTCAATACAATGAAAAAAGTAATGATGTGAGAAGGGAATCAAGAATGATTATTGTATGAACTTTACAGTTGAAAAGGCAGCGATTTCAAATAAACTATTATGCTTACAGCAAAATAAATAATTTTATAAAAATCAAATAAATTGTCGATCTTATATGCATGCCCATTTAGACTCATATTATACGTATGAGAATTATCTTAAATTTATTTCCTTAAAATGATTTTTTTGTTTTCGTTGTATAATATAGCAGAACGACAATTTTACTACAAAAGTGACATACTACGACCATGGATATTGAGAAATGCACGACGATCTGGATAAAATGATTACAAATACGCCATGAACAACAATGGTAAATTCAACGCTGCTTGTCCAACCAACTCATATATTTACTTTTAGTTTAAAAGTTTTCTTCATTATAATTTTTGTGCAACATGCCACTAATATGCCAGTTTTCTATACTCTCGATAACTGGGATACGATAACTGGGATATTTTACTCTCAATAACTGGGATATTTTACAAAGTTTATACATTAATTAGCTAATCGTTCAGCGAAATTTGTTTTAATTTTAATTCGATTTGGTGGTTGTCAATTTTCTCGTCGTTATATGTATATTTTATATACATGCGTAAACATTTGAGCAATTGCTCGATGTAGACTATATTGTTGATAACAACTTAACTAGTTTAAGTAGTTTCAGTAATTCAATCTGTGAAAGTATCAGTTTCACTCTATTTCTTGTTAATCCAGTGACCCAGGTTTATTTTGAATGGTTGCTTGGATTGCCGGTGATTTAAGATATTTTCGGAGGATAATTCGTCACCGTAGACGACTTTTTTGCCCAAATCAGTTATTTTAGTGATCAAAATCTCTTGTGCGTGAAACACTTCAAGGCAACACTTTACCTTGAGGTGTTTCAAGCACAAGGGATTTTGATCACTAAAATAACTGATTTGGGCAAAAAATCGTCTACGGTGACGAATTATCCTCCGAAAATATCTTAAATCATTATTGATATAAGGTATAAGTATAATATATTCATGTTCCAATTACACATATCGACCAATTCATTGGTATATTTGATCAATTTTACTAACAAAGCAATGCTATCAGCTGATAATTGAGAATATACTGTATAATCTATTAAATCTGCTGTATTGGAATAGAGGTTAATGGAAAACAGGTTGAGTTATTCAGATCGACTTTAGTCAATCAAAATTAAAAAAATACATTTTCCTCAGAATTCAGTTTAAAAACGGAATTATCAAAATGTCTAAGGGTGTTTCCAAACACCGACTTATTTGCTTATACCGACTTATTCAAATAAGTCTGCTATCGAGGTGACTTATTTTCTATATCTTTCTTTCAGCAGAATACTTATTTGATCATGTAAATTTATTTGATCATGTAAACACGATTGTCAACTCGTATTAATAATAAATGTCAAATAAATAAACAAACTTGAATTAAATTTATTTATGAATTTGTATAAATTGCAATATACAATTTTCTATGGTACAAATGTTTGAATTTGTTCTGAATATGAAAAGAAAACAGTACAACATTGTATTTAATTAAAAAATAATTTGTAAAATTTGTTTTGATTAGTACTTGTCAAAATAAGTCACCAAAATCAATTGGAACAGCTTGACTGACTTATTCAACATGGCGTCAAATAAGTCAATAAGTTTGAAATAAGTCGGTGATTGGAAAACACCCTAAGAAAACAATGATTGGTCAGATAATATATTTTTAAATTAGCTTCATAATTATCAACGAATGAAAAAGTTAAAACCTAAATCTATTTGGCTATATTGCTGAGAATGGAATATCTTCTATGTGACTCAATTATAGTTTGAATAAAACTGATCGTTGATCCAGTATCAAGAAGAACCGAGTTAATACTCAAGTATAATATTTTCTTAAATGGAATTTATCTCACTTCAGTATATAATTGTCATCTGATTCTAACGTAAATGTTTTAATTGAATATTATATACATCACTGAGAAAACTTTAACTTAAACCTAACAATTTTATTATTTGAATCAAAGAATTTTCACCTATAGATTTTGCGCAAAACCTATTTTATTTTATTGTAAATTATGTTAAATCTTTGGTTTAAATATTAATTTAAAATTTGACCTAAAATCTTGTAGTTATATAGTTAATACTATTGGTTGTTTCAATAAAACACTTAGACTTTTGTCCGAAAATATTTATTACTTTTACTTCAATCTTTGACTCTAATTTGTAAAATGTTTTAAGTAGTAAAGATAAAGATTTCTTTAATTTAACAATTATACATTTTTAAACTAAAAGCATTATATTTTAAACCAAATGCAGTATCAGGGCATGATAATAAAAACAAAACTTTTTTAAATCAATAGTCAGTTTATAATTTCAAATCATTCGCACCTTCAACAATATATTCCTCCTCGTAATTTACTTCAAATATTTGAAATTGTTTGTTACAAGTTACAACCGATAGTATTTTTATAAATAAAATAGAAATTTAAATGCTTTGTTTTAGCGAATTTCACATAAAAACGGGTAAAGTTTGAGTAAAATAAATTGGTTTGGAGTTAAAGATTTTTTGTCTTTTAACAGTTAATTTAATACGTAATACCAAAGATTATTTTACATAAAGATGACTCAACCAAAGCAAAAATTTGTAATATAAACGATTTTGTTTTGTTTTGTTTTACAATAGAACAGAGGAACCCATCACTATGTAGGGGAACCCAGAATAATAATTTTTGTATTTTAAAATGTAACTCTGATTGAACTATCTTTTTAGTATATAATAATCTTTGGTAATACCTAATAAAGAATTAAGCTTTTTATAAGAAAAGTAATATCATTTGAAATAAAATATTTCTTTCTTTGGTTCAAAGACTTTTATTAAAGACACGAATTATTTTTAATAAAATATTCAAGTATATTGTACTTAGTTTTAAATATTTTATGTTATTTAAATTTTAATAATTATAGAATTTAAATTTAAGGTAGAAACTTTTCAGTTAAAAAAATAATTTTTAGTATAAAGCATTTGAGTCTTTCAAAAATAAAATTTATGCGTAATATAAAATAAAGAATAAAACTTCTTTGGATCAAAAATCAAATAATTTAATATTAAATACTGCTACTTTGAATCAAAGTTTGTTTTTAAAAGATTCAAAATTTTTAAAATGATACCTCAACTTTTATCTCAGTCACTGTCGAGAAAATTCATCTAAAAATGGTTTGGTTCTAAAATCTAAAAATGAAAATCAAATTCAATTAAAACAAAATAAAATAAAAAAATTTCACTATCTGATAAGTCCATAGTGAATGTTGGCGTAGGTCCGCTTTCTTTCACAAGAAATTAATTCAATGTTTGCTGAACAGCTTTGTTTTAACGTAAAATAAATTTCTTTGTAGCAATTGATATTCGTAGCCACCACCTGCGACACTTTAAAACTCCTTCTGCTGTCAGAATCGTTTTTTTGGAAATTTGTTTGGAGGTTAAATTTTTTTCTTCAGAGATTTCTATTGAACCGTCACTGTCATCTTCTCGATTAGCAAATTGCAATTCCAGTTGCAATAGTTCTTCATTAGACATTTCTTGGTTGTGCGAGGTTAGACATTCATTTTTATCAGTCTCCTAAATACTTAGAAAATTAGAAATTTCATGACGAACAGCTGGCAATCAACTTGCAGTGCATATTCTGTGAACACATTCAGAACGGTTTTGCGCCACCATTCATGCAAGATGGTTTAACCTCCTCCCACGAATTGAAAATAATTTCTATGGCTTTCATTATGTTCGGCTTATCTTGTCCATGAGTCTCACTTAAAAGAAGTTTAAATGTTCGCCGAAGGTAATAACTTTTAAAAGTCATAGCTCTTGAATTTCGTGATTTATAAATTTTAAATGGTTTAAATTTGAAATCACCATTTGCACTACCACCAAGAAGAAGAGTCAGTCTATCCTTGCCAGCTTTAAATCCAAGCGCAGATGTTTTCTGTTTTGGATATGAAACCCAGTCTCGTCAATATAAAGAAGACTTGTTTCGGATCATACCTACCTTCATGAATTAACGCTTATAACTCTGTCGGGTAGCGTTCTGTAGCAGTTATACCAGATTTGCTCGAACCTTGAATCTCTCAAACCAGCCCTGACTAGCTTCAAATGTATCATTCTTGTCTGTATTACTACCACTAGCGTTATCGTTGGATACTGATTTACTTTTAATGTCATCAAATAAGCTTTCTGCTTTCGTCTGAATTACCATTTTACTTTATAGTATTATCTGCGAAACTTGATTTTCAATCCAAATAGAAAGCAAGGACTCCATTTTGATCATCAAAGCCTTCTTGTACGGATCATTGTTTTAGCACCTAATGATATTACAAATTTTGCAGCTTCTCTTATTTTATCCCCATCTCGATCTCTAATAGTTCTGACAGTGGTTGCAGCCAGACCAATATCCTTTCCTATTTTCACAGCCTTCTCTTACCAAATCGTTGCAGAATATCTAATTTTGTCTCCAAGCTGATAGTTTTTTTTTATTTTTAGTGATTCTACCAAAGCTTATTCTACCTTTCCACTTATTTGGCTAAACCAATTACAAGTGTATGTAAAAAAAATATAACTCTGCCAATAAATAAATTGGAAAAATATTTACCTTTTTTGTAAATATTTTTCCAATTTATTTATTGGAAACAACCCGTCGAAAAGTAATAAAAATTTATTATTCAGTATTAAAATTGCGTTGTTTTTCAGTTAGAAAGGGAATCCCCGAGTTTATACAGAACCATAATTTATGTTGGAAATTTGGTTTTGTATCTGTTGATCGAATAGTTGGGTATATCAGTCACATTGTAGTTACTGGTTATGGTAAAGTAAGATGTAATATTTAAAACGATTGACATGAACTTCAAGCGAATGATTTTCCTTAATATAGGTCTGGCCGGATCATTCAAAGATCGAACTATCAGAAAAGATCGCTTCGGTCTTTATAATTGTATGGATATTTAATTACTCACAGTCCTGGACACTTCTGACATATAAAGGGTTCAAAATATGTTATCAGAAGATTTCCAGTAATTAGAAATTCGTATTCCAGCATCCATACCGAATGGCATTTCTAATTTATATAAACGTAATCTATGCTTTAAATTGCATTTATACCAGGTGAATAATAATTGCTGGTTATATTTTTCAATCAATAACAACAGTAACAATATATATATATATATATATATATATATATATATATATATATATATATATATATATATATATATATATATATATATCTATATATATATATATATATATATATATATATATATATATATATATATATATATATATATAAATATATACAGTGTATATATATATATACAGTGGGTGGCCATATTATTAGGGACACACTGAATTTGGTAGAAATGATGAATTACTGGTACAATAAAAACCATTTGAGGTTTTTGTAAAAAAATATATTATTATAGTAATCAAATTCTTCTTATATTGCTGTTCAAAAAAATTAATAAAATAATTCAATTTTTAATTAAAATAATAAATATAGGTACTTATGATAAAATCCAATATTTTGTTACTTATCCTTTAGCAGTAATCACAGCTTGTATTCTTCGTGGCATGCTTTCTATGCAATTTTTTTCTATAGTTTTTAGCTCTGGAGATCGGTACCATACCGTAATCAGCTTCTCAATTAGCTTAACCTTAGTTGTTATGACTTCTTGGACAATCCGCTGTTTAGTGAATTCTCAAATATTCTCGATCGGGTTCATGTCCGGCGAATTGCCCGGCCAAGGCGAAACCTCGATCCAATTTTTATTTAAAAATGCTGTTATACATTTTGCCTTATGGCATGGTGTCGAATCTATTGTTTTGAATTCTTCAATATTTTGATGTACTGCTTCTGGTTCATCATGCCTTCGACTATGTACAGCCTTCCCATTCCACTAGTACTTATAACGGACCACACCATTACTATTACGGGGTGTTTTACCCGCTCAACAATGTAATCCGGATTATATTTCTCGTAAGGACGCCGGCGAACGAAAGAAGACTTGTCAACCAAAATTTCAAAGGTCGACTCATCTGAGAAACAAACCTGGAAACAACAGTATAGTGTAAGTTTTTTTCTTTATCATTATCTTTTAGAATAAACAACCTCACTCCAATCTTCGACTGTCAAATAACGATAAGTGTGTGCCCATTGTAATCACTTTTTTTATCGACGCGGTCTGTCTTGGTTTCTTAGTTGGTCGACGCCCGATTATAATCCGGATTGCATTGTTGAGCGGGTAAAACACCCCGTTAAATTGAACGCCGGTTAAATAAGAAACCGGAGAAATTTGCATACGAAACGATTGCATACGAAAGCATCGTGTGCACAGAAGCAAATTTAATACAATTATTCATTCGTATCATCACCTTCATTGTGGTTATAAGTGATATTTAAAATTAAATTAAAATAAAAGTTAATCAATTACGCATACGACTTTCGCAGGTAAGAATGTTCTAATTAATATTTACTTAAAAATTTGTGTTTGTTCATAAATCGAAACGTTCATAAATCGAATTCGTTTGTTTCAGACAGTTCAATTATATAAGTTCGCTGCAGAAAAACCAAACATGACTGTTAAGAACTGTTTGGAATACCTTTGCTCCAGTGCTATACTATCGAGGTATACATGGTCTGGGCAGAATTTTCTCTCGAAAGGTAAACAATTAGATTCTTATTTTTATTCAAAAAATATAAATTTATTGTATAATAAAAGTAATTCAAATTTTTTTTCCTTTTTCATTATAGACATTAATTAACTGGTATTCACAGAGTATATAAATATCGTTGAACTTTTACGAAGCTTTCACAATTATTTTAAACCATCTTATGCAGTTCCTACCGAAAAAATTATATTAAGCGTAAAAGAGTTTTTAAAACGAAGCAACTTTCGCTACAATCGTAGCAAAAATAAGTAATAAACTTAAAAAATGCGTCTTTTCGGGCAATGTTTAGAGGTTGTGGTTGTTATCCCTGGACTTCATATAAAGTTAATCTAAGCAATAACATTCAAACTAGGTTTAATTAATGATGTATTTCATTAATTGAACCTAGTTTACTCTCGAAACATTACCCAGCAAAAACGTAACTAATTAAACATGTTATAAGTTCCTATTTAAAAAGACTGAAATTTTAAGTTTTATTTTATAAAATGAATTTGTTTTTATACAATAAATGAAATAATTTTTTTTTAAATATTAAATGGTTTTTTGTTATGCATAGAAGTCAATAATTCGATTCGAAAAGCAGTGTCAGAAAAAAGGGTTTTATTGCGGAAAATGCCCATGGCAATTAACCGACCAAACGTTTGGTTCATTTAAATGCGACGGTTAGCCGGAACTCCTTTATTGTAGACCAAGTTGGTTTAAGAGTCCATAAAAACTAGAAAATCTTGAAGTTAACAGTCGGTTAGTTAATAATACTTAGGTTTGTTTTCCAAAAAAACAAGTTTCATTTACAATATCAACGAACTGTAAAATGCGCCATAGTAAGAAGGACCGACCAAGGTGTTCTATAATCCGGTTATTTAGTTGTATATAGGTAAATGAGTCTATCAATAACCTCACCGGTCCCTCAGTCACACATAGGTTATTTTTCAGTACTAAATTTAAAATTTGTTTGTCGGGATATATATATATATATATATATATATATATATATATATATATATATATATATATATATATATGTAAGGATATGTATATATATAGAGAAAATCAAGTAACACCTGGGCGAGTTTTTTTTGTACCTAAAGTCTCAATTTTGATTTAAATCATGTCTGATATGTCTGATAATGGAAAATCTCAAATAATTGGGTATAAAAATATTGCCAACACATTATTACGCAAAATTAAATCCTCAAATAATAAATAAATATAATTTATATGTCTATAATTTATACGTGTTTTGATATGATGTAAATATAATTTATATACATATTAAAACATATATGCACCAACATTAGTCCACATCAAATAATTATGATAGCAACCAATGATTTTTGTTTTTTTTTTGCTCTGGCAAAGCACAAAACTTTTAAATACATTGCATCATATATGTAATTACTCGCACATATGTTGCTTTCAAAATTTAAATAATAAAAATACCTGGAAAATAATAAGACGTACGAGCGCAGGTATCAGTATTTTCATCCCTCATTAATAATATTTGACATATGTGCTTTTATAACATCATTATTATTATGTATGTGGTGAGTACTTTGTGTGTTTCATACCCATTTGTATGAATCGATACTGTTGTTGTAAAGCTTATGCTACCTTGTAGGTTCCATTACGTTAAAAAAAAATTATTATTTTCATAAAAATTTTATTTTCGTTTTAAATTACCAATTTACATATTTTATGTCGAATTGATGCATCCAAACATAATGTGCTTTGACGTGCTTGTAAATATATGGTACGTTGTTTAAGGGTTAAAAGATCACGACCAATATGCAACATTTAATTGCTATTTGTATGTGTCTATGATCAACCATACAGTAGTTGCAGTGACAAATATATAGTTAGTTGAATGATAAACCACGTATACAACAAATTTATGCTTATACAAATCACGTGCACCTTTATGTCTAACTCAATTTTCTAGGTCAAAACCATTTCAGTTTTCTGTTGTGTTTATACTTACTTATCTTCAATACCTTAATTGGTATAATTGGATTATATACGAAGGTAAAAATCATAGCATTTGCTATAATCAGTCTAACATCTAACAATGTATACATTTTTATCATCTATCCTTTGTGTGCTATATACTGAGGTCAACGGTTAAAAAACTTAATACTGGATTTATGTTACTAATCCTGATGAATACGTTAAATTTAATTTTGCTTTTGTATTATATTTAGAAGGCAAATTTTATGTGATTTATGGTATTTTATTATGATTTAGATGAAATAAATTCATTGTTCTTATAAAAACATTTAAATGAGTATAGTGGACAAAATGGCATGACGGTCAAATTTATCTTTATAACACGCCGTCCTCTTAAACTACGTCTCTTAAATTCCAAAAAACAAGTTTCGTTATTTTTGCCCCGTAGATAAATAAATATCAATACCTTCTGTCATCTAAATTTTAGAGATTGTTTCATCGGAATATGTGACGTTTCAATTTACAAAACAGAATGAAAGTGAGTGATAAAATATGGTTATGAAAAGTGAAATTCCAAAATGATAAAGAGTCTGTTCTGTGTATACCCAAAGTGTTTTGATTTACATTTCTTACAAAATTTCGTTGATAGGAAAATACTCAGACTCACCCAGCTTGTGAAAATGTTACTCCCTCTGATAGATTTGTAGGTTGAGGTTATAAAAGTATCTATTTTCTTTTATAAACTCAACTCTACAAAAAAGTGCCAAACGTATGACTATGTGATTAGTCTGGTATTATTCTGTTATATATTTTAGAATTGGCATACCATATTTTGAAAATGGATTTAAAGTTAATTTAGATTCAAACTTAGATACATCAATCATTGTTCCACCCACTGAGATTCAACAGGAAATTCTAATTACAAAATAATGGTTGGAAGTTCGATTTACATAACCTATCGCTATGATTCAAATTGCAAACAATTCACTTAATCGTCAATCGATACTATGTATGAATCTATCTAATTATGTTATTATGTAAAATAAAACAAACATACCCTCAAGTCAAAATGTATTGTTTTGTAAATATGGAATGTAAATCGTTTAAATGATACTTCAAGAGATTTATCGAGTTTATGTGGATTGGTGACTTTAATGCTAGAGCTGGCAGAAATCAGACCGACTTATGTAACAATATAAGTCCGCACTCCCGACACGAAACTGCCACCGATAATGGGGAAAGAATGATGTACTTTGCAATCGCTCATGATCTTAAAGTAGCAAGTACATTCTTTTCTCATAAATACATCCATTTAGAAACATGGACACATCCACGTAAAACATCCCGAAGCCAAATTGACCATGTGTTGATTTCAAAAGGGCGGGCTCCGGTTATCTAAGACGTGATATCGTATCGGTCGTGAACAAAATTCGTAAGCAGTGACCATTTTATGGTTGCTGCAAAGAAAAGTACGATTCGTCGGTCTATAATACCTTAGTATAATATTGTCAATATTCGAAAATTTATATAATGACTCACAAGAAATAAAAACTAGATGTAAGTATCTTGAACCTGAGTATGGACGTGTAGCTTTTGGCACAAGTGTACTCACATTGTAATAAATGTTAAAATCATAAACGGCAAGAAAACTTGTAATGTCAAAACCTTCTGTTTTAATCACTGTACAAAAGAAATTGATATGAAGACAAAAAATTATTCACTTGGAATAACAAAAATCACATTTAAAATTTTCTTCATTAAGAAAAGTTATTTTGAGAGCGGAGAAGACAATAGGGAACAAAAGTTTTATTTTTTTATAAGCACAGAAAAGGGCTTTTATTTTATCTCCCTTCTGTGTTCCTGCCTTTTAAAGTCACTATATAGGTGTATGTGTATGTATAAGAAAGTAATTAGACATTTTATAAATAGAAAAAAATAAAGAAGAAGAAAATCGTTTTCTGCACACCACAATGGTTGTGATTGTGACTTTAAAATGATATGACAAAGGCATATTTTTTCATCTGGAAAAATATAAAATTTCCAGATTGTCAGGCATATTACCAAAAAAAAGCGAAGAACAACCTCTACCTATAATAATAAAATTCTCTCTACTCCTTTTAAGATTATATAATTTTTGTGCTTTTGTTTTTTAACTGTGGGAGGCTGTTATAAATATGTCAGTCAAACGTTTCAACACACACACACACACACCAGTTTGTATATAAATTTATTCATGAACATACTACTGATATATATTCAGATGTGTAGTTTACATATGTACATGTGTAGATAAGATCTTAGGGGATAGCTGCAACAACGACATGTATAACTTTCGTTTTAATTTATTATTTCGGTCCTATATATGGATTATTTGACATCATGATTATACTGTCGTGTGTAATGTTTATAGAAAGATAAACAATCTTTTGCTCTTAGGTGAAATGAGTTAGATGGAAAATTTACTATACGAATTATAAACACATAGATAATTACCAAAATGAGGTAATAAATTCCCAATTTCCACGTACGAGTCATAGTTGCAATAGTTTTTATTTATTTTATTTATTTTATTATATTTTTATCGTGCAACTTCAAACTACCCGGTGGATTTACTGTCCCTTAAAGGACATAGTTGCATCTCATGGTCGAGTTTTAAGATTTTTACAGATTAATTATTTATTTTTAGTTCCGATAAACGATAGTAAGTAGTTCCAATAAATGATAGTAAGTAGTAGTCTGAAAAAAAGTAAGTATTTTTTTCAGAGGCTCGCAGAGTTTTATGTACACATGAAGAATTCAAAATGCGTTTTCGGCGCAACCACGGCAATCAAAAGGATTCAGCAATTCAAAGGCATGGTAAAGTACTATAACCGATTTATACCCAATCTTGCTGAAACATTCGCTCCAATTTATTCTCATTTGTCAGCTTTACTAAATAAGCCCAAGATGCAAACGAACTTTTCTTGGCCAGTACGCTTTCGAAAAGCTTCAGAGTAAACTAGTAAACATAACACTGTTAGCACATTCGCTAAACAACGCAAGATTCAGCGTGACTACTGATGCATCGAACACAACCGTCGGAGCTGTTCTGCTACAGTACATTATCAATTGTTGGGAATTGATGAAGTTTTTCTCAAAGAAACCAGATCGGATGCCGAAAAGAAATACTTTGCATTCGATCGTCAATTACTCGCAATATATCTATCAGTAAAACACTTTAGATATTTTATGAAGGGTCGGGAATTCACCATTTACACGAACCGTAGGCCTCTTGACAAAAGCAATTCAGTTTAAAACTGATCGTAATCCATCATAAGCGAACCACTTGGATTACATAAGGCAATTTACTACGGACATCCAATATGTGCGCGATAAAAACAACGTGGTTGCAAACATACTACAGTTGATACGTATTTCGACTACAAAAAAATTATCTCAGCCCAAAAAGCGGACTTAAAACTTCAGAATTTATTTTCTGGTTCTGAACGTCACTAGTTCCACCGTAAAACTATAGCGTTTTAAAAAACCTGGCTTCGAGATCTACTGCGAAACATCAACAAGCACTAATCACCCTTACATCGCAGAAACGTTATCAAAATTAATTCTAGGTATTTATACAAAACGAAAGAGCTATTCCGACGAGTACAAAAACGGAATCGTGGAAGACTCCATGGGTGTAAATCTTATAATTTTCTGTAAAGAGAATATACAGACTACAATAACCTGTCGACCAAGGAAATGAGAAAAAACGCAGTTGGATTAGGTCGGCAGCCGATATTTTCTGAGTTGGAAGAAAGTATCTGGGAGTGGATAGCCGATATAAGATCAATGGATTTGGTTGTGCACAGAGCTGATATTCAAAAATTTGCCCTTGAAACGGCAGTTGAATTAAATATACACAGACAACTTCCTTAAACGACATGAACTGACTCTAAGGAAATCAACAACAATGTAAAAGCTGGAAGACAATTAAGTTGTTAAACGTGCACTTGCGTTTAAGCTTTTTGTAGATGGTATCGATTTTTCGAACTCTACAACATGATTGCTATGAATGATACCGCGTTATTCATAGACCAAGGACTTCAAACGACAGTCCACCATAAGGCTTCTTCGTCAATTTACATTCCTTCTACCGGTTACGATAGTGCACGTGTTACGTGTATTTTGGCAATTCGCCCAGGTGGCATTTTTAATCACTAAAGGTAAACAAGACTAGATTCAACGCGTTTCAGGAGTTTATGCCATTGAAAGTGAAAAAGCCGTTATAAGAAAGTGGGTTGATTTTATGCTGCCTCCATTGTCTAGTGGCGAAATGGAGGTTTACTAGTTTGGGATTCAGCCAGTACTCACCGCGCTAAAGAAATGAAAAACTTTCTTGCTAAACGGAAGACTGAACAAATAATGACTCCGGCAGGAGTGACTGGTTACCTCCAGACACTTGACATTGCACCAATTCATGACATCAATGAATATATTGAGCACAGAATGTTGAGAAATCATCTAGGTAATTTTATAAAACCTGGCTTACAAGAAGTAGTGAACTGGGTAAACAATTCATGGAACAAAATAACTGACAGTTGTGTTTCCGGACAGGCTACTTATACAAAAAGTATTCATTTAACGATATCTTTATTGCAAGACATGAGAGATTCGGGCCAATGATTCAACAAATAATGGATTTGGAAGAAAATCAGAATTTGATAATTTATGACGATGTTCCATAAGAAGATGACATGAGTGTAATTGAATAAATTTAAATTTCTGTATTCTGTGTAAAATATATATATGTATATATATATATATATATATATATATCTATATATATATATATATATATATATATATATATATATATATATATTGTTACGTTTTCCTGGTAGGGATTCAAACCAGTCCTCGGTTCGATCACTGGATTGTGAATAATTAAAATCACTTGCTGGTTTTTCACTATAAGTTTTATTAACAATTACTATTACTTTCACTATTTCTTTTTTTATCACTTTTTCCGATTTTAATTTATCGTTGATCCCATTCAGACTGAACCTCTACGATTTCTGTTCGCGTATTTATACTAATTTTGCCAGCTTCTCGGGCATAGTAGAATTTTCCATTTCTTTATTATTTCGCCTGTATACTGCGATTCATGCTGATTTCTAATTATGAACATTTAGTACTTCGATTCAATCAGAGATGTCACCCGTGTCCGTAACACTACCCTCCGCCCAAACCTGTTCGTCCCGAACAGGATCCAATTCCCTTCCTCTATAGAGAGCCAATTTTTCCAAATGTAAAATCTTTCAATCAAATCAAAATTTGATATTATAAGTTCAAAAATATTCCTTATAGTGGATTTTTATTTTTTATATTATAAATATATTTCGGCAATCAAGAAATACTGAGTTCATGATAAATACTGAAGATGGCAACTTGATTGCCGAAATATATTTATAATATAAAAAATAAAAATCCACTATAAGGAATATTTTTGAACTTATAATATCAAATTTTGATTTGATTGAATTTAAAAGTGGAATAAGTCACACATTAGAGAAATTCTTAATATGAATTTCAACAATGTAAAATCTTTGGTTTTCCTCGGATACCCTTATGAATTCGGTAGATCACATCATTGATTTTTGTAATCACCTTGTATGGTCCTTCCCAGCCAGGTTACAGTTTTGGTGATAAGCCTCTCTACAGTTGTAAGTTGTGAAGCCAGACTGACTGCTTTAGATTTCAGGCCTCGGATTTCATATCGAGGTTTCACCCTGTTTCTTGGCACTCTTATGATTTCTACTGGCTGCTCTTCTTTATTGAGTTTCACAACTCCCAACTTGTCTATAGTAATATTATCTTCCATTTCACCGCGATTTTCTGTTGAATGTCTCACTATAATTCTTCGAACGATTGGCTCACCGTTATTTAACTGCATTTGTCCACAGGTTAATGTAATCTCCACAGGTTAATGTAGCACGCCCTATGTCCAAAACGAATTTGTTCTTCTTGATGAAGTCCACTCCCAAAATGACCTCATCGACAATATCAGCCACCAAAACTTCATGACACAAGTCCCTGTTACCAATTCGTAAGGCCATTTCCTCTTTTCCTTGATTTCTGCACTTTCGTCGGTTGCTGTTTGCAGTTTTTATCCTGCAATTGGCTGAAGTTCATTTTTTATTAAATCAGCCTGCACAATCGTCCGCATTGCTCCTGCATCTAGTGTTATCATACAGGCTCTTCCGTTGATTTTTCCGTCTAATGTTAAGCCATCACCACCTCTTGTCAACCGTGGAACGGGGATGACTGTCATGCTAGATTTTGTTGAGAAGTTAGATTTCTTTCTTTATCGACCTTCTCATTTATTGTTTGCAATATTACAGGACCCTCCTTCTCTTCTGATCCCTTGCAATCTTCCCTTTTTCTCCAATACAATGATGATGGTATCATTGACCGCTTACGTTTTATTTCCCAACAATCCCTTGAAATATGACCAGATTTGTCACATATCCAACATCTAATTCTACCTTTTTTAGACCGAAACTTTATTGGCAGCCAATCATTTCCTGGTTTGTTGTAACTTGATGAGTAATATTGGCCTTGTTCTTATCCGACTCGTCGTATTTTTACCTCTAGTATTATCATCTTGTTAACATTCTCGATCGTTAAAGCACAAGCTATGGTCTCCGCAAATGTTGTTTTCGATGCTAACGCAATCACTCGTCTTGTTTCTTCGTCACGAATACCATCAGTAAACGCATCAATTTTTATTCTTTCCGTGTATTCGGGAGCCATATTGAAGTTGGTGAGGTGCACCAATCGCTCAGTATCTGTTGCAAACTTCTGTCCATCCTGTATAGCTCTCGCTTATGATCAGCACCATATTTTCGTTCCAAAGCTAGCATGACTCTATCAAAGTCACCGCGTTCGGATTCTGGAAGGATCTGCAACATTTCTGTCGCACCGCCTTTTAACGTCACTATGAAAGATGCGACCTGGTCTTCCTTACACCTATTATTTCTTAATGCAGCCGATTCAAATTATAATTTGAAAATGTTGAACGACGTTGTTCCGTCGAATGTCGGAGGCTTTAATTTAATTCCGCTGACTGGTTTCAAGATTTGAGAAACACCGCCATTAGTTTTAATGTCTACCATCTCTTTTTGATGTTTCAAAACCCTTTCATCAGTCGCTTCAAATTTTTCGTTCATTTCACATTTAAATGTATCCACTTTGGCATTAAACGAGATTGACATTTCTCGGAACTTTTCACTCACTTCAAATATAAAATGCCGTTGAATATTATCTTGTTCTTTCCTTGTTTCTTGACCGGGTTTCTAATTTTCTTGGCTGGTCAACATATCAGTTTTCAAATTTTCTTGGCCAGTTTTCAGTTCGGTTTTTAAATTTTGTTCTAAACCACTCATATCATTTGTTGCATCGCTGCCATTAGTTGCCCCATATCAAAATTTGTAGGTGCCGGGGTCGGTTTATATATATATATATATATATATATATATATATATATATATATTTATATATGTATATATATATATATATATATATATGTATATATATATATATATATATATATATATATATATATATATATATATATGTATATATATATATATATATATATATATATATATATATATATATATATATATATATATATATATATATATATATATATATATATATATATATATATTATATATTTATATATATATATATATATATATATATATATATATATATATGTATGTATGTATGTTTCAGACTTTGTGTATGTTATAGTTCACTGTATGACAGTCATAAAATTCGTTTAAAAACATGTTGCAATACCTAATTAATAAATTCCCTCGAGAATTATATTTTACAAGCAACATTTTTCTGTGGAAAGTGTTTATTTTTCTAATAATAATAATAATAATAATACTAATAATGCTGAAAAATTAAAACACATTTTCAAATAATAATGACATCAATAATTTACATCAATGTTATTAATTTCACATATATGTATGCACAATGGCGACGTATGAATACGATAGACCGAAGTATATATGTATATATGCATTAAAGTAAGTTATCTTTAAACTTAATAAAATAATACATCTCATACATTATACAGGGCGCTACGGGTTAATGTTGACAGGTTGTCAAAAAGTATTAAACTTGCTGCTCAGAATTAGGCAACTAGTTTACTCTAAATATTTGCACACTCTGTATAATGAAAATGGGTTCTGTACTGGTGTTGTATGTTCATATTTTATGCAAACACATTTTAGTAGCATAACAAATATAAAATCAAATGTCAATGTTTAATTGACATAAAATAAATTAAATAAATATTTAATTTATGCAATAGCACATAATATATGAAGTTAAGAAAATTAATTAAATAAATAATGTGCATATAATTTATATAAAGTGATTTCTTATACATATGTGCGTTTTAGAGTTCTTAAATATTTAATTTCAATCAAAAATTTAAAGATTTCAGAATATTTTGTAGGTATATAGTAATCCGGATTATTGACGACTCAGACGCGGTTCTTAATTGCAACCAGGGTTTAGTCAAACTTAAAAATTTATATTAAGCATAATAAAATGTGTAAGATTAGCCATTTGTCCCTGGTGAGGTTATGTAACTCCACTTAATCACGCTCCACCATTAATGACACTGCACTAAATATCCATGACGAACCGCTTACCGTTGGTGGTGACACTAGTATTTAATACTTCACTGATAAAAATAAAACATGTCCGATACGGCGACTGCTAATATATAAATCAAATGGATTCTCGACCTTTCTATTCTATTCGCAAGTGTTATATAAATATCAGTGTAGCATACTTCGAGATGTTTTCATGCGTCACTGTATAGTAGTGTCTGCAAGTGGTTTCGATTCACTCGTTGCATTCTAATAAATGCTGATTTCCTCGTTATAAAGTGTTATCTCATCTCGTTAGTACTTTACAAACCGAAAGCGGCCATCATTATCGGTTGAGTCATCGAAATGAGAACATCTCCAGTTCACTAAAACTGAAATACAACATAAAATATTGCTAACCATCTCTTATTTTGACCATCTACCACGTACTATAACCACTCGACTATACTACAAAATTTTATACTACTATACTACAACATTTTTTCATCTCTGACATTATTAATGTATACAAAACGATGATATCGATCAGCCCCAAATAACTTTTCATATATTCTTGTAAAATATTCTCAAGAATCGTGTTTGTTTAGTCTGAAGCTGAAGCTATTTCTAATCACGTCTGAACTGAGACCTTACAAAACATTAATATGGATTGATGCAGCGCATTGCTGCCCAACGAACGCTTTTGCCACAGTAAACAAGTCACTTTTGATCTATCTAGTAATATATCTATCTAGTAATATAAATATATAGTAGTGATGACATCAATTATAACGTTTATTTGACAGTAACATTTGTGATCGATGGCCAGCCTCTTCTCAAAATCTTCATCTAGAATTACTGGTTTTCCACATGCACCGAAAATCGATTGCAACAGTGAACATTGACACAACATATGGGTTCGATTTATAATACAACTCAACAAATACATTTAGAGCAGTCGAGTTGACGATGAAATCAAACGATTATGATAAAGTATAAGTTTCATAGCAAAATATCCGATCAGAATAAGTGACAGAATTTGGAACTTTATATTCCTAACGACGATGAAGTAGCGGACAACTGGCGTACATAATTTTAGATTGTTTTGCAACACAATTATCATTATCCAAAGCTGAAACGAATGCAATGATAATACTCGCCCATGCCTATGTGTGCTATGTCGAGAAAGCCAAATAACGCATCAAGGTTTTTCTATTAATTATCAAGGTCAAGTGAAGGTCGGAATATGAAAAAAAATTCATTGAATTTTTCCCGACGTTAAAAGTAGACCCAACGATTAAGTAAGAAATCATCAAATTCCATCATCCATGGATCAATACCTACAGAACTATTGTTTAGTCATCTAATTTGATTGTAATACGAGTTGTTAAATTCTACTCGAGAACACGATACAGATTATGCTATTTAGAAGCACCGCCACTAAAATTTCTTCAGGCAATAACGTATAATTCGCAACCTTATTTAACCCGTATTGAACAAAATTACGAATGAGATAACATCGAAAAATAAATTCGTTATTTAAACCCAGCGATGTTTGCACAAAGTATTCCAAGTCTGAAAATGTATTTTTTTTATATTTTATACTATGCTATCTTTTTTGGAGCTCGAGGCTGTCCCAGCTCTTTCGCATTTTGCTTATTTACGTCCTACTTTACTCCTTAACGGCCAAATCGCGGACGTACGACTATAGGTCCGATTTTCGTAGAACCATCTGTGCATTGCATAGCTCCATGCTAGCCTATAGTACTGACATGGAAGATGGGTCCGCCCATGAGTTCTGCACTCCAACAAAGGGTCATAGATGTGTTCATTTACACCATCGATCGTAATCAGATGATGAAAAGTCCCTTTTGCATCCTGCCCCTATTGGGATTCGAACCCGGTACCTCCCGCTCCAACTGCCACAGCTTTAACCACTGAGCTACCTGGGCGGTCATGAAAATGTATTGATGTAGATTTTTGACATTGGATTTTAAAACCAAAATAATGCTTAATGAAAAATTCAAATGTATTATATTCTTCCCTCACATAATGTACATATAGTGTACATATAATTAAAAACAATTTAACTAATACACATCCTGGGTTCATATGGGATTTAACAAAAATGTACACGGCTTTTTACTCTCCAATGTATTAAAATATTTGGTATAATCCAATAGAATATGTTTAATGGTAAAAATAATCATAATATGGATAAATAAGGAAGAAATAATTTTAAGGATTTCAATTCGATGTATTGTATGCTACGATTGTTCTACTACACCATTAGCTTTTTTATAATGTCAGGTTTTATTTGTTATCACTTCTACCAAAAAAATTATAAATAAGCCTACCATTTGAGTTGGTAATACAAGTTTTGTTCACGGTTCTGTGGATTATGTTAATCATATCATAAACTATCCTGTTTAATGATTTCGTTTGCATGATTGCACGCTTTCTGTGAAGCTACAATCGAAGCCATTTTCATATCTTCATATATATGCCACAATATTAATATAGTCAGTTAAACCAAAACAGTTGAGCTACACACTATAGGTGGTCTGGCAACATGTCTTTTGAATATATAAAAAAGATGGCGATCACTGAGTAATACACGAATTTTGGATCTCGCGATTAATTTAATTATTTATTTTCTAATAATTGGCATTAAATGAAATGGTGTATTATGTTGTTTAAGTTATTATAATTTCATATATATATATATATATATATATATATATATATATATATATATATATATATATATATATATATATATATATATATATATATATATATATATATATATATATAATACAGGCTGCTTAATATTTAAAGTGAAATAATAAATAAATATTGTTATTTTTGTGGTGTGAAAGAATTTAATAGTATTGTGTCAAGATGGAGGAAATAAATCAATCATTGATGGCTATAAAACAATCAACATGGAGAATAAATTGCAAATGTAAAAATCTTATATGGAAGAAGTGGTGCGTGATTTTAAGTGCCACATCCAAAAGCAACTGAGTATTTTAACGGATCTGATTACAAAATTTGTTGAAGACTTTGCTCGTTTAAATACTAGAGTAGATATCCTTGAAAGACAACATAAGTGTTGTATTATGGTGGTCAGTGGTACTCCAATACAAAATACTTTGTCTCCAGTTAATATATTTGCAAGAATTTGTGATGCTGTTGAGTACCACCATAAAGTTGAGAATGTTTTTCGACAATATAAAAATGGACCAGTAAACAAGATTATTATTAAATTTTACTCTTTATCCGAAAAAATAGTTTTTTTTAAACAATATGCAAAGTTTGGTGATTTGAAATTGAGTGATATAGGCCTGAAAATTCAAACTCGTATTCACTGTAATGACTCATGAACTAAAACAAACGCAGTTCTGTTACATAAAGCTAAATCTCTACAAAACTCCAAATTAATATCAAAAGCATATAGTAAAAGAGGTCAAATATTTATAACTAGTAACAACAGTAATGAAGGTAAACTGATTACGTCTTTGGATGAGTTAAATAGTATTTGTATTACTCATAAATCTACTTCTGTACCATCTGATAATTCAATTGCAAATACCGTAAATAATGATGAATCATGTGCTGAAAATATTGGTGGTGGTACCTTCATAAATAACAATGATGTTATGATTACATCTAGGACCGTGAGACCGAATAAAAACAAACTAAACAACCCAATACGTCATAAACCTGGTTCATCAACAATGGATGTGAAGTATGTCACAGATCCCAGATTTCTTCAATGTGTATGTATCACACTGTTAAATACAATTCCCATTGGAAATTAAGTACTTTCCTAGAAGAATTTTTAGTACAAATTTAAACTATTGAGTGTTATTTTTGTCGACTTATATATATTAAAAACGATAATTAAGAACTATACCCCGTAATCATACAACAAGAGGTAGTTAAAGGTAGAAAATATATTGGTCTATAATATGTTATAGTCAAAAAAATATTACCAAATTAAATATTGACCAATAATCGCCATCCAATTTCGAGCAAAATATATGTGAATATACTTAACAAGAAAATATTTATTTCAAAAATACCTTGGTCAAGCGACTTTAGCACGAGGTGGTTTAAGAGAGACAATACACTAGTCAACTACATGTAATAGTCAGACCTGGATCAACATCTCTAGGTTTGGCCGATAGCAGCAATCCAATTTCGAGTGAAATTTATGTCAATTTACTCTAAAAGAAAAATTTTCTTAAAAAAATACCTTGGTCAAGCGACTTTACCACGAGGTGGTTTAAGGTAGACAATACACTAGTCAACCTCATGTAATAGTCAGACCTGGATCAACATCTCTAGGATTGGCCGATAATGGCCATCCAATTTCGAGTCAAATATATGTCTTTTTTACTCTAAAAGAAAAATTTTCTTTAAAAAATACCTTGGTCAAACGACTTTAGCACGAGGTGGGATAAGGTAGACAATACACTAGTCAACATCATGAAATAGTCAACATCCCTAGGATTGGCCGATAATGGCCATCCAATTTCGAGTCAAACATATGTCAATATACTTAACAAGAAAAATTTTCTTAAAAAAATACCTTGGTCAAGCGACTTTAGCACGAGGTGGTTTAAGGTAGACAATACACTAGTCAACCTTATGTAATAGTCAGACCTGGATCAAGGATTGGCCATCTCTAGGATTGGCCAATAATGGCCATCCAATTTCTAGTCAAATATATGTTAATATACTCAACCATAGCTGGAATAACATCTCTAGCATTGGCGGATAAGAGCTTGCTGATATTGTTAAAATTTATTCTGTTAAAACGTGAGCAATTTAACATAAACCTAGTAATGATCCAAAGTTTTAGTTGGCCGAAATATTAGAAGGAGCGGATAAATCTACAAAAGAAAAAATATTATAAATTTTTTCTTGAGTACATTTATGTTGGAATCATATAAAAATTAGTACTAATTATATCAAAAACACAAACCACAACATTACCGTCTCAAATCAAGATGGCTCTGCTATTATGCTGATTTTGAGTAACAATTTAAAATGAATAAATGATGCGTACATTGTATTGCTACATATCAACAGTATGAATGTAAATAATTTGAGATCACACTGTAAATTATTTCTTTGATGGGATCATCTTTCGGTTTTTTCGTATTATTCAAAATGAAATTCATACGAGTATCCGGTTGATTTCATTCACACCGCTATCTATCGACAATTACAAAAATTAGTCGGTTCTTAACTAAATAAACCATAGCGAATTTAACAAAGATAAGAACCGAACTACTAGCGGCTCATTTGCCGGTACTAGCGGTTGGTTAGGCAACTATTGTTGAAACATATATATATATACAGTGAAATTTGCTTATAACGACATTGAAAATATCAGTAGGATTCGTCTTTATAACCGAACGTCGCAATAAACAAAATTCGTTTAAAACCCTTAAAAAAATCTTGTCTTAACTTAGTAGTACATACCATATGTACGTAAGATTTTGTTAAGATATTAAAACTATTAAAAGGGGAACATTGTTGACTTTGTTGTATTTTTGTAAAATATTCAGACATGGTTGATTGCTTCATGCATTTGTTCGGTATAAATTCCTGCTCCAATTTTCTGACGGTAAAAAGCACACTTTTAGTGAGCTTGCGACAAGAATTGCACATAACGTTTGATAGTGGATAGTGGCTTCGCATGTTTCAGTAACGGAAAAAAGGGAGGAATAAACCCAGCACTGTTATCAGCGTCATCATCATTTTCCTTGTTAGTGTCATTGATGGATATTCTAATCACCTCGCCTACAATATCTTCTAATGTTACTTTTTCATTGGTTAATATAATTTATAAATTTTTTTTATCTTGGACATATGCTCCTATGAAAGCATACTATTGGGTTAGTTGATTAAGTAGAACTTCATCATCTTCGTCGTATAAATGAGTGTTGCTGTGAGGATTACTCTTTAAACATGATCCGGCATGTCTAAAACAGTTAGCTACTATTTGGCTACTAACCCTATTACACGCTGTAGCAGCCATTTAACCGCATCTATCAATGTTACGACCGTACGACAATGTTTTGATCGCTATTTAACTTTCTGACTAATTTTAATAAGAGATTACGTCTGCAATGGCGTTTAAGGCTTTTTATAACGCCTTGATCCTTCTGCTGTAAAACGGATGATAAGTTTGGTGGCCAAACTTAAAAATAACTTAAAGTGTGAAGGACAGTTGTCGATTAGTAATAAAATACTTTTTTATTTTTAGTCAGATCGGCGTCCCATTTCCGTAAATAGTGCACGAAAACTTTGAACGTCATCGAAGCCTTTTTATTACCTGTATATTTGACAGGTAAAGCTGTAATATTTTTAAAGCACTTGGGTGATCTAATTTTTGCTATATCAAGCAATTTTTTTTGTCACTACCAGCCATGTTAGTTCCTACTAACCAAGTTATTCTCTCCTTAGACATTTTGCCGCCTACACACTTTCACCACTGAACTTACATGCTTTTTCTGGTGTCATTTTATAAAACAAACCGGTTTCGTCGATGTTTTAAATTTCACTTGCTGTGTATCCAACTCCTTAGCCACACAGATGCTATCCACTCATCAAGTGCACCTTACTGAACATCTGCTGACTCGCCAGAAATTTTGCCTAAAACAATTTTGTGTCACTGTTCTGGTACTGCCAATCGATGGTTTTCTGAATTGTGGGTATGGATAGTGTAGCATTGACTGATAACATGAGCGTAAATATTCCAAATGTGGTGTTAAAATCGACTCTAAAGTTTAAAACTGAAGTAAAGATGTATTGTTTTAACGCTCGTAGTTTACTTCCCAAAATGGATGAAGACAGATTGTTTTGAGAAATGTTAATATGGATGTAATATGTGTAACTCAAACATTTTTAAAGAGCCATATCACGGACGGAATGGTTGCCTTAGATGGTTAGGATTTGTATAGATGGGATAGAACTTCAAAGGCCTGTGGAGGTGTATGTGTTTATGTATCTAAGAATATTAGTTCAAAGGTGATTCGTACTTACACTCTACCAAATCTAGAGGCTATTTTAGTTGAAATTGTTGATCCACACAATAAAACAGTTATAATAACAATATATAAACCTCCAGGGAAAATATTTTTGAATAATTTTGAAGAAGTACTAGTAGAGTTTATGCACTCAATTATAGTAATGTTATTATCTGCGGTGATCTAAATTGCAACATTCTTAAAAAAACTATTTCAACCAAACTTGTTGATCTATTAAATGTCTTTTCCTTAAGAATTGTAAATAGTGAACCAACATATTTTTTCAAAAACTCATGTTCAATGCTTGATCTAGTTATCACTAACTCTGAGTCCATTAATTTTGTTAATCAAATTTTTATGGGGTTTTTGAATCATGATTTTTTGTATTGGACTTATGATATATCTTTAAACAGAAGTCAAATTGATATTACTTATCGAGATTTAACAATATTGATTTTAATGGTCTTGTATCGGACTGTGTTCGTTCTAACTGGAAACTTACTCGAACTGTCGTCCCTATAGATGCCAAAATTAAGTTATTCAATGGGTATGTTCATAAGTTGTTTGATAAATGGTTTCTGACAAAAAGACTTAAACCTACAAAGTGTAAACCTCCTTGGTTGAATAATGAGATCTTGGACATAATTTCATTGAGGGAGCATGCTTACAATATATGGAAAAAAAAGCCGTAACACTAGTGATAGAATAATTTTTTGCATGATTAGAAACGACGCAGTAAAGTCGATTAGAAGTAGCAAAATAACTTATTTTAATAAAATATTTAGTCCTAGTCAGCCACCTAAAATATTTTGGAAATCTGTAAATCAAAGTCTCTGGTTGTGGAATCATGTAATAATGAACGGGATGGAGCTTTTTGCTTTAGAAATATTGAACTGGGTGAACTATTTCTAGCCCTCAATTTCATTTCTTCTGACGCTGTTGGAATAGATGGTATTCACTTAAAGTTTATTAAGATCTTATTTCCTTTTGTTGGGAAATATCTGTTGAGTATATTCAATTACATCATTATGTCATCTACTTTTCCTCGAGATTGGAAAAAAGCAAAACTAATACCAGTTCCAAAATTATCTAAAGCGAATAGTGTAAGCTAGTTTCGACCTATTAGTATATTACCGTCATTGTCAAAAGTTTTTGAAGTAGTATTACGAACCCAGCTGGTTAAGTTTTTGGAAGAGCACAAGTTGCTTAATAATTTTCAATCGGCCTATAGAAGTAATCATAGCACTCAAACTGCTGTACTGGATGTAGTTGACAGTGTACGAAGAAGCGCGAATGTAAATCGGAGCACAATTTTGGTCCTGCTGGATTTAAGTAAGGCATTTGATTCAATTGACCCTATATTATTGAACAACAAATTATGCAATGAATTTCGATTTTTAAAAACGGCATCTAAAGTGATTTTATCTTACTTGGCAGAAATTCTTTTTCAGATAGGCGTAGTTTGTATTTTGGTGTGCCTCAAGGTTCTGTGTTAGGACCACTTTTGTTCTCAATGTATATTAATGACATATCTTTGGTTTTACATTATTGTAAATATCATATTTTTGCTGATGATGTTCAGTTGTATTTAGATTTTTCTAAAGGAAATCATATTGACTGCGTGAGTACAATAAATGAGGATATACGTAGGATTTCGGAATGGTCTTGTGTAAATAAAATTAAATTAAATGCAAATAAAACCCAATCATCTCTCACCGATTAATGTTGAGGGGATTTTTGTTAAATATTCAGATACTGTAAAAGACCTTGGGATATTGATTAATAATACTCTAAGTTGGGATCATCAGATAAATAATATGGTAAAAATTTTTTTTTCAGTTTAAGGAAGCTAAAATCAGCAACCAAATATGGGTCTATTGAACTAAGAATGAGATTATTTATGTCTTATGTAATGCCACATTTTTTATTTGGAGATCTTGTGTTTTTTGGATTGTTTGAGTACAATGTGAAAAGGCTGGAAAGGGCATTTAATGAAGGTATAAGGTATATTTATGGATTGAAAAAGTATGATCATATTTCAAACTACATACCTATTGTTCTGGGATGTAGATTGAATGAGTACTATGATTTTAGAGTGTGTTTAACAATTTTCAAAACTTTGCGTAATAAAAATCCAGGTTACCTATATGACAAATTGAGAGCAGCAAGATCTTCGAGAACTGATATGCTGATTTTGCTAACTAATAAACAACACTATTTAGGCTCTTCATTTTTCGTTCGTGGTGTCAGTTTGTGGATTCGCTTGCCGATACACGTTAGGAATTCTTCGTCGATTGGGGGTTTTAGGAGAAACTATTCTAATTTTTTTAATTTTAAGTTTTAAAAACATGAATCATTAATTAATGTTAATTGTCGTTGTTGATTTTGTTTTTAACTAGTTTAACTTTTTAAGAATTTATATTTGAAATGATTGGATGCTATTTATTAAATTAGAATTATATTAATATATTTAAGTATAATTGACGTGATTAAGATCTGCTTGCTAAAGTAAAATGCTGTAATATATTTTGTACAAGCGTCAGCTTTTATATATTAATAAAGATAATAATAATAATATATCTCTATTTTTTGGTCAGGTATCTAATGAAAAGAATTCCTGCGATAAGAACTATAATGATGAGAATCAATTCCTATATCCGCTGACCATTCAAAATTCTCTTCATCGGAAACCAGTTCATCTGTCTCTTCGAAACATTTTAGAACTATATGTATAAAAATGTATCTATGGCTTGAAGGCCGTTAAAAGCTCTAACCGCGTCTCAATTGAGACCTAAGTACGAATTGGTGCACATTGTAGGTGGTCAGCCCACCGCATCGCTTTTTATGTCATCCGGTGCATGTTAATTTCTGGTCAACGGCGAGAATGAGAAATTCTCTTAACGATTAAGCTACAACCGGCGACAACTTTGTATACAAATTATGGAATTGTATACTACCGAGTATATCAGCTAAAACTGAAACAAAAGTTCATATCTGTTCACAAACGAGACCATCAGGAATAAAAATTACAAATAGTAAATGGTCGAACAACTGATTCAAAGCTTTAAATCACCTCATCTATCATTACATCGCCAAAACTGAACTTGCTATGACCATGTTGTGTACTGAAGAATTTAAGAGCAAATTTTCTGAAGATATACCCAGTAAGATTTCCGGTTGTTATATCTTTGTATTTAAAAAAAAATTGTGGCAAAAGAAAATAATTAAGAAACAACAGCTTCAAAATAGTTCTGAATAGTTTTATGTACTGACTATGTTCATTGAATGTTGGTTTAACAGATCCGTGCCTTGTGTATCATAAACACGATATGACAAGATAAAAACTAACTATAGCAACTATTCATCACATTAAAGAATACAACGGTCATGAGAATTAAGGTATGCCACGCAGCAAAGTAAGTTGTACCAAAAACATAATCTCTAAAGTAGAAATCGCTTTCAGTTTCCAATCGACCACCGCTAGTACCCGTAAGTAATTTGACTCTGAACTACCAGCTGTTAATCCTCGGGTACTATAGCGGTTGGTTGATTGGAAAGCGACTAGTAGAATTAAGTTAAGGTATTCCTAAGTATATACACTTTAATACACTTAGAGATAAAAAATGATTTGCCAGTTATACGAGTACATAGCCCATTAAAAAGAATATTTATCGTGATATATCATTGTTCAAGCTTGGACAATTCATTTTCGTGAGTAAATTGATTAAAATTAAGTATTAGTTTCAATTCGTTTTTTAAGTAATTACCGCGGACTACTTATGTCGATCATACTCATATATTCTTCTGACTTAATTTATGTGCATTCATGATTCGAGGATGTGCACTAAATCCTGAACATAAGTTATAAATCTTAAAACTATATCCTAAATCGCAAACACAACTACAAGTAGAATTTGTTGAAAATTCAAGCTGTTGTTTTTCTCGAATTCATGATGAGTATGTGCAGACTGTACTATAGTCACTACAACTATAATAATTTTAAGCGGTTTACAACTTTAAAGTTATTTATCTCTAAATATAGATCAAGTGTTTTCTACATTCTAGTCTATACAAGATAATGTCACATCCTTGTTCTTTGCAGTTTTTGTTGCTTCTCTGGTGAAGAAACACAATCGAATTTTAGACAAACATTCTACCTTATCTCGTTTGTATTTTTACTTTTATTAATTTAGCGGATATATATATATATATATATATATATATATATATATATATATATATATATATATATATATATATATATATATATATATATATATATGTATATATATATATATATATATATATATATATATATATATATATATATATATATATATATATATTATATATATATATATATATATATATATATATATATATATATATGTATATATATATATATATATATATATATATATATATATATATATATATATATATATATAAAGCATTTATTTCCAACTAGCAGATACACCATGGAAAAATGAGTAAAATTCAAACTGAAAATAAATTTTATTTGTTGTTTTCGTTAACACACACAGATACTGTAAATATTTTTCTTGAATACCGTGTAAAAATAAATATTAAATTGTTTAAAGTTTAGGTATTTCGTTTGAATTAGATTGGTTTTTGAAGTAGAATAAGTGAAAATGAGTGTTTTTATATTGAGTATGTTGTTCAAACAAACAATTTAGATTGTTGAAAAGTGGGTAGTGAAGGTGTTCAATACAACTTATTTTCTATTTCAACATTTCAACAAATTCAACAATTTTTAAAACCCTTTCATAGAAACAAATAGATATGTTAGCTTTTTTGCATAAATCATATTATATATATATATATATATATATATATATATATATATATATATATATATATATATATATATATATATATATATAAAAAGGGTGATTTTTTAAGAGCTTGAGAACTTTTTTTTAAAAAAAAACGCATAAAATTTGCAAAATCTCATCGGTTCTTTATTTGAAACGTTAGATTGGTCCATGACATTTACTTTTTGAAGATAATTTCATTTAAATGTTGACCGCGGTTGCGTCTTAGGTGGTCCATTCGGAAAGTCCAATTTTGGGCAACTTTTTCGAGCATTTCGGCCGGAATAGCCCGAATTTCTTCGGAAATGTTGTCTTCCAAAACTGGAATAGTTGCTGGCTTATTTCTGTAGACTTTAGACTTGACGTAGCCCCACAAAAAATAGTCTAAAGGCGTCAAATCGCATGATCTTGGTGGCCAACTTACCGGGCCATTTCTTGAGATGAATTGTTCTCCGAAGTTTTCCCTCAAAATGGCCATAGAATCGCGAGCTGTGTGGCATGTAGCGCCATCTTGTTGAAACCACATGTCAACTAAGTTCAGTTCTTCCATTTTTGGCAACAAAAAGTTTGTTAGCATCGAACGATAGCGATCGCCATTCACCGTAACGTTGCGTCCAACAGCTATGATTCCACCAGCGTACAAACCACACCAAACAGTGCATTTTTCGGGATGCATGGGCAGCTCTTGAACGGCTTCTGGTTGCTCTTCACTCCAAATGCGGCAATTTTGCTTATTTACGTAGCCATTCAACCAGAAATGAGCCTCATCGCTGAACAAAATTTGTCGATAAAAAAGCGGATTTTCTGCCAACTTTTCTAGGGCCCATTCACTGAAAATTCGACGTTGTGGCAGATCGTTCGGCTTCAGTTATGAAATGTCAAAGCATACTGAGCATCTTTCTCTTTGACACCTTGTCTGAAATCCCGCGTGATCTGTCAAATACTAATGCATGAAAATCCTAACCACAAAAAAATCACCCGTTATATATATATATATATATATATATATATATATATATATATAAATATATATATATATATATATATATATATATATATATATATATATATATATATATATATAATAACATTCTTGTTTATGACGGCATATTCGCATAGAGGTTAGTACCGATAAACTCCAATCACTGTTCACATGAAACCCTTTTCAACATCAGTCCTCCAAGATCTTATTCGACTATTAGCTACTATCACCAAGATCTGTGTCAATGACAGCTTACACCAAACACTTCAATTCATAAAATTGTACCCTCCTACTCATTATGGCATGATTTTAATAATGTAATTAAATTTGACATATTGGTTATGTACAGGCATATGACATGAGCAACATCCATTTTAATAGTTAGTTGCGGGTGAGTTGTTATACACTTCTTCGCGGTTTACAACTTCCATCCCATGTCTTCCGTCGTGTTGTATTAAGCAAGCAAACCCTTTCACGGTAACTGAGTGAGTTATTGATTTTGGCTTCTGTTTACCAAAAGTGGTCCAATATAGGCATAATATATCATTATATAACCTCTAATGACTAAAATCAAGAAAGTCAAAGATCTTACCCATTTAAAGTTTTGGAATAGGTTGAGGTCTCTACGGTCCGAATTCCTATAATGATTCGCTTTACCAGTTAAGACTGTTCTTCGAAATATTGTTATGCACCAGCTGCTGAGGGAAACTTCGAAGGGAAGTAGCTACTAAATTGTTCGATTAGTACTTCGCCCCTCTACCCAATTCTGACAATCGATTTGCACGTCAGAACTGCTTCGATTCTCCATAAGGGTTTCCGCTGACTTTGACCTGTTCAGGTATAACCGGTTATGGTTAAGATACCGGTTATATCTAAATGATTAAGAGAGTTTGTCATCACGCCGCGAATTTCGAGTTCGCTTTGCGCCATTGACCAAAACGAAAAATATTCGTTAAGATGGCCACTATTAGGATATATATATATATATATATAAATATATAAGTATATATATATATATATATATATATATATATATATATATATATATATATATATATATATATATATATATGTATAAATATATATATATATATATATATATATATATATATATATATATATATATATATATATATACATATATATATATATATATATATATATATATATATATATATATATATATATATATATATATATATAATACACTGCAGTTCACTTGAATAGGAACGACGGTTTTTGTAGAATATTTCGAGATCGATCCAACTTTTTCAATTATTTTTTACAGAATTATAAGTTTTGATTAAACAGTAAAATATTAAAGGAAAAACAAATTTATTTTTCATGATTAATTTTGCTTTCTCTTCTTTTTCTAAAATAATGGTAAATTTGAATGTTCACTTGAATAAGAACGATTAACTAATCTTAATAAAAAGTTATTTTATTGACTAAAAATTTAAATAAATTCGATTTATTTTTAAAAAGTAATTGAGTTTACATGGTTTAAATACTGTGTACTACTTCCCTTATTAAAAATAACTTCATACAACCTGCGATGGAGTCATACAAAGATTTTAAATAATCTAAAGAAATTTGGTTCCAGGCTTATCGCCTTAATAATTTATTTGCTGTCGAATTGTCGACCACCTTCGTAAATTTTCCGAGACAACCAACCCCACACGTTTTCCATGACATTGAGATCGGGAGAATACGGAGGCCACGGCAAAAGCTCTACATTTTGCTGCGATATCCATGATTTGATAATGTTAGCTGTATTGATAGGGGCATTATCTTGCTGATAGATCCATGGCAATGGCCCAAAAGAATCATTGAAGCGGGAAAATGCTTCTTCGAGGATGCTTTTTAAGTTGCTGCGGTCATTTTTTCGGTTGGAAATGACAAATCTCCCGGACCATAAAATAATAAAGCCCCTCACACCATAACGCCTCCTTCTCGGCTGTGGTGTTTTGCTAAAAAAAATTTCCTCTTTTCGAAGGTCGTGAAAATAATAATTAAACCCATCGAGGTTGAATTTCTTCTCATCAGAAAAAACGATTTTCAGCCCATGTCATATGCTGCCTCGAGAAATCTAACCTTTTCTGTTTCCTCTCCTGATTAAGAGGTGGTTTCTTTAGGAGCTTTCTTCGAATAAGGGGATCTGCTTTTTTAATCAATCTCAATACTGTTATTCGGCTGGCCTCCACACCAACTCTAGCTTTAATTTTTGCACAAGATAGTGCGCAATTGGATGCTGCCCTTAGTATGGCCCGCTTGTCGGCTGCCCATGTGGCCTCAACAGTTCGGCCTTTATTGTTTGAGCCATATTCTCTTGGATTTTTTGTAAAATTGAACATGACAGTCTTACTTCTCCCAATTTTATCTGCAATTGCTTGTAGAGAATTATTTTCACTGAGTAGTACTTGAATTTGGGCTATTTTTTCCTTACTAAGTGTTTTCCTCGACCCATATTAAAAATTTTTTTTATGTTAAATTGGTTGAAAATATTAATTTAATTTAAGTTTAAGTAGCTTACACTTCAAATTTATTGATAATATGGTCGTTTCTATTCAAGTGAAACAAACAATAATCACACGTTTTAAGAAAAAATGTGTATTTAAAAATTATGTAATTTTAAACAAGTGCTAATCCTGCACGGTTGAAAATTTGGGTATATTTTACTATACCATCGCTCCTATTAAACTTATTTATACAATTTTAGGTATTGATTCAATATTTTGCTAAAGTATTATGTTTTTTTGTATGACTTTCATTATAAAATAAACACAAAAATTGTATCAAATTATATCAAAAACCTTAGCATGGATATTTTGAAACGGTTTTAAAAATTTGATATTAATTAATTACAATAATTATATGAAAATAATTTAAATAAAAATTATCAAAACAAAAGTCAAGAGAGATTTTATACCATGTAGATATAAATATCATAAACTAAATTATTATTTTTGTACATAATGGTATTAATATTTTATAGTAATAACTGCAAGGATATTTATACCTTAAATGTTTTAAATTAATAAAAACAAAATCTGAATAGAACATAAAAGAGTTTTATTTTAATGCCTAATTGGTATTAAAATAATTTTAATTTTTTCTACATTACAAAAACTCTATTTAGTAGACAGCGAGTTAGTATATGTTAATGAAAAAAGTTTTTATGAACAATCAATAAAGTTCTATTTTGATGCAATATAAAAAAATGGCTTTTTGTAAATGTGCAAGTCACCGCCTGATGAAATTCATTTAGCCCAGGAAAAATTTAAAAAACGTCAATAATCACAGACACAGCATGTTGAAAAATTTTACAATATACGGAGATTGCCGATATGTTTTTGTGTCCGGAGTTGGTGAGTAAAATGTCTGTTATAAATTTTAACATTTAAGTTTTAAAATTTACATATAAGTTTTTATGAGTAAGTTTTTGTATAGATTATTTATGATTGCACCGGTTTGATGCAACGCCAAATATAGACATTGTGTGGGAGAAGTACCAGAACCACATTTTTGCTTTTTTTAATATTCCAGGAAAATCATGATAGAAACATAGGTAATTATACAATGACATAGATTTAAAATATTTTTTCTTATTTTTTATGTCTTAGATTGGGACATGCAAACCTTATCTTTCGTCAATTTAATTCGATTATTGCCACCATGGACCGGTCAAATTTAATAGAAAGAACGATGAGCAGCCAGTTGAAATCTATGTGTTTTTGATGGGAATATATGTACTTCGAATTGGTGAAATCAAGAAAAACTTATTTATTTATTTCAAATAATTATTTTGAATTTAAATACTTATTTTAAATTAATATATATTTTTTAAATTTTGATATTAACTTCTATGGACTTGATGTAATTTTTTATAGGCTTTTTAAAATTAAATAAATATTAAATCTAAATGAATCTACTGTATGTTTTATTCTTAATAGTAATTTAGTTTTTGTAGCAATAACCTCAAGATCAACTTTAGATAAAATATCCAGCCTAAATTTATTAATATCAATAAATTTAATTTTCAATAAGTATTAATTTAATACAATTTCTGTATTGTAAATTCAAATATTATTATTTTTATTTTTACACAAAAATTGTATAAAATTTATACCTATTACATATTAAAGTATTTAATACAAAAATGTATTTAATTTTATTAATATCAACTCTTTTAATACATCTTGTTATTAAAATTATATCATAATACTATAAAAATAGTTTATACCACTTTAGTATTCATTTAATAGTTTTTTGTTTTGAAATTTTTTATATTATAATATTATTAAATTAACAAGTATCGGTATCAAATTTAATACAAAGTCAATGAATTAGTTTAATAACAACTTTTGCGTGGAATTATATGAATACTTAAATTTTATCAATTTTAAACCCTTTTTTTCAACCGTGTGTAAAAGTCAAATCTTGGAAAAGTTGGACCGATTTTAAAATATTTTCAAAAAACATCGTTCCTATTCAAGTGAACTGCAGTATATATATATATATATATATATATATATATATATATATATATATATATATTATATATATATATATATATATATATATATATATATATATATATATATATATATATATATATATATATATATATATATATATATATATATATATTGTACCATCCTATCAGGATTTCATGTGATTGGTGCAAATAGAAAGCTATATTACACATAAGGATAGCAAAATCAGTCAGGATTTGCGAGTGCTCCATTTAACCGCACGCACCATTAGCCAGGTTACAAAAAAAACTGTGTGCTTAGTCCACATGGAAGGTCGTTCCCCACATCGATACTGTAATCAGTACTCACCCCATCACAAACGGACTCCTCTACTACACCATTTTATACTTTCACGGATCAAGCGAACACGAAAATTTTCATATAGGTCACACGCAGGGCACGCAATTAACTGATAAACTCACAAGGTTCGACACCCGCGCTGGGTATACTTTCAAAACAAAAAAATATCGACACAAATAGTCATTCACAAATACGATCGCTACAACTACAATGAATAATTAAACTTCCATAAAGCTTTCATAGGTATACAATATTTAATATATAAAGAAGAAAAAGTTTCTTAAATTTCTTGTTTTATTTATACGTCACCCAAAACAGCAAATTAGGTGATGGTGTCCTGGTGATGGTGTCCAAAACAGCCATTATATCAGTGATGTTAGTCTCTGGACTATCAATGTACCCGCGTGGGTCTGCCACCGGTAGTTGGCTACGTCACTAACACCAACCGTAACCCGTTTCGCAATATGTTTATTTCTAGGTTGTTGATGGAACTTTCGTATTCTGATCAGATTATTATTAAAGCGTCACAATCTTTAATAACATTACAGGAAAACACGAAAATACACACACGTTATGATTTATATTTATTTACAATAATTTATTATATTAATATAGGTTTATTATTATCCAAAACATTTTCTATTTTATTAAACATTAATTTCTATTATTAATTTATAATTATAAATGTTTGTGTTTCCTTTTTGTTTGTTTTGGTTATTCCTCGTGATCGAATTTAATTTTTTTTTTGAAATTTTTTCAACCGACTGACCTCTATGCAATTTCCTGCTTCGCTTTTTACACTCGATCTTCAGTTATTTTCATTTAAACATAGCGTGGAAGTGGCTTTATTCATCGATCAGCTGATTACCATCCATCCAATTTTTATATATGTAGTTAAAAACAGGGTAGTTAAACATAAAAATATCGAAATTTGTTACAAATTCGTATACAATTGTTCGTCATGGTCAATCAGCAAGGGTTTATTTAAAGGGTTATACTATAGGTAAAGAAGTGCAAAATATAATATAGCTGAAAAAAATTCTTTTTATAATCTTCGAACGCAAATAAATTCGAAAATAAAGAAATGTACTGGGTCATAAAACAAGTCTGCGCGGGTTTTGCCACTAGATGGTATTGATGTTTACAATTATCGGACAACACGCACACGATGGTATAAAATATACATATGCTTAAAATGTGACATTTCAGCTTCGATTGATTGTCAAGATTGTTTTTTAGATTTTTCTTCACAAACATGGAGAATTCAAGATTGTATTGTTTAGCTCCATGTTTGTGTAAGTATTGATTTGAAAATGAGTGAAAATATCAAAAAGAAATATGCGATGAGTTATGCAATGCTTTTTTACTATAAAAAAGTTCGAAACTCTGGCAAAACATGCCCATAAATTTTTGAAGGGTACGAAATGAGTATTCTGTGAGTGAACGAAGAACCCATTATTTATTGCAGATGCACATGACTCAGGTCGGCTAATTACTGAAAAAGTCGGTAACATTTTGCAATTGATGAAGAAGGACTGGTCCGCAAACTGTCAGGAAATAGTGGAGGCATTAACAATCACAGTTGTTTGTTATTATTTGAAAAGATAAGGCTCAGAAAGATATTTGGGTGTTTCATGAATTAACGCAAAGAAATTTGATGAAGCGAATCATAACTGGAGATTGGTGAAATATGAGAACACCAACGTAAGCGCTGATGGTCAAAAAATGGTGACCCTTAACAAACGACTTCAAACCCTAGATTCACGGCAAACCAGGTTATATTAAGTATTATATTGAGGATTGGAAGGACTTTGCATCGTTTGATTATCATTTAATTAGGTCACTGCAAATCTTTCTTGATTGTAAAAAAGGAGCAGACCAAAGCACTTGGCTAAGCTTTTCGACAATAAACCGCAGAAGTTCTACACCAATGGAATAAGAAAATAACAGTCAATATGTACTTAATTAGAAACTTTTGTTCAGAAATATACCAAAGAGCCGGATACTTTTTATATGACCTATTATTTGTCTGGTTTCTATAAAAAACGGAAAAAGATTGAACTAAAAACTAATATTACTTGATGGTTTCAGTTCGATTAGTGACAACAACATAAATTAAACCGAAACAGCTTCAACGGTCGCGTACAAATAAATTATAAAAGTTTGGTTCCATCTTTGGAACTAAAGTTCGGAAACTGAGAGGAGTCTTGTATAAATATAGTGGTTGTTTCATTCATGGATATTTTCCTAATTTTTCTCTAGTCATAATGATCTGAATGACTCGATCAGTTTCGGTTCAAATTTTTTTTTCACAGCTATTAAACATCTTACTATCCCCAATATTGTCGAATATGTTTGATAATGAGATAAGGAATGATAAGAGGATATTACGTCAATAAATTAATCTATTTCATATATTTTCAAATTAAATATATAATAATGTCATTATTTAAAAAGATCAAACACCTGCAATTAACCAGGATAACTTATATGCTCGGATATATCGAAAAAAATATCTTTCTTGCTACCATTAATCTTGGGATACACTAAAGCAAAACTAAACTATCCTTATTATACTCTACCTTCGTGATTAATTGTTAGATATCAATTAGATTATAAAATATTTAACTACACGTATCCTCTTCCTCTGCTATGTGTATAGTGGTATAGCAGCACTAACATGTTATCAACGTAATAAAGGCAAGGAAACTTTGTAGAATAGTAGAAACTATTACTATAGAACACCTATCTAGTACAGGTGATTAATTTAATCGGAAACTATAACGTTTTTATCTATACCGTTGTATCTTAAAATGAAATCTATCGATTTTTTTTCAATTTCATTTGGTCAACTCAACCATAAAAATAAATTTGTTTGGAAAATTAATTTTCTCCATTTTAATGATAATTTGGTTTTATTGCTCAGATTGAAAAATATGACCTATACATGTATGTATGTCGGGTTAGAAAATAAATGATTATTATAGATACTCAGGTGTTAAAAATGTAATGTAACTTTGCTCTGTTTATTTGCTTATTGATTCTTAGTATATGGAAGATAAAAAAACCATCATTTGTAAGCTTTTGTTGCCGCCTAAGCAAATATCGATATTTTTAAAATCTATATAAAATTGTAATTCGATCAATCAACGACGAGTGTACACATATGTGCATAGCTAAACCGTTTTATATATACATATTCATCATACAGGGATACCGACAAAATTATTTTGAAACCATATATTATAGTGAATCACACAGTACGGTTTGGTTTTAGGCCATCCTGTGAAAATCGGTTTTTATCAAACAATAAAAGCTCTTCATCGAATTTATAAATATTTTTTAATATTTTCAATTTCGAAACATAATTCATTTTAAGGTTTGGTATATTTTTCTGCTTGTAGGATTTTGGTTGTATGTATAGTCGAAATCGAAGAATACATTTGAATGTTTGCGCACGGTACGTATAAAAAAGTGTTAAGGTAAAAGCTTCAGATTAGCGATCAATATAATATGAATTTACTTGTTCCTTCGTGCAGTTATATAAAACAAATGATAACAATTTTGGGTTTGTCTCTCATCAATGTTATTTGTGTATCCAGATAAATGAAATTTTATTCTAAGCCATTGTGTTTCGATGAATGCGGGATTTGAATTGGGTATATGTTTGTTGATGACGAGCACAAACAAAAACATCGACCGTACTTTTAAAATTTTATTCGTCTGCAAATGAGTAGCAAACCATTTGTTTCTATAAACCATAATTAAATACAAATGTTATTGTCTCAATTCGACGTAGAATGAATAATTGGACAGAAGTTGGATTTTCAAAGTTTTATATATGGGTTGTTTGGGCATTTAATACTAAAAAATATTATTTATTCGAATTTTATAAACATTACAGATGTCAACTTTAGTGAGCGTCCGTAAGACAAGCAATAGGAGAAGTTTCTTGATTCATTCCAAGATTACGACCCACGCTTTCATACAGTTGTAAGCAATGCAGATTTTATTGATTTATTTGTTTGTTTTTTATCTCTACATCAATCTTGTTTCGGGGCTCGAGGCACTTCCAACTCCTTTCACGGTTCGCTTATTTACGTCCTTACCTTACGCCAAATCGAGGACGTACGGCTATAGGTCCGATTTACGTAGAGCCTTATGCACATTGCATAGCTCCATGACAGCCTATAGTACTAACATGGAAGATGGGTTGGCCCATGAATTCTGCACTCCAACAGGAGATGTGTTCATTCACACTACCGATCGTAATCGTATGGTGAAAAATCCCTTTACCATCCTGCCCCTATCGGGATTCGAACCTGGTACCTCCCGCTCCAACTGCCGCAGCTTTTACCACTGCGCCACCTGGGTGGTTATTGATTTATTTGTGCAACGCACTTTATGGGTAGAATTCCAATCGATCTAGTTTTATATAATGACAATGAAGAAAATTTCAGGGGTAATTTCAAAATAGATTTAATACTCGTGTTTTGCGTAATTTGAATTTGTTTGAACTTATTTATGCTTGCAGTTCCATAAACTATAGTTCCCTATAGAATTCTCGGATGTGTAAAACCAAAATTCATTTACCTCAGTACACATATTTTGGGAGATAATAAGAATCTTCTTACAAGTAACGTTACTCCTAGGTATTTGAACTGATCAACTCTGTCAAGGAGGCTTTTGTAGATTAGATTTGAAGAATTCTAATATTATATGCATATCGTGCTCCATTATTTGTTATAGTTGATGGATCATTTGTTTCGTAGAATATTGTGAAATCAGAAGAACTGCAGGTATGACTCACAATGGTAATTTTGAAATGACCTCAATGAAAATTAAAAACAGTTTAAGCACATTTCCATTCATTTGTAAGATATTCCACGAAATCCATAATTATATAATTTGGAAAGAAGTAACTCATGGTCAACAGTCTCTAATCAACAGCACTTATGTACTCCTTTCTTAAAAAACAAGATCCATTTAAGAAACTTGTGAAGGGACTACTTATTACTTTTTCTATGATTCTATCGAAAACAGATGTAGTTTAAATATGTCTGTATCACTTGTGGTATTTTTAAGTAAATGCGATACTCACCAGAGGGTCGATTCTCATTCTGTGAAAAGTAAAGTGAAAAGTTTTTTCGATTCTCGTTCTATGAAAATGAAAAGAAATGCGTCAAAATGTTTTCATATGAAAAAAACTTTTTCACCGACTATTTTGGCCGTGAAAATACAAAAATTATGTTGAATTACTTTTTTTTAAATATTTACAAATATAATTTAGATGAAAATCTATAATTTTCGAATTGCCAAATATATTTAAAATTTAATTTGTATAAAATTAAATTTAAAAAAAATATGCAGGGTTATCTTCCGTTGTATTTTAAATGTGACAATACCGTTAAGTATATGTAACTTACGTATGCAACAGGCTGTGAACATTTATGGATAAGATTTTCATTAATTTGAAATAGGAAAATGGAGAAAACACCCAATGGAGAGACACTCCTTGATAAAGGCCATGACCAAAAAGAGCGGGGTTAATGGTTTTAAAAGTCATAAAACCATTAACCAAACTTGAGGAGAGGGTTTTGGGAATTATGACTCCACAAGCCGTTGATGGAGACGCTGATTTGCTAGAACTTGGCGAACAGCAATCCATTTTAGGGTTAATTATTACCTGAAAGGCTTTTTTTAATTACAATAATTGATATTATTTACATAGATCCGACCATCCAGCAACTCTCAACCAGAAACAGTCCTCTGCAACTCAGTGGGGATTGTTGAAGAGGTTCCACTAACTTCAGGTACAGATATAATCCTAACCGCGCAGCTAGAGAATGCTCAGGCACCAACTTCTACTCGGCCATCAGGTAGGAGAAACATACGCACCAGACCAAACGTTTCATCATCACGTTTGGAAAACGCCAAATAGTTGAAGAAAACTATTTGGCAAAGATGATGAAATTGGAGGAAAAAAAATTAAACTTAAAGAAGAAAAACTAATGAATTTAATTGAAGTATCCAGTCACTATATCTGATTGTACTCTGCGAGCTTCGGCTTAAACTGGCTGGCTATATATTTCTGCAGTCTCAGTTTCATCATCACTATCGTCGTTCTCTGATATATCATCCGGTAAAGGAATACAAGCTATTATTAAAATATTATGAAGGACAGCACACGCATTTATTATTTTTCCGGCTTTTTCAGGACTATAGAATAGAACTCTCTCCTTGGATAAACACGGGAATCTACTTTTTAATATACCTATGCATCGCTCTACCTTGCGCCGTGTTATCTTGTGTGCTACATTATAATTTTTTTCATCGTCCGTCACAGCGCTTTTGATAGGAGTCATTAACCACGGCTGTAATGGGTAACCACTATCTCGCAATAGCCAAAAATTCCGTTCCCCATTCGAGTATTTTTGTTCCAGGATTCATTTAAATTTGATCGACGCCATATATAAGAATCATGTGCCGTTCCTCCAAATCTTGCATTTAAATTACATAAATATAAAATTATTTCCATCGCAAACAATTTGCACGTCCTTTGAATGGCCACCTTTTCTGCAATAGTAGACGTGCTCGATACTACTGTTCGGTTCACAAATTCGAATATGGATGACATCGATCAAGCCTATAACACCAGGGAAATTCGATATTTGAAAAAAATTTTGTTTTGTATCAACAATTTTTTGGCCCGTTGGAAATCGCACGTATTCGTCGGCAATTAAATTAAGCGCTTCCGCTATTTCAGCGATACTTCGACTGACCGACGTTTGAAACATCGTGGCCATGACGTCATTACCAACAGTCCGCTGGAAACTTCCGGTTACAAAAAATCTTAGTGCACACAGCACTTTTAAGAACGACGGAATCGCATGTATGTAACAACAGCAATAATTTATCAATCAATTCCTTACAAGTTACTTTACAGAACCTATATAGGTCGCAAACCTGTCTTTCTGATAGTATTTCAAAAGGGTTTTGGGTATCCCTCAGAAGCCGTCTTATGAATCGAATATTGTCTCTGAAACGCAGAAATTTTTGGAAGAAATATTCAAAGGTATCACAATCATTACATAATGATTCTGTTGCGCTTACCAATCAGTTTCTATACAACACCTTTAATAATTGTAAATTTATCTACAATGAAATTATGTTTATCACTTATCAATTTAAGAGTTCACTCAGGATTAGTAATATCAAAAACTTATGTGTATGAAACTCGTCAAAACATTTATAAATCTTACCTTAAGCTTGTTACCAGATTTGGAAAAGTTACTTAATGAATATTAAATTCTTTTTGCTACAAGATAAACATCACAGCAAAGAGTTTATTTCGTTTCGAGACTGAACACTATATATTATAAAGTGAGATATTTCAGGTGCATGGTAAACATGAAGTTTCACGATGAACAACTTTTTCGACCCTCATTGTATATTTATCTCGTCCGAAATACAATCATGCATCATTCAGAAGAAAAAATATGTGCATTTATTAACTTCCTTGTGGTGTTCTTTTTGTTACACATGCTGCTTGTACATATTGCAATTGTGGTTTTTAGTTTGAAAACTTCCAATTTATTGTAACGATCCTTTCTTTGAAAAAACATAAAGTACGAGAAGAGCAATTTCTGTAATATTTTCATGTGCTCGGTGCGTTCCACTTTTCATTTCACCCCAACACATTCCAATGCTGTTAATTTTTTCTAATATAGTAACCGTTTTCACTTATGTTGCTGACCCAAAATACATGCAAGGTTTAAATTTTTCGTTCGTTTTATGGTGTAAAGTATAATCAGCAATACAACAGCGTGACTACTAACACTCGAATGTTATTACAAATGGACTATGATCAGCGAAGCCCATATGGATTGATGGATTTTGGAACAATAAGTAAATGATAACTTTTAAAGTAAAACCACTTTAACCATGAAACCATTTCGTTTTAATGGTTTCGTTAATCGTCGTTAATTGTCGTATTTCAAGTTCGCGAGTAACGAGCTCGTGAGTTGACTAACATTTGCAAAAAAATCACGTTAGATTTGAGGCTGAAGGCAACATTAGCCCTTTCTTCTTATATGTATAGCCTGGGCTATAACTATCTAATGTCATTCGTGCAATCACTTCTAGCTATCTAACGAATAAAATTAAACCAGCACATTCTTCTCAGGTTACTCCCATTATTATTCTTAGACATAAATTTATGTTTCATGCTATCTCACTCTTTGTACTCAAAAAATTAGGTAAAATTTTTCCAAAATATTTGACTAATTATAAAACCGTTTTATGGTAGGTCCTTATTTGGTGAAACACCAATTTCAGCCAACTACTGCAATTAGTTTATACTCAGTGATGTATGTACATATGAAAGCTTTCCACGTAGAAACATAATGTCAGAACTTTCTAAAATAAAATATTTGATTTGTTTTGTTTATTTTATGATGAAAATATCGGGATGAAAATATAGCAAACACAAATTGTTTGAAAGAATATTATATGGATGAAAACTTTGCCGAGTCCTACATGATGACTGTTGAAAATATCGTACTGACTAAGAGAATATAATAAAAATTCTTTAGTGGTTGGGAATCTGAAGATATTTGAAAAAATATTTTAGTTGTATTTATAAATATGTTCATTTAATTAACGAACCTATATTTTTACCCGGTATATAAATTTTTACTGAAAGAAGTTCAGGGTCAACTGTAACACCTTCAGTATTATTAACTATTCTACTTAATTCTAAACTATCTAAGCAAACAGTTACACTATATAAAAAATCAAAATCCAGTTTTGAATAAAGAAATTCATTCCTTGATTTATTAGTTTTAATGAACTTAATAATTTTAAGTTTCTTTTTGATTGTAAATTTTGATGTAAATTTGTAAACAGTTTAGTTATAGCAACAACCACTCATTTGTCGATATTGATCGAAACGAGCCTCGAATTTATTTGATTGAAATTTTCCTAATGGCACATTTCAATTTTAGGTCACTCAGTAAACAATAAGAAATATGTTGGAGAGCCTGGCTTATTTGCAGTTATGCGGCGTGGGTACGAATTGAAAGCTTATTGCCATTAGAAATGTTGTCCCAGTGAAAAAATTGTTTTCAAAAATCTAATCCTAAATTATTAGACGTTGAAACTGAAATGGTGAAAGGCTCTCTGGTAAAAATTCCTTTGTGAGGTGTTTTGACATTAACAGTGATAAACCATTGTCGAACAATTTTCATCAATTCCATAACAGTATAACAACTACGAAATCTTAAAAACTTGCATGTATTTGCGACAACTGGAGATTCAATTTATATGGTAGGATTATAAATTCCGCAATGCCTTCTATTTTATAAGTCAATGTCGGTTTGATATAATTTCATCGAGGTAAACATTGACATAACTTTTAAACGATTTTATTTTCGAAAATGTTTGGACGAGGTATTGGTAATTTACGCCATTTCGTAAATTACCTTTAAAAGGAAACTTTCAATATACTTGATATGACAACGTTAAGTATTACGAATTAAGAAAGAAACTGTAAGCTAAAGGATATGTATAGACCATCATGGACGAAATTATATGTCAGAAGTATATCGTGGTATTCTTTAAAGTATAGGTTTTAACTAGTCTAACTTTTGCCTATCTTCGTCAATGGTATCAGAAGAAAGGTTAACTTCTTCCTTTTTTTTTTAACTCATCAGAAACCATTTAACTTCCGACGCTTGATTCTATTATTTTTTTATACATACTCATCTAAAGTTTTAGGCAGAAATTTGAAATCATTAAGATGGCTTATTAAATTATTTAATTTTAAATAGGTGTCGCATTTAAAATTTAACGCAAGTAAAAACATAAAATTCGCGTTTTTTTGCGTAATATTATTAAAATAAATAACTACGTTAAAGATTTTTATCTACAGTTAATTTAATATTTACATAATGGTTTTGGTTTGTCCAACAAATATTCTAAAATAAAACTACCTCATCCTCAGATTTTATCATAAAATAGACGTAGGTATACTTAGTTGAGAAATATAACTGGTTGGTCTATAATTTGATGATCATCAATTTCACCCCACAATGTCGCTGCGTCTTATGTTACATTAACAATTTTTTGTTTAGACTAAGAAAAATCGTCTGTTCTGCAACGGGATTGGTTTTTTCGTGTAGTTTTTAATTGGAAAATCTAAATAAATATATTTGCTCTGTAAAACACATACCTTATACGAAATTGTTAAAATGATAACGAATTAAATTTGATAAAATTTTTATTAAACGTCATGTTAGTAAAATTCTCAAGAACTTCATTCCGTCAGTAAAATAGACTTTCCCACAGATATATCTAACGGAGTATTAAAATATTAAACCGAAAAGGCATCTATTGAACGTATTTAAAACTTGATGAAAAACTTTTATAAGGCATGTTGAAAAGGAATCATAAATATTATAATTTAATGATTTAACGAATTTTAAGAGAATTACATCAAATAAAATTAATTAAAATCACGTCCCAATTTTAAATTTTATGATAACAATAAGAAATATTTATTTTAGATGAATCGAACGTTTGTTTCGTCACCCCTATTGATTTGGACGATATCGGAGCCCCTATATATATATATATATATATATATATATATATATATATATATATATATATATATATATATATATATATATATATATATATATATATATATATAAACTTATAAAAACTAAGCATTTTCGATATGTTATTTTAAAATTAAAATTATTTTTTACAACAATTATGTTTAATTTACGTGCAAAAATTTAAATTTCTAGATAAAATGGTATTTCAATGAAGCTACGGTTATTTTAATTCGAAATAAGAAGTAAACTAGTGCTGTTAGATTAAAAAATATGGGGCTTTTATTGGAACACTTTTTATCTTTAAGATCGAAATCATAGACCCATATAAAAATTACACTGCGCATTCAATACCTTAAGTGCATATCAAATTTTAATTAATGTTTTATTACATTATTATGATATTTATCTAATTTACATTTTATGTACTTAAAATAGTTAAAAATGAACTTAGATACATAATTTTCATAAAAACTATTTCAAAATATGTGATTTTTTCAATAATTCCTCTAGGAAAATGTAAAATGAACCTCCTCTAAAGAAGCTCTACGAAAAATAAGGCCTATTGTTACGGTTCTGTATTCTAGATGGCTCTATTAATGTTTTTGATGTAAATATTGATTTAACAAGCCTAACCTGAACAAAATAAATTTTTGGCCAATGAAAGCTTTCCTTGAATGCTTCTTAAAATTTAAAGATTTATAATTTTTAATCTGAATGTAGATTGTGTTCATATAATAAATGTACTCCCCAAGCTTAACATCCAAACTATTCATTATTATCAATTTATTAACAAATATTGTCAATCTTCGTCTATCGCAGATTCTAGCTTCAATTTTTATTAAAAAAAATGCAGAATTAAAACCAATGCTTAAAATAATTATGTTTCAGTTCGAATTAGATAAAATATCATGTCGCCTATTTAATATTGTTGGTAATGCTAACTTTCGATAGAAAAGAGTTGAAGAGCATAACTTGAAAAAAAAAAATGAAATTGGAAATTCTCACCACTTGGAATCTTAATGCCACTTATCATAAACCTATTATACTTGGTATCGTTGAATGCTTAGCTGGTTGTAGGACAAAGCTATCATAGTTGAGGTATGGAATCGTGCAGGTTACAATACCCTATAAATACTAGGGTTCAAACCCCTATTTACTCAATAATAATTGAGTAAGCACCCAAATAACAATGAGCTGAAGAATATTACCTTGATCAAAAAGTTCCTAGAATAACCACCGTGTGGCGCTCCCATCGTTCCGATTTGAATTCGGTTTCTTTTTGTTAAGGTGGTACATTTTGTTATGTTGTTGATATTCCCTCTAAACCTTAGCGTCATATCTTGGCATTTCCAAAAGTTACGTAGTCAAAAGTACATCAATCTGTGTGTGTTGACGATTATTGACAATTTTAGAAATGGATTTAAATTTGCAACAAAAAACTTGAAATAAATTTTCCGTAAAAAACTAATTTAATGGTGCGCGAACCTTGGAAAAGTGTTTCGGCAACGAGTCTCTAAAGATTACCAGGAGCGCGGGCGGTTAAAAAGTGATCATGGGATAATCGAAGATGATGAACGCAGTGGCGACCATCGACATCGAAAACCGACGAAACCATTGATAAAGTAAAAGAAATGTTGGTCAATAATCGCAAAATAACCATCAGAGAGATAGCGGACCACTTGAACATTGCCTATGGATCTGTCCAACACATTTTGATAAGTGATTTGGGTTTCCGTCGTATAGCAGCAAAGTTTATTCCAAAACACCGTAATTTAATGCATAAAAGAGACTGTGTTGACGTCGCAAAATCCCACATTTATCAAGAGGATCATTACTGGAGGCGAGACGTGGGTTATGAGTACAACACGTAATACAGACATCAGGCAAGTGAATGGCGTTCACCAAATGAGCCGAAACCAAAAAACCACGTCCTTTTCAGTCAAAAATTATTGCAATGCTCACGGTTTTCATGGATTACAACGGTGTAGTGTATCATGCATTTTTACCAGAAGTCCAGACCGTAAACAAAGAGTATTATTTGGGTGTTATAAGATATTTGCGTGAAGCAATTCGCCGAAAGAGAACTGTGGTCAGAAAACTGGATTTTGCAACATAATAACGCACCGTCGCACAGTGCCATCATTATTCGTAATTTATTGGCGATGCAACAAATACCATCCAACAGCCATCGAATTCATCTTATTTGGCTCCCTGTGACTTCTTTCTGTTCAATCGAGTTAAAAAGCATTACGGGGAACGCGTTTCAGCAGCCGAGAGGAAATAATAGAAAACTTGCAGGAAGCACTGATGGACATACCGAAAACAGAATATAAAAAATGTTTCAAGGGTTGATCAAGCGCTGGCATAAGTGTGTAGTAGTCTTATATTTTTAATTTTCTGAATAAATTTTTGATCAAGGTGGATGTTAGTTCGGTCAAATGTAATTTGCAAAAATTAGTTCAGTTAACCTAAATTTTAGTACAGTTTACCTAAATTTTTAGATGATTTGTCTCCAAAAATTGTAAATAAACCGCACCATTGTTGAGATCTAAATGTATTGATAAAATTGTGTAAATGGAAATGTACCAGCTACACACTGTATTATAAAATTTTCAAAAGCTCTTTCACTCATTTGATGTCTTTTTAAAGGAATAGCTTAGCACGCTGCAATTCAAATGATTTTACAAGGATACGACCAATGTACCACCAACAATCCCAATTAAAACCGATGTACAGACATACGTGTATTCTTTTTTATATTTGTATGTAAATCTACATTTTTCAACAGATAAAAATTTTGCAACAACAAATGAAACAAAATTGTACTTTATACACGTAGAGCTTATGCGAAAGTTTCGACTGAAAATTATGAACCAAGCACCGAGTCGAAAGATTAAACAAAAATATGCTTTTAGTTTTTTGTTTGTGTACTGGCGATGTTATCATCATCAGCATCATGGTACCCTTCTCGACACTACAGTGCCTAATTTAGAATATGTTATGTTTTGTTGGTTAGTTAATTACTTAATTTTAATGGATGATGAAAATTTTTTGTTAATATTTTCCAAAATAAAAGTTTTCTCTTGTTGTTTGTTCCGTTATATTTGTGTAGTGTAATTGTATAGTTAAACTGTTTGTTGTTTTTCTTGTGTTTTGTTATGTTTATACATAATGTCATTTTTAGTGTAGTTAAAGAATTATTTAAACGGTTGGTATGTTTTATAATATAATGGACTACAACATAAGTGCAACAACTGGAACAAATAAAATTTGAACGTTTGAGATGAGTTCAAGCTTATTATTTATAATTGGCTCTCGCCGATACCTGTATCATAAAGAGTGATCCAATAAGAGTTTTTTTTGGTTTTAAGTTTGGTTGTCCGAGATTGGTTCTTAGATGATCTATTCTATGGGTCCAATTTTCCATCAAACATTTCGGCCGATATTTCGTTTAGCACGCGTGTTATGTCCGCTTCTAATGCAGTAATTGATGGTGGTTTATGGATATAAACAAGTGATTGCAGATAACCCCTTAAAAAGTTATTTTGCAGTCACATTCACGAGTCTCTTTATTGATATGATGTCATTAAATTCGATGGGTTGGCCTGCTGTGTAGCACGTTCCACCATCGTGTTGAAACCACAAGTCGGCTACACTAATATCTTGAATTTTTGACAATAAAAACTTGATAATTTGCTCCATTGACGCTGTCCTTCCCAATCTTAAAATTTCACGGTCTGATGATGTGTGACGTTCGCGTTAGAAAACAAAAAAAAATTTTTTTTGACACTATATTTCAAATTTTCTACAATCATAAATGATACATTGATTTGGCCGTCCTCTCCCCTTGCTTTTCCTCCACCTCCCAATTTAGCACACAATTTGAATTTTTTGGGCGCCAGCCTGCGCGCACGAATATGGCTAGCTTTCTTCGGTTGCCTAGAGACCTTCGGGCTGGGTGTAGCAATTGGAGGGGGGGGGGGGGATTGTGCTGAAGATATGGAAACTTGATACACTGGGAACTTGCAAGGAAAAAATGAAAGTGGCACTAACCTATATTTCCACGTGTCATCCTCTTGTCTCTCTCTATCGCTCGTTCCAGAGCGCTTCTCCTTGTCGAGCAAACACCGCGTGACTCTTGACGAGACCCACCTTCACTGACGACGTGATTCATCACTTGTTTAGTTATCCTCTATTTTCTTTCACTGTACTTTCCACTTTTTTTATGTTTTTATTTTTTTTTCTATATTTCTTTTTTTTAATGATCCCTGTTGCTTCCTCCAGTTATCTTCAACCTCGTCTCTCGATCTATTGCCTCGCAACACTCAAGCAAAAAAGCTCTTTTTTCGCCGACACGCATCACCTTTTATCACTTTCGACACGGTTCATCGGGCAATACACTTTCTTCTCTGTTTTCCTCAAGCCATCTATGTTGTAGCACCAAAATTCAACTATGGTTACCTATCGAGACGCAACCAACTTATTTGACATTTGGCTGAATTATCAGTGTCACTGCGTCTTAGGAAAAGTTTTGTTCTATTTGTGATGTTGGAGATTTGTAATTTGTGTTTTTGTTTCGAGTGAATTTAATTTGTTCATGTGTCTATGTAATTTGTTCATGTAATCAGTGTTCGTTCATTGTAATTATTGTTTTCTGTGATTGTGTATTGTAAAACGTCCCTTATATTATGGGTATTTGGCCGGACAATGCTCCTATGTGTTAATCCTATTTGTTCAATGTTAGGTATATGTGACTTGCCATGTCTCTTCACTATTCACAGGTTAGTACCCAAGGAAAGGACGGGAATGGATACATGGACCAAGGTATCCCCGACCAACCGGTCACAGGTATGTCGCTTTTATTTTGCCTATTAATGTTTGATTCTAATATTGTCTTTTCTATTTCAGACCCCGTTTCAGATGCCACCTGGCCATAAACCGCACCAAATAGTGCATTTTTGAGAATGCATTGGAAGCTCTTTTCTGGTTGTTATCTTTTCTGATTGTTCATCAGTCCAAATACGACAAATTTATATGTTAACGTATCCATTCAGCCAAAATTAAGCTTCGTCGCTGAATACATTTTTTCGCTGTTCCAACCCCCATAAACCAAATCGATGACGAAAGGAAGATCAACCGGCTTCAATTCTTGAAAAGGCTGTATTTTGTATGCTTTTAAACCAAGATCTCTCTTCAATATACGCTACAATGTGTCATATGAGAGACCCGGAGCTTAACAACGGCGACGAATTGATTGATTGCGGTCTTCACGTACCCTTTCAGCGACATCAGCAATACTCACATTAGATCGACTATTTCGCAATCTGGTTGGGTGATTGTGCAGATGATATTGGTGTGATTAAATTAAATGGCAACGGCGTGCCATTTAATCCAATCACACAAGGATTGTTCCGTTGGTTTCAAAATCAACGTGTCGAAAACCAAATTCTGCGTGCTGATCCAAACCGAAACACTCAGCGATTTTGGAAGGAAAAGCGACCTTTCAGTCGGTCACGATCTCTCGTATAAAGAGCTGGCTCGTGATCGAAACCGATGGCGTCAGATTGTTGACACAGTACAGGCCAAAAATCAAAACAGATGAGTTAAATATGATTAAGATCGACTCGGTCAAATGTTTTCTAATTTAGTTCGATTACAATACAATGCTTTAATTTACCATGGATTTTTTCATCATTCTAATATTTTGTTGCTGTCCCACCTACTGCTAACAAAGCACAAAACTAATGTTTAAAAATTTAACAAGCTTTTCCTAAAAGTGCATAGGGATATGAACACATAATGTTTGAGCTTCGTACAAAGGAATGAATAATTAATTTATCCAAATCTAAAATATGAGAAAACTACAGTATTGTACCAGTCATATACTATAAGAACAAAACAAAATGGTGGAAATCTCATATTCAGTATTCAAATATTTTGTTCAGTCTTTAAAACTTTTTTCTTCAATAAAATAAAATTTCTTGTGGCTTCTCTATATAATATTTGTTGTACATAATACATTGTCTGTCACTGCCATTAGGCATTCAACAAAAGCGATTCTTTCCTTTTTTTTCTCAGAATACAATTTTTGTTGATTCTTTTGTGTCGTGGGATAGATGAAAAGGATTTTCCCTCTACTTTGCATTTGAGTGATTTTTTGAAATGTGAATGATGGATTCATTTTGGTTGTTGTTCGTGTTTTATTTCAATTCATCCGCATACTTCATTTTGGAATATAATATTCAGAATATTATTTTTTGATAGTTAACCTATATATCAAGGAAAATCAATAATGGATTTGTTAAAAAAGTTCCTCTTTAATCAATTTTATTTCTACATAAACTTAAATTTTGTACATATTTAAGAGAAAACAGTCGGTACTTAAAACCAGGGTTCGAAAATGGTATTTGAGCAAGTATTGATAGTGTTTGTTGGATTAAATACATTTTTCTCACAATTATATGTTAGTACATCATATCATATCTATCATATCATATATTTGCCTTTAAAGATCACTGTATCATTCGAATCGGAACAACACGCCAAAACATGACCAAATCCACTGGTGTACTCGTCGTCCTTTCATTGCATGTGATCTCGTAAACTGTTCAGTCGGTATTTGCCATCAATGTCTCGTTTTGTGCTATATATAAATCTCCCACACTACCGTGAGTACCGGAGGAGTTTATTATCTCTTTAAATATTTCTAAAATCATAGATCAGGAGTTTGGACTAATTGGTTGTGTGGCTATTGGAAGCTAAATACTGTTAAAATGAATCAACTATCTCTTTCACTCCGTTACCATTTAATGGAATCACATAGATGTCATCTGCATATGCTAAAAGTTGAAAATTGGATTGTCCCAATAAGATATGATTTTGAGATGTTGCACTTTTACGAAGGACGCATTCCAAAATGAAGTATAAAAAACAGTATATCTCTTTCTCGAATATCAAAACTAATTGCAAAAGTTCTCGATAGCCGGTTCTCAACTTTCAGACAGAATTGTGACTGCGTTACTTTACGTTAATGTTTAGTATTCCTAAATATCAAGCGTATACTATACGTTGCTCGATTGATCAAGTAATAGACTTGCTTGAAATCTACCAGAATCATCCATAGCAAAAAACTCGATTAGCTACTGATCAATTTAAACGGAATCCTCCTTAGTAGTCACCGATTATTTTCACTGCCAGAGGATTCTTCATAAAATAATGTATGTCAGTAACTTTCGATCATATTTGATGTGCCAATCAAATATGATCGAAAAGACAGTTCGACAAAGTTATCCTCCCGAATATTAAAACTTTTAAATGCAATCAACTTCAGATGAATTAGTTTTCTTTAATCTATGGATGGCCTTGGTTAATTATCAATGAACATATATGCGTTTATATCGAGTACCGCATCGATATAAATCGCAACACACATTGCCTTCCTGGTCCCGAATCATAGTTGGCCGAAATCTTATGGTATGGTGCAAACTGATGATTCCTTCATAGAAAATGTGTGAATTACGCTACATGGTGATATTAAGTCTGGGTTTCTTTATACCATCACAGCAAAATCGCGTTAAATATTACCCTGTCCTCCTGACATGGACGGAAATTCCCATAAAGCTTTGTAATGAACAGATACGAAAGTTGTTGAAGGCCGATACGTGGCTAACGTGGATGTATCTATGTTTCCAAAAAGAAGGAACAAAGAAATCCATTTGAATGTGAAGACAATATATTTTTTAATAGATATAGATTTACGAAATCAACGGCTGAGTTTATAATTGACAAATTGGCAATCCAACTTCAAAGAACTAGGGGTAAGAGTAAAGCGATTCCCCCATACTTAACAGTAAGAGAATCATTTTTAAATTGGAGAACAAAATATAATGGGTGATTTTTTAAGAGCTTGAGAACTTTTTTTTAAAAAAAAACGCATAAAATTTGCAAAATCTCATCGGTTCTTTATTTGAAACGTTAGATTGGTCCATGACATTTACTTTTTGAAGATAATTTCATTTAAATGTTGACCGCGGCTGCGTCTTAGGTGGTCCATTCGGAAAGTCCAATTTTGGGCAACTTTTTCGAGCATTTCGGCCGGAATAGCCCGAATTTCTTCGGAAATGTTGTCTTCCAAAACTGGAATAGTTGCTGGCTTATTTCTGTAGACTTTAGACTTGACGTAGCCCCACAAAAAATAGTCTAAAGGCGTCAAATCGCATGATCTTGGTGGCCAACTTACCGGGCCATTTCTTGAGATGAATTGTTCTCCGAAGTTTTCCCTCAAAATGGCCATAGAATCGCGAGCTGTGTGGCATGTAGCGCCATCTTGTTGAAACCACATGTCAACTAAGTTCAGTTCTTCCATTTTTGGCAACAAAAAGTTTGTTAGCATCGAACGATAGCGATCGCCATTCACCGTAACGTTGCGTCCAACAGCATCTTTGAAAAAATACGGTCCAATGATTCCACCAGCGTACAAACCACACCAAACAGTGCATTTTTCGGGATGCATGGGCAGTTCTTGAACGGCTTCTGGTTGCTCTTCACTCCAAATGCGGCAATTTTGCTTATTTACGTAGCCATTCAACCAGAAATGAGCCTCATCGCTGAACAAAATTTGTCGATAAAAAAGCGGATTTTCTGCCAACTTTTCTAGGGCCCATTCACTGAAAATTCGACGTTGTGGCAGATCGTTCGGCTTCAGTTCTTGCAGGAGCTGTATTTTATACGGTTTTATACCAAGATCTTTGCGTAAAATCTTCCATGTCTTTTCATGTTCACGGTCTTCAGCAACACTCTCAGAAACAGACGCAATATTCTCTTCTGTACGCACTGTACGCATTCGTGTGGTTGGTTTAATGTCCAATAAAGTAAACTGAGTGCGAAACTTGGTCACAATCGCATTAATTGTTTGCTCACTTGGTCGATTATGTAGACCATAAATCGGACGTAAATCGCGAAACACTTTTCGAACCGAACACTGATTTTTGTAATATAATTCAATTATTTGCAAGCGTTGCTCGTTAGTAAGTCTATTCATTATGAAATGTCAAAGCATACTGAGCATCTTTCTCTTTGACACCTTGTCTGAAATCCCACGTGATCTGTCAAATACTAATGCATGAAAATCCTAACCACAAAAAAAATCACCCGTTATAAATGTTCTCTATTAATTTTAGGTGCTTACTGCTTTAAACATAGCCGTGTTTCTTGACGCACAGTGATCCGGATCAGATCACATTTTCCATGCAAACCAAAGACACATTTTGATCCAAAATGAAATTTGGATCAAAATGTGTCTTTGGTTTGCATGGAAAATGTGATCTGATCCGGATCACTGTGCGTCAAGAAACACGGCTCATATTAGGGTCGGGAAGTTTCCAATTTGTTACTGGTGAAATGAACTATCATCAATTAAGTCAACAACTATCAGCAAACTATTAAAAGAGTTTTTTAGAAGCGATGTTAGTTCATATTAAAGAATTTATAAAATTTCCAACAACAATGCAGGATATAAACACCACAAAATGGTAATTTTACAGAAAGTACGGGTTTCCAAATGTAGTCGGTTGCATCGATGGAACTCTTATCCCAATAAATAGGTCGGACCTTTCGGATGCATATTCTTTCTATAATTGGAAAGGATTTTTTTCCATAAATGTTCAAGTGGTAAGTTTATTCAAGCCGATATTAAGAGATGTAGACTACTAATTTGGTTTAATATCTTTCAGGTGTGCAATGCAGCTTATGAGTTTACTGATGTTGTCGCTCGTTAGCCAGGATCAACACACGACACACATATATTCAAGAATTGCGTACTATATCCGTTTTTGAATTCCAGCCGCCCTCCGGAAAATTGCTGGCTTTTGGGTTTTAATGGATACCCATTGTTGCATTGTCTGATGACCTTTATTATCATTCATTCCACGAGTGCTGAAATTAATTATAAAACTCACCACAAAACAACCATAAAAATTGTTGAACAGGCATTTGGAGTACTAAAAAATAGATTTCGAATTATTTGCAACACTGGAGGATTTATGTGCTATGGCAACCGCCCAGGTGGCGCAGTGGTTAAAGCTGCGACAGTTGCAGCGGGAGGTACCGGGTTCGAATCCCGATAGGGGCGGGTTGGTAAAGAGATTTTTCACCATACGATTACGATCGGTGGTGTGAATGAACACATCTATGACCCCCTGTTGGAGTGCAGAATTTATGGGCCAACCCATCTTCCATGTCAGTACTATAGGCTGGCATGGAGCTTTGCAATGTGCAGATGGTTCTACGTAAACCTATAGCCGTACGTCCTCGATTTGGCTGTAATGGTGTAAGGAAGGACGTAAATAAGCGAACCGCGAAAGAGTTGGAAGTGCCTCGAGCCCCAAAACAGATTGTAGAGATAAAAACAAACAAACAATATGTGCTATGGCGTTGAAAAATGCGTGCAAATAATAACAGTCTGCTTTATATTGCATAATATTGCAAAATTACATAATATGCAAAATTTTGAACCTGATCCTTCTAGAGAACAGACAGAAGAATCAAATATAATTGAATTTGATGATCTCTTTTTATCACATTTCAGGTAAAAGTGGTTAAAAAATATAAGTTCAAGATTATTTAAATATATATAAACTTTATATAAAAATGGAGCCAGTAAAACCCGGAAAAACAAATTTCAATATCTGGCGAAACGTTTATTGCACATTTTGTAGGCTTCAGCAGATAAGTGTCTCAATAATTTGACGAAGGAGGTTATTTGTCAATTAGGACTCCTTTAGCCGCTGCTGTTGAGTCTCTAAATTCCTTTTGGCGATTTCTAGCATTCGCTTATCAAATTCATCAACATTAAACCGTCGTTGATTTCTTTGCCGTGGTGTGCATCTTAATCTTGCTCTGGGTTGGACGGATGGTGGATTGGCGATTATTTGAAGGCGGATCTCCAATTGTTGAATCCACAAATTGACTTACGTCCACCTATCAATTAAATATTCCGCTGGTTCTGTTTGTACACTTACAATTGTAGGCTAAAAATATATAAGTGTATTATCTCAATATCAAAGACAAATTGATTTACATTTAAAAAATATTTACATACGAAAATGAATCCACATAATAATCAAACCCGTATTTGTACGGTTTAAGTTGAAGAGGCGGCGCTCCACCCGTCCCATTTTGGTGATTTTTAATTTGGCTTAGCCGTTTTTTTGTGCGACTTTTTAAGTCGGTAAACTTATTTCTGAGCTCCTCGCCAGATCTTGGGATAGAAGCCGTTGCAGAATATTCCTGTGCCAGCTCGTTCTAGGCATTTGCAAGGGCTTCGCCAAATATATTAGATTCTCCTAAAATTACATTATTCATTTGTATCAGTATAACACAAAATTTAACACAACAACAAATTAAACAAACCATTTATTAATGTTCGCATTGTCTCAAGAATTTTTAAAAAATTCATTATTTCTGCTTCCGAAAAATTGGGTTTTCGTCTCTTGATTTGGGAATCCATTTATTTATTTATTTGGAAATCTACTCGCGCCACAATAATTTAATGTACCTCTATGAATCTATGATTTTCGAAATGAGAATTCATGACACACTACAGTTCTCATTTCATTTGACAGTTAATCATAATTCATTAAAATTTTATGAATTATGAATAAATTATGAATAAATTTTATGTATTCATTCTTACGATAACTGAGTGGTTTAAAAATATTTTTGTTTCGCCCTACATCAAAATTTTCCTATTTCTATTTTTAGTTGTATTTTTCGTTAATTTATCGAATTCTGTATTAATTTATTTTTTTTAAAACTTCAATTTTTATAAAAAAAATACATTAAAAAGCCAATATTATTAGTTTTCGCTATTCACTAAATGTATAACGTGACACTGTCGTCACTCAAATGCCATGGTAATGAGAAAAAATAGCTCATTCCGAAACCATGTTTAATCCAAGTTGCGAATTATGGTTAGCAGTGACACATTACAATGAAATCATGTTTAACTCGAAACAGTTGTTACGAACCAGATATGTGTCTTTATTAGAATCTCACGTGCAAGCGTTCCTTACCCATTCGATTGCTTGGAAGTTCAATACAACCATTTTACCTGTGGCCCAACGAGGAATCCTACTCTAAGATTTCCGAGGACATGTTTATTGTGTGTCAATGTACAGCCTTGAGACACATGGTGTTTACTTTTAGGCCATCGATTTTCTTGGAGACTCTTTCATACTTCACTTTTCACGTGCCAATCCATAATCTAGTGTCCGTATACTTAAGCAGGTTTGGTTTACATTCTTTTTTTGTATTTTGCTTTTTAACACTCGATTTTTTTAAGAATGTGGATCGGGTCGTCAGCTCAGCGATCCAACCAGACTCAGTCGCTTTCTAATAAAATGACAACTGGTTACTGTGGTGGTATGGGTCTGATGTGTCGTTCGGTATATTTAACAAACATAGATAACCCTTGTTTTATTTTTGTAATTATTTGAAATTTCAAACCTATAGAGGTAAATCTTACATACTTGTTTATTAATTTGATGTTGTGATGAGTAAAGTTTTCAACACTCGTGTATTGTATATTTACTTTATAACTCACACGACATACAATCTACGGTTGATCCTAAACCAGTCTATAAATAGAAATTCACTAGAAATTGCGCAAGAAATAGATATGAATATGAATCCCAAACATTCACCTGGAAGTGATAAAATTTCACCAAGGTTGTTTAAGGAGTTATCAAAGAGAGGAGTCATTATGTTAACATATATATAATGCTTGCTTTTGGCTTACATATGTGCCTGAGTGTTTCGAGGTTGCACAAATTATCATGATAAAAAAACCAGAAAAACATGCTGAGCAAATTGCACCGATCTCTTTGTTACCAACTGTTTCAAAGTTGTTTGAGAAGTTGTTTTTGAAACGACTAAAACCAATGATCATTATACCTGACTTACAGTGTGGATTCACAAATATAATTCGCCAATTGATCAAGTTCATCGCGTGACTGCAAAGTTTGAACAAGCATTTGAAGAGAAAAAATGTTGTCCTGCCGTATCACTAGATGTACCAAGGGAGCCATGAGCTAGTCATCTTATAAATAAAGTTTCATTATTTGGAGCAGAATTTTGATTTCTTGTAAACCCACACTCGCTTCACTTATTTGTTTCAAATAAGTACTTTATTATCATTAGTAATAAATTATCATGTGATAAGATTGCACTATTAAAAAAAAACTTTATAAAAAAAGTACAAATCTTAAAGAAACTTTAAGATTTGGCATATATCTATATTATATTCCAAATCTTAAAGTTTCTCTACGTTATGCAACATTTTGTCAATTGTAAACAATAAACATATGTATATCGCCAAAGAAAATATATATATTATTTTGACACCTGCATATCGTGATTTATGATAATTTATTGGTGATGGTACAAAGTTAAAGAACACAATTGATTTCCAAAATTAATCACGTATAACATCACACACGTATGAAATATTTATCAAAATGCGTTAAGCTACTTCCTTTCGTTGTACAACAAATACCACGATTGAGATAATTTGCCAATTTTTCTTCACGATTGACTGACCAATTTCTAAGCGTCTACCTGATTCGTAATATAGAACATCAAATCAGCATAACAGCAACATTTACATAATCGAATTTATTACTCGTACTATGGGTATATAAACTCCTATCTAAGTTTTTGTAAACATTTTTGCTACCAATTCGTCTTTAGTATATTCATCATCAATTTGATTTCATTAAATTTTCGTTTCTTGTATTATATTCTACTCGTCTTATTTTATTGAATTTATGCAAATTGAATGAAATAATTTTTGTATACAATTGTGAACAGTAAATTTGTTATAAAAAAATTAAATTACATTTTATTTATGTTAAAGATTTTTGTTTGATTCTGTTATACATAAAATATTTTAAAATCTTTTGAGATTTCTATTCCCAATCAGAGGACATATGTATGTTAACGTACATTATTTTTTCCTTGTTCATAATCTGGATATGGAGAAATTTTACGGTTTTCCAACTCTCTTGTGACTGTTTTGTGATTTGTATATATACACTAACCTAGTTTGAAAGTGGTTTCACCTTCATATACCAAATTTGTATTAGACGTAAAATATTTACTCATAAGCTCATGAATAAGAATCTGAATTTACAGGTTCCTATAAAAACAAAGTTTGTTTAAATTCGTTTTTCAAAATAAGGTGTGTGCAGAGGTTCGTTGCAGTCCACTGATCTTTTTTAGGCCTAAAATTAAGACAACAATAAATAGTGTTCCGGGCCTATAGATTTGGTTAAAATTGCCATGTGAGCTGATAAACTTGTTAAAATTGCTATGTGTATCAACTATGGACTAAATACGTCACACAATTGTACTTATTTAAAAATGAATTCAAGAGTACCAATAGTAAACACAGTATAGAGCTAAGATTATAGACTTTTTCGTAGCTTAATGAGGGAATGAATGGGGAAGAGATGTGGCTGGTTCAAAGTTCAATTGTTCAAAAAATAGTTTCACCAATTGTTGAAACTAGCCAAAAATCAAATCTCAAAGATTCATTATAGTAAAGCTAGTCGCTGGTGACACATGCTTGAAAAACTATTTAATCATTAAAGTTAGGACGGAATAGCATCTTTATGCATAGCCATACTGTGACGTGCGTGTTTCAATAAAACAGTATTTATGCTTTGGACACTGTATTCTTTTACTATTTATAAAAATATTTCAAACACTGACGTGAGTTAATTTTGTGCCATCCTCTTCCCTTGCTCTTCCTCTGCCTCCCCAATCAGCAGACAATTAAAATTGTATTTTGGGCGCCAGCCTGCGCGCACGAATGTGGCTAGCTCTATTCGGTTGGCTAGAGACCTTCGGGCTGGGTGTAACAATTGGGGGGGCTATGCTGTTGATGTATGAACTTGTTACACAATGGAATTGAAAGGGAAAATATAAAATGGCACTAACCTGTTTTCCACGTGTCTGTTGGACAAGCACCGCGATCGCTCGCGTTCCACTTGGCAATCCTCTGCTTTAGCGCGAACACCTTCTTCGCTTTTTCTCCTTATGTGCACCACTCTGACGACGTGGTTCCACTCAACCAAGTTCCACTTTATTTTATTTTCTCTAGTTTAGTTATCACTGATTATTTGTTCACTTTCATAATTCTATTCACTCATTTAGGGTTTTCAATCCGGATATCCGATCTTCGAATAACCCGGATTATTCGACTAATTTTGACTATTCGAATATTCGGATATTTTAACATAATTATCCGGATATATTATTACATTTACTTTTACTTATAAAACAATTTTATGAATGTAAAGAGTTCTGAAGATGCTAGCATAATCTTCCAACAGGAAGAGAAAACCTCAGGGAAATTATAAATATGATTAAATACTTTGGTAAAAAATAATAATTTACAAGGATTTGAACAGGAATGGTTTATTCTCTTGTTCAAGGATAATGAACAAGAGAATAAACCATTCCTGATGTTACATTTCAAAATACGGTGGTATGCTTTGATAACTATGATCAAATGTTGTCATCAAATAAAGGAATCGGTAATAACAACTGAGAGTATTGCTGCTGTAGCCTGTAGTGCTGAAGAAAACCCAGGTTTGTCGATTTCTCGTCGATCTTTGGGATTAGACGTTTGGTCGATCTTCGAAAATTTCATGTATTTTGCATAAAGACTTAGGTCTTAAGACTTTTAAAGTAAACACAAGAGCTTAAGCCGGTCAATCACCATAACATTCGGATTTTCATGAAAGAATCACAAAATGATCTGGATTTTCATGGAAGAATCATCTTCAGAGATGAGGTGGGACTTTTCACATCGTACGCTACGTTAATAAGCAGAATCGTCTCATTTGGGGCTCAGAAAATCCAATGATTGTTGAAAAGCTTCTCCATCCTCAACGTGTCACTGTTTGGTGCGTTTATTGGGCTGGCGGTGATATTTGATCTGACTTTTTCAGAAAGATGCGGCGGTGCAACTGTTACGATGTATGGATTACGCTACCGAGTTATGATTAATGTTTTTTCATGGCCACAATTGGAAGATATTGATGTGGACGACGCTTATTTTAAACAATACGGCGCTACGTGCCAAAACATTTGCGATTTTGCAAGAAACGTTTCCTGATCATGTTATTTCTCGAAGAGGTGATCACAATTTAGAAACCGAGATTTTGTCATTTATTACGTTTAGACTTTTTTCTTTGGGGCCACGTCGAAGATAAAGTTTTTGCTAATGCTCCACAATCGATCAAGACCTTAAAGATGAAATTCGTAAAGTTATCGAGTATAATTATAGTGCAATTTTTGTTATTATCCGGATATTCGGATAATCCGAATTATTTTATCCGTAAGTATTCGATATTCGGATAATCATAAATGTCGGATATTTGGAAACCCTACACTCATTTAATACCACATTTCCACTTGGCACCAACTCACCTCAAGAAAACAAAGAAAAAAAGCCTCGTTCCCGCCACACGCATCGCCTTATATACCTTTTGTTTGTATCGCACTGTACATCGGGCAACGTTATCTTCTTCGCGCGCCTCCCGCCATCTTTAGTCCGGTACAAGATTCAGCTACGGTCGATAATCCTACGTTACCATCTTCGAAATACATTTGACATCTGTCTGACGTATATCAGTGTCATTTGTTGTCAAAGAGTTTCGTGTCATTTAGTGTATTGTGTGGTGATTTATGTTACTTGTGTTTTGTTTATACGGAATTTGTGTTTATGTGATCGGTTTATGTACAAAGTGTCTGTTGATTTGATAATTGTTGCTGTGAATGTTTATTGTAATAACGTCTGGGATGTGCTGTACGCCGTCCAATGCATCTCCTATATGTTCCCTGTTATATGTATGTGACTTGTCCTATTTTTGCTTGTGGTTTGCCGTCTAGTTTATCTTTCACAGGTTAGTGCCTAGGGATGGGACTGGATTGGGTTCAAGGACCGAGGTATCATCGACCAACCGGACAACAGGTTTGTAGGTTCTGTCTTAACCGTTTATGCCTGATTGATATTTTTTTTTATAGATCCCGTTTCAATACCACGATAAACCCATCTTTCTGTTTTGAGGCCAAACCCCTGTGATTGGGGGGAAGGGGGGGGGGGTATGCATAGAATTCCACCACAGCACCCACTTTTTTCTTTATAATTTTTACTCGTTATTTACGTTCAATTTATTATTTCGCCCGCGTTAATTTATTTTAATTTTGTAGTTTTGCTTTAATTATTTCAATTTTTTGTTGGGGCGGTTTTTTTTTACCATGAGTATGAAAAATAAAAAATCCCCGAAAAATGCCTCTTCGGATCGCGGGGCGAGGCATAATCCTCGTAAAGATACAATTGATAGCCCTACCATCCACTTTGCCAATGTCCGTGGACTCGTGACTAATAAAAATTGCGCACATCAACATCTCGAATCACGCAAACCCGATAAATTAGTGCTAACGGAAACAAAAGTATCTTATAACATCTACGAGAATGAATTCTACTTCAAGCGCTACCAGTTCGAACAAGCATTCGAGTTGCAACGTGGAGTTCAAACTATTGTACTTAAAATATCCCTCCCTAATAAAATTCGTTTTTTAATTAGTTTCTATAGATCCCCCAATCAAACGGATTCAGAAACCTTGAATTTCTTCGAGGTTTTGTCAGACAAATGTGATGACATTCGCAATCAACATCCCTACTGCGAATTAATAATGGTTGGTGACTTTAATCCCCACCATAAAAAATGGTTGAATCACCAAAATACGAACTGTGCCGAGCGTCAGACGGAGTGGCTTGCTGTTTCGCATGACCTTACGCAGATTGTTAGTGATTCCACGTTTGAATGTTAAAATTCTACAAGCAGTCATATTCTGGATCTTTGTCTTACAACAATTCCGCATTCCATGGAAGAGCGTGTCGAGGCTGGAATTGGAAATTCTGACCACAACCTGATAACAGTAAAAATATCTATCGCAATACCACCAGAATTTGGACAGCAGCCAAGACGTCTATGGCATTTTAACGAGGCTGAAAATGATGGGTTACGGTCATTTTTTCAACATTTCCCGTGGAAGAGCCATTATTTTTCTAACAATCAAATAGACGACGCCGTTTCCAATTTCACCGAAACCGTTCTACATGGAATGAAAAAATATATCCCATCATCCTTTTCCAATCCCAATCCTTATTTTAAAATATTTTCAAAAGAAGCCGCCAAAGCCGCCAGACAAAATAAATCTGCTCACAAGAAATATCAACGCACGAAATTTCGTTTGTAGAATATAAGGCCACACGTAGCATCTGTAAAAAAATCTGTGCTAAGGAAGCGAAAAGAGCTGACAACAAGAAAGCCGCTAAGGCTTCCGAGTTGAAAATCTCCGATCGCAACTTTTACCAGATGGTCGCATAGGTTGCCAATATTTCTAAAACATCTATTTCAGCATTGAAATATGCAGATGGTGCTTTGGTGGTGGATCCATATTTGCAGGCCGACTTACTGGCAAGCGTCTTCACTTCGAACTCGACCTTAGTTGTCTCAGATGGAGTTACGCCTCAGTCAATTCCCAAAATGGATCCTATCAATATCTCGGAGGAAATTGTCTTCAGGAACCTGAAGGCAATGGACATAAATAAGTCCACCGGACCTGACGGAATTCCTGTTAAAATATTGATAAGGAGTTTGCCAGTGACTTGGCTCCAATATTAACTAGAAATTTTCTCCTTTCTTATAAACAAAGTAAAAACCCGAACGCCTGGAAGAGTGCGATGGTGCAACGTTCTTAAACGTGGTGGTGATAAAACTGACCCTTCAAACTATCGGCCAATATCAATTGTGTCAGCCGTGGCTAAAGTTTTTGAGAAATGCTTTAACCAACAACTGGTGCATTATCTTGAGATTAATAAAATAATTTCAGATAAACAATTTGGCTTCCGCGAAAGCCGCTCCACAACCGATCTCGACGTATAATACAAACAATTTGAATCTCGCCTTTGAGCAAAACGGAGAAGCCTTTGCAATCGCCTTGGATATATCCAAGGCTTGAGACAATGTTTGGCATAAGAATCTCACATGTAAAATTGTGGCATACGGCTGAGATTCGATGACCATCAAGTGGATTAAATGCTTTCTCAAACATCGAAAGCTCAACGTTGTGCTAAATGGGAGATCACCAACGACACTCTCCCCAAATGCCGGAGTCCCTCAAGGATCAGTTTTGTCACCAATTTTGTTTTTGTTATACATTAATGACTTGTTGGATAGCACTGAAAACCCTAGCCACAGTTTTGCCGATAATGCAACATTGCACTCTTCTATTTCATTCTAGGTCACGCCTACTCTTTCACAGTTAAACGGTAAACGGCTGGAAGTTGTCACTTCGCTTAATTCCGATTTGAGTACAATATTTGAGTGGGGAGTTAAAAATCAGGTCAAATATGCACATTCTCGCGTAAAATAAGTCACAACGAATACCCTTTTGTGGTAAAAGGACACGTTCTCGTGAGTTGTGACTCAATTCGTCTGCTTGGTGTTCAGATTAGCAACAATTTAAAATGGAATGTACACATTAACGTATTTGTCAAATCAGCTTCACGTAAACTCGGGTTCCTCTATAGATGCAGACGGTTTTTTAAATCGCATCAGGTTCCCCAAATATATAAAACCTTTATTAGACCGTGCATAGAATTTTGCTGTCAAGTTTGGGGTGGAGCATATGGCACTGCTGTCCAGTTGTTGGATAGAGTTCAGCGGCGTGCCATCCGAATAATACGAAACCCCAGACATATGAAAGATCTAGACAGCCTACAGCACCGCAGAGATGTTGCAGAACTCTGCGTGTTCTATAGATTGATAAACGGTAAATGTTCTGCACAATTAAAGGAGAAAATACCACCATTTGTTACGCCAGGACGGGAAACACGAGGAACGGTCAATGCGCATAGGTTTACGGTGAAGCTGCCGAAACCTCGAACTGAAGGTACAAAGCGCGAATTCATTAATCGAACATCCAGGAAGTGGAATTCGTTATCCGGTTTTCAGTTTCCGTTGGATTATAGAATGCACAAGTTTAAGGCAGCTATCAACCTTTACTTGAAGGACCGCGCGTTGGGTGCAGGAGCTCTGACAGTTACAAGGAGGGGTAACACGAGGGGGCATTTAAGTGAATACCATCTGTATTTCCAGTTCCTGACCAGCCTGCACTGGCGTTTAAGTAGGTTCGGTTCATTTCTATCACAACTTCAATGGGGAATCAACTACATTGTGTATTACTCTCCAGATTAGGATTTGCACTTATGACCTCCTGAACTAAGTTTTGTTTAACCAATTTTAATACCACTGCATGTCGTTTATGATCATTTACCACACAGTAATGTACAAGGGCAGAGCAAGAATTCTGGTAATGAAAATGAAATAAGAAATAAGATTTTTGTCCAAAAAAAATCATTTTCACAGTCATATTTTTCCGAAATAATAGGACTTTTCCAACCCTTCAAAATGACATTTGGTCCATCGATGATCTCCTCATTAGATCCGAATTTTTTCCACCTAGCCATTTCTTCAAGTTTGGTATCAGAAAATAGTCACAATAGACTCAGTCTGGAGAATATGGTGAATATGAAAACAATTCGAAGCGTAATTCGTGGTTTTAACCATGGCAACTAAACACGTGTGCACTCGTGCATTATCTTGATGGGCCCATGACATTTTTCAGTCAAAAACTGTGGCCCATGACATTTTTACCGTTAAATTAACAACCAACGCGCGAATAGCTTTTTGATATTCAAATATTCGTGTAATATATTGAGCACGCGTACATTTTAGATGTCTACTATCTCAGCTATCCCGCGCTCTTTTACTCTTTGGTAAATACCATATCATGGATTTTGTCAACCATTTTTGGTGTGGTGACTTTATTTTAGTGTCCTGAACGTATGGCATCAGTTGTGCTTGTATGACCATAGGGAATCCAAATTTACCGAAAATTTCATTTACCGGTTTCGGTATTTTTTTTTCTTAATTTACCGGTTTCCCGGTAAATTTCGGTAATTGTTTAATCTACAAAAACATCATTGAAACATCTAATATATCTTAATTATTTACTTATTATTTTTGTTTTTTAAGAAAAAAGACATTTTAAAATTTATTCCAATAATAACAATAATAGAATAAATAAAAACAATCTATAATTTAATTTATAAATATTGTTTTGTTGGTAGTGGTAGTTCATTTTAAAACACCAAAATGGCTTCTCTCAATATATATTGGCAGAAAGCTTTTATTTCTAACAAAAGTACTTTCAACTTACAATATGAAAACAACGGCCTATATCATTTTAGTATATAACCGGAATTTGGAAATGGAGCTTAATTTCATGAAACTCAAAGTAAAAATTGAGCTTTTTATATTTCGAACTGAAATGGCTGTACATTCTATTTGTATTGTGAGAGATAAGAAAAGCTTAACAGATAACTCATTTCTTGGTATTACATAACCTCATAGCATAAAGGGCGGCCCACAAATTAATTTGGCTCTAAATACAAAGACGAACGAATGTTTTGTAAAGCGGTTTGTTTTATTAGAAAGAGATACATTGTCACTAAGAATGAAACACCATTTCATTCAAATGACTATTAGCTTTACATTCTGCCAACCCCTATTTTTCAGAATATTTTCGACTGTTTGGCATTTTATCACGTCAATGGCTAATATAATTTGATCTACTAAATATTGGATAATCTCTAGATGATAAGCGTAATACTTATCCTTAACGGCTTCCTACCAAAAAAGTCGTTCAGAGTCAAATCGTAGATGCTTCATGTCATTTTGACATCTCCGTTACGACTGCTTATTTGTTGTTTCCAAATATCCTGCTTGTCTATTTTAACAAAAACTCGTTTATCATGGCCTGGTAACGCCGCGTATTAATGTTAGAGCGGCTATTTGCTAATTTTTTCTAAAGATTTTTTAGTAAATCACTTCATTTTCTTCCAATTATTTGTGCGTTCCACAGCCCAATTGACGAACGGACAACCGAAATACAAAATGCGCATCACAAAACAGCGAAAAAATGTTCAATTCTTGAGCAGCAGCGACTCTTTTCACTAATTGTCTTGCAGTTATTTTATTTCTATTGAATTAACCACCTAAATTTCCTACAGTTTGGGTATAGAATACTTCTGATTTTAATTAGGGGTAAAATAACCCGTTCCGTTAATTTCAAGCATTAAAGAAATTAAATTTCATAGGACGATTGAAGTTAGTGTTGACACACTCGAATTAACCATGAATTAACCTTAAGTCTAGTCACATCTGCGTAATGAAATGAATGAGATGAAGCAGATTTATATCAGCACGTTTAAAAATCTCGGTATAAAATTAAATCAAAAGCCCTATTCATATAGATCCATAAATAAAAAGAATGAATATAATAAGAACATTTTTTATTAAATTGAATAAGTGAATATATTTTATTTTATACAGTAAAAGTATGAAAAGATATTATACTAATTATATGATTTTTTTAATTTTCGGTATTTTCGGTAAATTTTGAAAATTTACCGGTTTTTCGGTAATTAAAAATTTACGGTAAACCCGGTTTACCGGTTTACCGAAAACCGGTATTGGATTCCCTATATGACCACAAAGAAAATCAGTAAACCACTTGTGAATAATATTAATAATTGGTGAAGAGTCCTCGTAGTTTTAATCAAGCTTCTTCTATATTTTTAGGATGTTGAATTCTTCTACATTTAGAATGTTGAAATCGATGAAACTAATTGAAAATTTTAGGCACTAAAACTACGTTAATTTTTGTTTGGACTTTTGAGCTGCTGCAATTATACCGTACTTCAACGAACATGAATCCGGTGACTGTTATACGTAAAATCGTGACATCAAATATTATTTGATAGCTTAAATTGAAATGTATGTACTTGGTACTTTCATGAAGACGATGTCAACTGACCATACTGCGGTTTTTTAATCAGTTCAATATTTTCTGTGATCAATTGTCCAGCGGGGTCTAAGTAAGGGCTATACAAATAAGGCCGAAATGGGAACAAAAGGAAAGATAATCAGTTCAAATGATGCCAAAATGAACATGTCAAAATTTTTTCACACAGATCATACGTTACCAAAAGACCCCATTATAATTTACAACATTTTGTTTATTTTATTTAAATATAAGTGCATATCTCTAGCACATAGACCTTAATAAAATTCCAGTTCAATTAGATAACCATAACAAACACAACACCTACAATTATCTAAAGAAGAATCAGCAAAACGTATTAACTGTAATGGGCAGCATTCAGCTAGCTACCGAGGATATGAGGTTGTCAAGCAGCTACAGAAAGTGAGGGATCAGGTATACAAACTCCCTCTAAGTCATATAAACACGCGTCAAGAAATGAAGTAAGATTTTTTATGTCATTTGTTAAACAAAACAATTGGTTCAGTATTGGTCATAATTTCAAATCCTAATCAGGAGAGTAATACACAAAGCAGTTGATTCCCTATTGAAGTGGTGATAGAAATGAACCGAACCTACGTATACACCAGTGCATTTAAATTTTTGGCCAACGGCTACAACTGTCTGCAATACAAAGGTAGTTCAATTCATAATCCCAGAGCAGAAATCAGACATCAAACCTATATTGATTAAGAATAGCCATATGAAATGGAAACGGATTAACACAACACCTAGCAGAATAAGAACTATGCGACTCAGAACTAGCTCATATTTATCAATCCGGAGATATACTTGTTATCATACAACACATCCTTCAGAACGGGCAAGAGGAGGGTGAACCATATTTATTAAGGATCCATGTACGTAACCACCGTAACGGTTAAATTTGGTTATCACTACACCTGTAATATATCTGCATCATATTGTCTCTCACGGTATATCTCCAAAGAAATAAGACTACATTAACTGGTTTCAGAAATTTGGTAGTAACTTCATTATTGGAGGTGACTTTATGTCAAAGATACCTTCTGGGATTTAAGATTAAGCTCTTCAAAAGGCAAAGAATTACTTGCAGCTGGCAGTACTCAATGAGTGAATTTTACTCAGGAGGGAAACAAACGCACTGAAGATCTAATCCTAATAAAATCCCAGAGCTTAAAGATTTCTACATCACTAAAGGCATATCTTTTTAGAAAATGATGAAAGTCTAATATCTGATCATTCTCCTGTTATTATGACGGTTAGTGAAAATGTAAAAGAAAAAAGAAATTCACCTCAGCTCACAAACAACAAAACAAATTGGGAATTATTTAAACAGTTGGTAGAGGAAAGAATAGAACTTCAAGTGCCAATCAAAAGTGAAAATAAAATAAAAGAGGAACGAGACAAGCTTATCGATGTAATACAATGGTCCGCTTGGGGATTCATCTCCAAATTTTCATCCAGGGCAGAAGACTCCGTTCTGTACTTAATAGAAGTAAGAGAACTATAGTACAGAAAAACAAAGTAAAAAAAGTATGGCAGAAAACGCGGACGCTGCATCATAAAACCACCTTAAACAAGTTATGCAGCAAACATAAGTGCAGTGAACAATAAAACAATTGGAAAATACCTGTGTTCTCTAGCTCCAACTAAAGATACCGCTTATTACCTCTGGAAAGTAGCAAAAGGGTTAAAACGATCAAAAACGTAGATCCCCTCAATCAAAACAAACAATGCCAATGAACTATAAGTGCGAAATACAAAGTTGACCTATTTGCTGATCACCTTAAAGATACATTTCAACCTCCAGGTTGGCAGATCAGTTACGAAATCACTGCTGATACACCCAGAACATCTGACTTCGAAGTAAGCAGACCTGTAAGAAATGAAAACATAAATTAAGAACATAAAAGCAAAGAAAGCTCCTGATTAGGATCTGATGACAGGACAAATAATTAAGGAGCTACCTTAAAAAAGGCACCCGTAAAATATGGCATATAAACACAATGCGATCCTTAAGAAAAAATATGTACCAATGCAGTAGAAAGTAGCAGAATGACAAACCACCGAATGATAGAATTTCTTACTCGCTTATTTGACTTTAACCAACATTAGATAAATAATTTGGTTGCTAGAACAAAGAAACCTTCTCCCAGATTATCAGTTTGGTTTCAGAGAGAAACACTCAACTATAGTACAGGTTCATAGGCTTACAGATGTCATTGAGAATACATTAGATAGCAAAAATGTTTGCTCTAGTATCTTCTTGAAAATATGAAAAAAATATTGCTAGCTAAAAAAGTATTATGGCTGGTGTCTCGCACAGTAATATTTTGGGACCTATTCCTTACCTGCTCTACACCAGAGTTTGACCTCAATTAAACGAAGTTACCGATGTAACATTTGCTGATGATACTGCAGTTCTTTCAGTTCGACAATTCTTCTTCGAAAAAAATCGGAATTGTCAACCGAAATGCTAAAGCCACACAAAAATAATACAAACAGGTGTAATTAACACTCCGTGGTACATTAGGAATGATGATTCTATAAGGAGCTAAAGATCGGGTACAATAAGTAATAAAATAGATTGCAGTAATTCATGAGCAACGTATTTATCAACACGTACACGAAGATTTTCGTGGTATGTTGGGCACTCCACATGCAGTAAGAAGATTTCAGAGAATGAAACCATTTAATGTGCCAAGGACACATTAAATGGTCAGTGAGGACTGTGCAAATACTACTTAAGTAAATTAGCTATAAATAGAGTTGGCCAATGGGCATTTTTACATTCACAAGTGACTAAATTAGGAAAGGATAGTTACTAGATGATTGTATTCTATTGAGTTGTAATAATTAAAATAAAAATAATTATATTTACATTTATTAAAAATAATAAAATAAAATAATTAGCTTTCAATCGAACCTTTGTATGTAACGAAATGATATAGAAAGTACCAAGTTTCTTAGTTAAAAGATTAGAAATGGATTTACGTTAACAAGCACTCTCCTTCGATTTTAATATATCCTTAAATCCGTTCCATATAATTGTGTAGAAACCCAAACGTGTTGTCATAGTAAAACATTTTTGTACGACGTAAAGCACTTCATAGTGTTTTCTTACTATGCTGAGTGTAGCAGCAAAAAAATATCTTTTCAATAATCCTCGTTGTCGTCGGTATGTATGGATATGTATTTTCTCATGTCAGCACATTTCTAGTCTCTAAACATATTATTTATAATCCTAACAATAGGCAAAAACGAACAAAGACTACATGTGTCTACACGTGTTTTTGATGTTCATATACGTTCTATTCACAAATTAAAATCCCAAAGGAGACGAAAATAAAAGAAAACAAAAAATTATCTCAGGTTTTTTATTATCATTTTCCATTTGTCTCAGCTCATTTGCTATTTTTTTCCAAAAAGAAAGCAACATAACTATACAGCTAGAGGAGTCTCGAGAAGAACAATAGGAAAATATTTTTAGATATATATTATGTGTGTGTATGCGTGTGTGTGAGTAGCTAGTGCGATGTTTTCTTCTCGTTAATTTTTTTCTAACCAGGTTTCTTGAATTTTTTGTTTGTGCTTTATTCAGAGCTTTTGAGTACCTACATATATGTATGTATACTCAAAAGCTTTTTTATGCTTTTCAATGGTAATTTTTTGTGGTGCTTTTTTATTTGTTATGTTTGTAAGAACTACTAATCTTCAGTTTTCAATTCTTGAATTTATACTAGTTTGGGTGAATATTCATATTTGGGTTTCTTCGTCTAAGCTTAAATAATCTAAGCTTATTTTTTTAACATTAATTATATATCTTAAAAACGTAAAATGAAAATAGAATTTTCAACCCCAAAAGAATAAAAATGGTAAATTAATTATTCCCCATATATTTCTCAAAAGCAGATTTGTATATGTACGTTGTTCATGACGCGACAGTTCTAGCGAATTACAAGAGCACAACTCGAACTATTGATTTAATTTGATTGTGGCGTTAATTCTATACGAATTAATTATTTTGGGTACTTACTTCTAAGAACGCAAAATTACTTTCCCGCCTGTGAATTTCCCCTCCGTTTTTGATGCAGTTATTGGGTTGGATGAAATGCCTGAATACGCGCCCGATTAGTGATTTTTAAGCTTGTTCGGGCATGAAACGAACCTAGCCTGGTTGTATTTATGGGTGGGTGCACGCATTCGCCCACTTTAGTGATATTTGGCTGTGTTGCAGCATGTAACGAACTTCCTGGCAGTATCTGTGCCTTGAGAAGGGCATTGAAGAAGGCAGAACATTGAGAATTTTCCAAGTTGTTATAGATTAGACAGGAAGTCGTACATGAACTCTTTTTGGGAGGTTGTGTGTCTGAGGGTATTGATGTGTAGTGTTGTTCCCTAAATAGGTACGTAAGGGTCACCAAATGTAGTTGGAAGCCTTTGTGAATAGTTATTCGAAGTTGTGATGTATGATGATGTTAATGTTGTTGTATAATTCGCTAGGCCCGTTTCGACGATAACGTCATTGAATGACAGTGTGATCGCAAGGATCAAATCCATCTTTCATCAGGCATATGCTACAAGACTTGACTTTTTGGTAACGCCACACTATAAAAAAATACATTTTTGTACTTGGCAATATTGTTAAATGACAACGAAAAGATCAAAGTATATCTAAGTAAACTGATAATCTTTCATAAATTTTTAATTAACAATATTAAATTAATTGAGTCAACAATTTTGTATTATATGGCTGAAATCTAAAACTGACCATAATCCTTGTTATTATGGTAAACTACCATAGTCTGTATGGCATTCAGATTGTGTTTGCGAAAAATACTCATTTCTTACATATCCAAATTTACTCTCTTGCATATATCTCAAAAGTTAGGGTGTTGATCACGATTCTAGTTATGATACCAAGACGCACACACACACATTCGTAAACACAAAGTACAAAGACACATACACAGATACATTCCCGTGTGGGATGTATTTATGACCCTAATCGGTGTCTCCCCGGGTGAAGGATAGAGAAAAGTCCGCTAGATATGGCACGTGCCGGGAAAATAAAATACTCGGGGTAGACCAACAACATCCAAGCCTAAGTGTGGCTGCATGGGTGGATTAGTCGTAGTTTGTCAAATCGGAATTTGTCAATATTCAGTTCAAATCTATAGATATAAAATCATCAATTCAAAGATCTGTCATAGGAGACCGTTATTTCTCGTAACAATCGATTAATCTGAATGCCATACAGACTATGACATCCTCATCACATTTTATTAATATTTTGCACTGGTATAGAGGGAACATAAATGAATTTAACTGTTGTAATTAACAACAATTAAATTCATGTATTGTGAAAATATAGTGATATATTTTTTGGGCTGAGAGTAACTTTCGTGATATTTTTTTGGATTATTAAGATAATTTTTTGAGCTGATATTGCAAAAGATGTCATGATTATTTTGAATTTTGAATATTATAGTAAGTTTTGGGTTGACAATTTAGTGTTGCCATAATATTTTTTTGGGATAGAATTTTGTCACCTTCACATTTATGTATGTCGCGTTTATTCGGCGACAAATATAAAGTCACCAATAATAACAAGATGGGACGGACAAATTTATTAAATGTTTAATAAATAATTTTAAAAATGAATATCATAACAATTATAAAACATTAGGAGTGTCGTTCTGTTGAGAAAAGAAATAGAACCTTGTTAACTTTAAAATAAACCTCTCCTTGCTAAATGGGCTTCTCAACGAATTAGATTTTGAAAACCATGATTTTGTTAAATTTGGCTTTGTTATTATAGTCACACACCAATCAGCGTAAGTTCAAATCATTCGGCCCTAATTTCAACGTCGTTGGTATTTGACACATGGCTTGTTGAATGCCTTAACCCAAAGCTATATTCAAATTTACTTTATTTAACAGAAATAATTACAGTTAAAAATGTCAACAAAACCAAAAAAAATCGGATACTGCCTAAATAACAATGACCTTCCGCTTAAGTACCCGGATACGAGAATGAGGATCAGCACGTGGAACGTGCAGTCACTAAGAAAACCTGGCGCGTTGGACGGCCTTATCACATGTATGAAGGAGTATCGGCTGGAACTCGTAGCGCTCCAAGAAACTCGATGGCCTAAAAGTGGAGTCCCTGTGTCCCAAGGCTATACGTTGCTACACAGTGAAGATGACCTCGGAAATCTTGGAGTGGGCTTTCTCATTGGGCCGCAGGTAAAAAAGGCTGTTTTACCTAATTCTAATTTTACCGTAGGTAAAATTAGACTTCCAGGCAGTCGATAATCGAATGTGTAAGTTTCGCTTGCACATGAAATTAGCCAACCTGTCAATTGTTTGTGTACATGCGCCCACTGATGTAAACCAACCCCAAGATAAAGACTCATTTTACAATAATTTGGATAATCTGATAGTCTCTATACCTGAGCACGATATCAGATTGGTGACTTTAATGCTAGAGCTGGCAGAAATCAGACCGACTTATGTAATAACATAGGTCCGTACTCCCGATACGAAACTGCGACCGAAAATGGGGAAAGAATGATGTACTTTGCGATCGCTCATGATCTCCAAGTTGCAAGTACATTCTTTCCCCATAAAAACATCCATTTGGAAACATGGACACATCCACGTAAAATATCCCGAAGCCAAATTGACCATGTGTTGATTTCAAAAGGGCGGGCTCGGGTTGTTCAAGACGTGAGATCGTATCGGTCGTCAACCAAATTCGTAGGCAGTGACCATTTTATGGTTGCTGCAAAGCTACGATGGAAATTTTCGTACAAGTCAAGGAGGACAGGAGAATATAAAACGCGATTCTCCTGTGAATGTCTGATAAATGAATAAACGCAACGAAAATACCAAGATCAGGTCAGCAATAGCATTTTACGATCCAATTACCAATCTGATGATGTGAACAGTGTCTGGGAAGTATTGCAAACCTCAGTTGTCGATGCAGCCCAGCACACTCTCGGTATAGTGAAAACTAAGCCCAAAAATGATTGGTTTGATGAGGAGTGTCGTCTTGCTGTTGAGCAACGCAATATAGCCCACAATGAAGCGCAGACTCGGTTTAAAATTGCAAGGAAAAACAAGGCAGTTCTTGCTAGGAGGACAGCTAAACGCATTTGTAAACAGAAGAAGCACGAATGGTGGAAGGCCAAGGTCTTAAGAGTACAACAACTCAGCAATGAGCACAATTCGCGTGGTTTCTTTAAAGGAATCACCGAATTGCACCATACCTTAAGATCTCGGTCAACTGCCATTCGGGACCAGGATGGAAACCTCTGTGTTAACGTCGATGCGGTACTCGATACATGGCTTGAACATTTTTCTGATTTACTTAATGTTCCACATGTATCACAAGCTGTATTTGAATACCCTCAAATACAGACCGCGGAGATGTTCATTGAGGATCCATCCTATGAGGAATTCACAATGGCCATGCAGAGATTAAAGAAAAATCGTTCACCAGGGGTTGATTGCATTAATTCAGAGCTCTTGATATTCGGAGGGCTAACTTTGTGGAACTGTCTTTTCGACCTTATTCGATTGGTATGGCGAAATGAAGTTATGCCTGAAGAATGGAAAGTGGCCGCGTTATGCCCAATATTCAAAAAGGGTGGTCGCATGAAATGCGAGAATTATCGCGGTATAGCTCTCCTTTGCACAGCATATAAGTTACTGTCTTACATAATCTTGGGAAGAATTACTCCTCTAGCGGAGGAAATTGTCGGTGACTACCAAGGAGGATTCCGTCCAAATCGGTCAGTCACTGATCAAGTTTTTTCACTGTGGATGATTCTTTCCAAGTACTATGAAACATCTCGCGATGTACACCAGGTATTCCAAGATTTCAAGCAAGCCTATGACTCGATCAATCGAGAGAGACTATGGTATGCGCTTGAATATTTAGGAATACCACAAAAATATGTACATCTGTGTAAAATGACAGTAACGAAGTCACAATGCTGTGTCAAAGTTGAGAACAGGCTATCGAGAATTTTTGCAATTACTTCTGGTGTTCGACAAGGAGATGCGCTATCCCCGATTATTTTTTAATCTCATGTTGGAATACATCCTTCGTAAAAGTGAAACACCTCAGGACAATATCTTATTCCGATAATCCAATCAACTTCTTGCTTATGCAGATGATATCTGTGTGATTGGATTAAATGGCAATGGAGTGAAAGAGATACTTGATCCACTGGAACAGTTTTCGGCTTCCGTTGGTCTCAAAATCAATGAATCCAAACCAAATATCTGATCTCTGGTTTTCGAGACCAAGACGCAAGTGATTTCAGTAGTGGAAACCACACGTTTGAAGGAGTGATGAGATTCAAGTATCTTGGATCTCTCATTACTCACGATAATAGTGTGGGAGAGGATATCAAGGTTCGTCTTGCCGCTGGCAATCGGGCTTTGTATCCTCTACGTCCACTGCTGAAATCAAAATATCTTGCAAATACGGATAAGCTGAAGCTGTACAGAGTGTTGATCAGACCCGTTGTCATGTATGGATGTGAGAGTTGGACCTTGACGGATGAGTACGAAAGATGGCTTCTATAACATTCGAGAGAAGAATCATGCGTGTGATATTTGGCCCAAAACGCGACGTTGATGGCACATACCGAGTTCTATTCAATCACGAGATCAGGAATTTAATGCAAATTCCTGATATCGTGCATGAAATCAAAGGACAGCGAATACGCTGGCTCGGTCACGTTCTGCGTGCTGATCCGAAACGAATGATACAGCGATCTTGGAAGGGAGAACCGCCTTTCGGTAGGCAAAGAGGTCGCTGTCGGCGACGATGACTCCACGGCGTAGAGAGCGATCTGGCATCTTCAGGTTGCTTGCAACTGTATGAAGATCTGGCTCGTGATCGAAACCGTTGGAGCCAGATTTTTGACACGGTACGGGCCAACAATGGCCTGTAAAAACCGTTAAAAAAAATATATATATATATTTTTGTTTAGGAAAACTAGCTTAATCAAAATGTTTAATAATTTTTCAGGAAAATCCTAGAGATGACCCCATCGGGAAACTAGCCTTTAAATTTGTTTACATCTATGTTGTAATTATTTCAAATGAGTTTACTTGTCTGCGGTGGGGATAGGATCCTCATCTATCGTCATTGCACTATTGAGTGCACTTGATATTCGGAAAACTAACTTTTTGAAACTATCTTTCTGATCTTGTTCGATTGGTATGGCGAAATGACGTTATGCTAGACGAAGTGAAAGTGACCGCGTCATGCCCAATATTTGAAAAGGGTAATCGCTTGTAGTGCGAGAATTATTGCGGTATCACCCACCTTGCAGAGCATTCAAGTTACTGCCATACATTATGTTGGGAAGAATTTTTCCTCTAACGGAGGAAATTATCGATGACTACCAAGGTGGATTTAGTCCCAGGTCAGTCAATGATCAGTTTTTTTACTTTGGATGATTCTTCCCGAGTACTACAAAAACATTTCACGATATACATTAGGTATTTCTAGATTTTAAGCAAGCCTCTGATTCGATCAATCGAAAGAGACTATGTATGCGCTTGAATATTTAGGAATACCAAACAAATGCGTACATTAGTGTAAAATGACAATAACGCAGTCACAATGCTGTATCAGTGTTAAGAACATGCTATTGAGAACTTTTGCAATTAATTCCAATGTTCTATTAAACTCAAGATAATATCGTATGCCGACAAGCTAATCAACTTTTTGTATATGCAGATGATATCTGTGTGAGTAGATGTGGAAAAAAGTAACGAAAAGTAAGAAACACTTGATCCACAAGAACATTGTTGAAATTTTGGTGGTCTCAACAAGTCCAATCTGTTTATCCAAACCAATTATCTTATCTAATCTCTGGTTTGAGAGACAACACGCGATTGTTTACTTATTTGCAACTACAAGTTTAAAGGAGTAATGGTATTCAAGAATCTTGGATCTCTCATTACTCACGATAATAGGGTAGAAAAACTTCTTTATTCGTTTACATCTGAAATGAAAACATCTTGCAAATCCGTATAAGCTGAAATTGTAGAGTTTTGATCACACCCGTTGTCTTATATGAATTAGTGTTTTGATGGCTTCTAACATTCGAAAGAATAAATATGCGACGCATGGCCCAAAACGCGACGTTGATAAAATGCACCGAGTTCTTTTCAAAAACAATAGCAGGAATTAAAAGTGAATTCTTAATATCGTGCATGAAATTAAAAGACAGAGAGAAAACTAGATCGGTCATGTTTTGCGTACTACACCAGTGGCCCTAATCTGGTAATTCCCGGGAAATACGGTATTGGGGAATAATTTTATATGTAATTAGAGTTTAAATATTTTTTTTTCTGGCATACTGAGGTAAAAAGCTAGTGTTAAATTGGGAATAATTTTTCCTTCCAATTTTGGTATGGAAAAATTATTCCCAATTTATAAATAGTTACATCGAACTTTTTTCGTCAGTAGGTCGGAAAAAATATATTTGAACAGAAATTGAATATTAAATCTTTCCCCAATTCCCTATACCCCAATTTCTCGTGGAATTACAAGAGGAGGGCCACAGATCGAATGAAACAATGATCTAGAAAAGGAAAACCAACTTTCGGCAGTCAAAGAAGTCGCTGTCGGCGACGATTGCTCCACAACGTAAAGAACGATCAGGAATTTTCAAATGTTATACAATAATATATTAAGTGCTGACTCGTTATCAAAACCGGTGGAGTCAATCAACAAAAACGGAAAAAAATCTCATCCCCACCGCAACCAAGTAAACTCATTTGAAATAATTAGAACATAGATGCATATAACTTTTAAGGCTAGTTTCCCGATGGGGTCATCTCTAGGATTTTCCTGAAAATGTATTAAACTTTTTGATTAAGCTAGTTTTCCTAAACAAAAATATATACTTATTTATTTATATTAAAATTTTAATGTTAAAATTTTAAATATAAAAGAAATTTTAACAATAGTAAATACTATTGATAACCCTTTAATATATCTATAGTATTTTGTATTGGATATAGTTTTATATTTTACTAACTATTTAATTGATTTGGTTTCATAAATATTTTTGTATAACGTTTTTGTTAATTTTTATTTAAAATTTTTTTTTCACTTTCTGATTAAAAAATAAAAATTTTCGGGATGAAAAGTGTTTTTCTTACATTTTTAAGTAATTTTTCGGGATGGATTTGAATTTAGCAAAGAAACATACCAAAAATATAAAAAGCCTTTTCGGGATGAAATTTCGGGCTAACTTCAGATACATAAAAGATGTCATGATTATTTTGAATTTTGAATATTATAGTTAGGTTTGGATTGACAATTTAGTGTTGCCATAATATTTTTTTGGGATAGAATTTGGGTCATCACATTTATGTTTGTCGCGTTTATTCGGCGACAAATATAAATTCACCAATAATTACAAGAGGAGACAGACAAATTTATTAAATGTTTAATAAATATAAAACCGCAACAAATGGTAATACCATTGCAATTTTAAAACATTAGGAGTGTCGTTCTGTTGAGAAGTGAAATAAAACATTGTTTACTTTAAAATAAACCTCTCCTTGCTAAATGGGCTTCTCAACTTATAAGATTTTTAAAACCATGTTTTTGTTAAGTTTGGCTTTGTTATTATAGTCACACACCAATCAGCGTAAGTTCAAATCATTCGGCCCTAATTTCAACGTCGTTAGTATTTGACACATGGCTTGTTGAATGCATTAACCCAAAGCTATGTTCAAATTTACTTTATTTGACAGAAATAATTTTGGGCCTTATTCAGTTTCAACTGACTTCAGTATAACAAAACATTAGGTCTGGTTCGAAACATCGCGGTGTTAAAGGACGATAATTGTATAAAATTGAAACCATAGAATTGTGGCCCATATAACAACTTTTGTTGCATTATTTACAACAAAAAAAACACTCACACAAGATATTATTAACCAGCCGAATTACTACTTGGTGAAGTACGATAAATAATCTATAGGAATATTAAAAAATTAGATACACATGTCAAAAGACAGTACTGGGTTTAACTTTTTTTTTATTTTTATATTTCATACTATCCAATCTTTATTGGGGCTCAAGGCTCTCTCAGCTCTTTCGCGATCGCTTATATACGTCCTACTTTACGCCTTAATAGCCAAATCGAAGACGTACGGTCCGATTTACGTACAACCATCTGCGCACATTGCATAGTACTGACATGGAAGATGGGTCGGCCCATCAGTGCTGCACTCCAATAGGGGGCATAGATGTGTTCATTAACACCACCGATCGTAATCAGATGGTGAAAAAATCATTTTGCATCGGGATTTGAACCCGGTATCTCTCGCTTCAACTGCCACAGTTTTAACCGCAGAGCCACCTCTGCGGTTTGAGTTTAAATGGAAAACAAGCTGGTTTAGGGATGCTCTTTTATTTTCTTTGCTATACCTTTTTGTAAAAGTTAACCACATTAAAACAATGTCTTATACCAATAATTCGAACAAATATACTTGCATAGACAATGTATAATACCGACAATCCAAACAAATATACACTATCACTCGCTCTACGAAGTCTTGCTTTAACGTAATATAGAAAGCAGGCCATTAGTTTAAATAAAATCTGGATATCGTATGCAGTTTGGAAGCAGATGCAAAATTTGGAGAAACTGTAACAATTCTTGGATTTGCACCATCTACAATTGCGACAGTACGAAGCTATAAAATTTAAGATTAGTCAGCATCAACAGCTCCGGGAAGTGGTGCTAAATTAACTCACAGTAGAAGTGCTATAAAGGAAAAGATGGAACAACTTTTAACATTGTGGAGCGAGGATAATAATCAAACTATGAGTACTATGACTATCCAGATGAGGCAAAATCATTTTACGAAACTATATAAAGAAAGAATTTATAAACAAAATAGTTTCGTTGCCAGTAAAAACTGGTTTGAAAAATTTACAAAGTGCCTCGACCTTCATAATATAAAACTAAAGTGTGAGGCAGCCAGAAGCGATACTGTGGTTGCTCGTAAAAACACATCTATTCTAATCAAGATTATTGAAGTTGGAGCATATGTTCCAAAATAAGTGTTTGTTGTGGATGACACTGGTTCTTTCTGGAAGCGTATGTCTGACAGGACATTTATTTCGAAAGAAGAAAACTCAACTTCTAGGTATATAAAATGGTCAAAGACCCTCTAACCTTCTTACTTGGTAGAAAGATTAGATGACGTTAAGCATGTTCGAGGAGTTGTTAAGGAACTGCTTTTGTCGTTCTGTAAAGCAACAAGGTGTTACTTTGGTTGGGCAATGCTACCGGACATCCGATAAATTTATATGACTTATCTGGCAATGTTAGGGTAGAATATTTACCAAAGAATAAAACCGCTTTGATTTCAATTCAAAAGTTGTGGGAAACTTATAATATTCCGGTTGAAATATACTAAGTAATGGTAAACCTAACGCTAATGAACTGAATACTGCTTAGTGAAAACAGAAATGAATTTTTTCATTTCTGAGTTCACTTTGGTAAAATCGTATGGAAATTTCACGCGAAATCGATCTGAGTACTAGCCTTAAAGTAGTAACTATAAGTTTGAAATATTATTTGGAATAAAGTAAATATCCCAATTCGTATTTTCAGGATAAAATTTGAGTGTGGTTATTTACAGGCTTCTTTTTTACACTCTGATCTTAAAGCAGACACAATATTAGTCTTCGATTAACAAATACTATTTTGTACACGTATCAAAAGAACACTCAATCAAACTGGCCTAGTTTATAAAATTATTAGTAACTCAAGTTCGCCTAACAGTTGATGATATTTTATCAATGGTCTTTCTTAATTTTTATGCTTATAATTACCAAAATTCAAGACCTTAGGGTGGTACAATTTTGCATACGACTTTTAGTTATTTCAGTCGATCGGAATGAAATCTAGCCCAACATATACTTCATTCATATTCGAATTCAAAGTGATTCTTCAATTTAAATAAAATTTAATTTGAAAGTTTTCATTCTTATGAGACTTTACGATCAAAGTTAACCGAAAGCTTGTTCTGTATTCAAAACTATTTATTCGTTCTAATTTATCTTCCGGTGAATTTGTCAATGGCTCTTGTAGATAAATATGATCCACAACGGGTTCTTGAAATAGTCGAGTTAGTTGCTCTGATCATCACTATTACAGGACTAGTGACTAGGGACTAGTTTATAAGACTTTTACTATTTCCCAGAGAAATGCCCTTTTAAACTACATATAACGTTGGTTGTATAAAGAAAACAAGTGTATACTTATACCGTATTTAATTTTATATCAAATCTTAAGCTTTTAGATTAGAAGTGTCGTTCTCTTAGCACGGAGAAAGTTAACGTATGTACTTGTGTTTTATACCAATCTGGGTACCACGAACTATATAATTAAATTGGCACAAATGGGTGTTGGTTCAATAAACTCTTTCCCTTTAGGAATTGGGATTCTTGATTAATTGGATATGAATTTGATTATTGATACGGATGCTTAGAATTTGGTTGGTAGTAAACACTTCGGAAATTTTGGTAATATTAATTTTGGTTAGATATCAACACTTCGATGGTTGATTGGTAAGAGATTTTTTTTATATTTTTTATTTTGCATTGGTTTACAAATATTTTACAATTATTTCAGTTCATGTTATCGCCGTTAGATGCTTAAGTTGTATTTTAATTTTAGAGTATAAAACGCACTCAAAATATGAATATTTGAGCTACTGTAACATTGATGAGGGTTTAAAATCTTTACAAATTATTATTAGATAAATGTCAATTACTTTACAATACATAAAGTGGAAATTCATAAAGGTAAATATAATAAATTTATATAATTCAAAGATTAAATAATAAACGAATATTTTTCCATAGCTAATATATAATAAATTGATTGCTACGGTCATAATGGATATAAATATAATCGTAATTAAGATGAGTATTAAATATAATAATAATTCACATTCATTCATTGATGTTATTATTTTGTTTGATTTCAGCTTCGTACAGGACAGCGATCAAGTTCAAGGTTGGTTTATGTATTTGTTTTGTTGTGATAATTTTCTTGTTTTTAATTGTTGTTTTATTATTTAGATATGAAATCACTGGATCATCAACAACTTGCTCTATCATTCGGGGGTCTCAAGTTCGATTCCCGGAGCGGTGACCAAAATCAATCACGATTGAGTGTTTTTAATGTGTAAGTATTTGTGTGTTGAACCGTAGGCCCTAGTATCATTGAGTTCTAGAATAATTTCCGTCTTCTTTCGTTGATTGGAAGGTTTTAGTTAACCCTCAGAATTATGCTAGACCTAAGATAAACTATTCAGGTTATACAAGGACCAAACACAATAAAACATTAGTTGATAATTCTTAAAACACTGATATGATAGGACTGTATTGTACTGTGGCAACACTTGTACGAGTATGATGTTTATAAAATCAATAATTAAACATCCATGTTGATCAGGTTATGAATGATGAACTTTTTCTTTCTATGACCCTTTCATCCACCTACATAGCATCTTAAAAATAAAAAAATTAAATTTTATATAAACGATAATTTTCTCATAATTCTTTTCTGTGGAGTCAAAGAATAATTAACATATTTTATAGGCTATTCACCTTGTAAAGGGTGTCTTAATAAGAAGTTAATATTTAAAAAATTAATAAAACAAAACCGCCTTATTATTTTCCAATTTTTTTTTTGTATGTGTGAAAGTACAATTGTCCTGGTTATTTATGGGAAATGATTTCAGTTAAAAGCAAGCCGCGGCTTGCCTTGCCATACTCCATTCGGTCGGTCCAATTTCTATATGTAAATTTTGGATTGTGTGCGAATCTATTTCGACAAAGGTTGCTTCAATATTGGCTTTCAATTTCAAAGTGTTCTTCGCGTCTTCCCACAAATTAAAATCCCGACATATATAATATGGCCACAAAAAAGATGTAAGCATGTGGCCTCATCTTCTAAGAAATACGTTCCAATAAAGTTACCGCACCAAACAGTAACACGCAATGGATTTATTGGCCCCCTAAATAGAAATGTGTCTCGTCCGAAAAGATTTCTTCGTTGTGGAAGTAAATTTCCTTTGAAAATGACATTAGTGTTGCCAGAACCAAAATAACCGATATATCGAATCTGAACCGTTTATTAGGACACCCTACAATTCTTTCGTAGTCTTCATAATTATGCTCTAGTCTTTGAATTGGAATTTTGGTTCTCATTTTAGTTCTCGTTTGAATATGTTTAGAATTATGTCGACACACTAACAAAACTAAAAGTTTAATCTATTCGACATTGCAAAACTATTGTTAAATCACATTTCGACTTTGAAAATGATTGATTTTCAAATTAACTGATTTTAATGTTGATTTCTTCCAAATGATAAAGAATATCTCGTCTGTTTCGTATACAGCACTCATATATATGTATATATAAACCACGAACAACATTTAAATTTCCATTTGATAAATTATCTGGAAACTGGAAACTCATTGTTTTAGATTTAAACCAACAAAGACGGAAAAATAATAAAACAAAAATGTTTAAATAATTGAATTTTATGATTTTTATCTTTCCCAAGCCAACAACAAAATCTAATGATGCTGCAACCCACTTAATATAGTTGTATATATATTAGGAAAAATTGCGATGATAAATTTTCTAAAATGAAAATACGCGTATAGCATTTCGTTTTGTTTCTTATGTGCCGCACAGCGGGATATCATACGAAATAAAAGTGATAATCAATAAATTTTACTATATACAGTGGGTGTATTACACCCTTGCGTCTATACCAAAAGTAGAACGTTGTTTATATAATCTTATTAAAATATTAATATAAATTAATTTTTGTTTCTGTTTAACTTTCTGTGAGAAGCCAAGTTTTACGAAAATCGACTGGAATTTAGATTCGTTAGAAAAGATCACGGTAATTAAAGCAACGTATCAATTGGAATATACGACAAATGGGTTTAGACAGCAAATTAATTAATTTAATCAATGCTACCTTGCTACGTACATGCCATTTTATTGGGTGATCGTTTTAATGTATATTTGTGTCTGAAACTTTCGCATGCTGGAGCGAAGCATAGGATTACATATTTTAAAAATCACTTCTCAATTGAAATCGGTATTTAGTTATAGCCTCTTAATTCATCTCACCCTGGATGTCCTAAAAATTGATACTGTAAATCCAAAATTTGGGTTTGGCAGGTTGAATTCCTGAATGGGCTATAGATAAAAAGAATAACTATTTCAATAATTCGGATACATTCCTTAGTGATAATATATATAAGCATATACATACTCTTCCCTACAATAACATTCATTCAAAATAGTTCTCTGACTTTGATATTTGAAGTGTGATGTTTATGTTTATTTATAAATAAGTCTACAAATACGACTTGACATTAAAAATGACGTAGTAGTCAGACACATAAAATATTAATAAATAATAAGCAAAATCAGGAAGAATCAAAGTGTTGCTTCAATCTTCATTTTAAGATATTCGTGTAAGAAATAAAATCGAACATGTGATTTATCTGATAAAAGCTTTTACACATCATGTTAATCGGTTCATTAGAACTATAGTTGGTTCTATGGACATCAATTTACAAAAACGCATTTCTTCTTAGATTTCTACTGGGTACTTTAATTTGTAAATTTTTCAGTATTGGTGATGCGTCAATGTGATCTGATAAAATGCTACCAACAAATGAACACTTAAAAAGCTTCCCTTGAAAAAAGGTCAAGAGTTGCCATGTTGTTTGTTAATTCGTTTTATTAACACGTTCGCCACTCAACGTGCTGCTTTAAAAAAAAACTAATGTCACAAATATGTGACGCAAAATGCTACAACTTTGTACTGCTATAACTTTGTTGTGGTTTGTGTTAAAAGAGGGTTTACAGTAGTATGTGACATACATTCGTGTCGTACGGTTTGTGTGTATGAGTTTTCGTTATTTTTGTGGGACTCCCTGAAATTATTTTAATATAAGTAAAACGATAGAATTTTTGTTTTTCTGTTAGTCGATAGTAGATTTTGTATGCTGTACACGTATGTACTTGTGTCTATTTGGTTTTGTGTGGTATTTAGTAAGATTTCAGCCCAGCAATCTAATTCTAGTTCAATTATGGGACCTCCAATAGAGGGAAATAATCAGACAATGGGAGATTTCTCAAGCGTAGTAAAAGGTCGGAAGAGGCGTCGCCAATGTAGCAAAAGTGGTAAGAGGACTGCAACCAAATACGTTTGTTGTGTGTGTTAATCCAATGAAGGCGAGGAGATTGGATTGTGTGCATTTCCATGTTTTAGAATTTGGCACACTGAATAAATTTTCATACTTTTTTTTTTTTATATAATAGTGAAGTAAAAACAAAATAGTCCCAACATATACATATACAAACGAAAATGCAACAAACATCAAGTCTGGTCGCATATGCCCGATGAGATGGATTTGATCTTTTCGATTACACAACGAATCAATGACGTCATCAGATCGAAACCGGCCTAGCGAAACGAACGTTATAGATTACATACAAGATGCCATATATTTCAAAGACAAACGTCTTCAACGCCATCATTATCATTAGCTGTCACGGTTACAGCTCCCAGCATCACTTATCACTATTCTACATTGGTGGCCCCGACGACCCTGTTTAGGGCGTAGTACGTCAATAATCTTCTGAAACGACTTCCCAGCATTTCCAAGTGCCACAATAGCACACACACCTCTCCTGCCAAAAAACACGGATTCTAAAGTTACAGCAGCCTGTACTCAGTACATTAACAATCGCAGTCGAAGAGGAGAAATCACTTTCGGGGAGTAATGTGGCGTACACAAATACGACGACTAGTCACGCCAGAATAGTGAAATAAAAAGAAAATAATCGAAAAAAAATTTCGATTAAGATTCTGTAATTCGCTAGAACTGTTGCAACAAAGCCTCACAACATATATAGAAACGAAATGCAACATACATCAAGTCCGGTCGCATATGCCTGATGAGATCGATTTGATCTTTTCGATCACACAACAAATCAATGACGTCACCAGATGGAACCGGCCTAGCGAACTAACATTACAGATTACATACATTTTCATAAGACAGAACGTCTGCCATACATTTTCATAAGACAAAACGTCTTCATCGGCTGGTTGATCCAGCACCCTAGCTTGTCAATCAATGCTCTTTGGCGTTCTAGTTTAACTCCCATAATTCATTAGCTGTCACGATTACAGCATCCCAGTATCATGAACCTAAGATGATTTGACTCACACCATTTCGCTAGATTGTCAAAGTTTCTCGGCATCACTTAAGTTCTCGACAATTCTGACAACTTTAAGTGATCGCATAGATGAAAATAGTAAAAATCCAAGGCCTAATATGAAAACCTTGTGGAAAAGCCGAAGTAACTTGAATTGACTTGGACCAGCTGTTTCCAATTTCGATGTATTGGTTGCGGTTGCTTAAATAAGATTTAAACCAGCCCACAAATTTGTTTGAAAACCCAAATGAATATAACCGTTCTAGTTCCTTGCAATGACTAATGAAGTCTGATTGTGCTGCTGGTGAATTCAATAAGGTTTGTAGATGTTATCTCTTTGGCATGAACCTATGTTGGTACGGTGAAACATGACTAGGTACTACTTCATTGAAGAAATTACATATAACAAGTTCAAATAATTTGGGTATAGATGAAATCGACGTTATACCTCTATAATATAATACATCACCTCTATCCTCAGTTTTGAACAATGGGGTTATTCTCGTTATCTATTTACATATTAGGAAACTCTTTCAATCTTAGCGGCTGATTGGACATCATGCAAAGAGGTAGTTCCAAACTGGTGTAATCTTTAAAAAAAGAAGCAGGTATTTGGTCAGGACCGCAGCCATCGCCGAATGTTTTTAAAGCCTTGAATATATATTCTATTGTGATATGTAACTTTTTTGAGGCAAAATTTCAACAGGAAAGCCGTTGATCTGACGTTTTGTCTTAAAAAAGCTCCAAAAGTGCTTTGGATTGTTTTTAATTTTATATTTAATACAGTCTTGTATTTAGTCTCTAAACAGTTCTCGAAATGTTGGTTAAATTCTGCATATTTAATCATACGAGCCTCGAAATATTGTCTTAATGTTTCTTTAAAGGTTTTGTCTTTCTTGTTTTTAAAATTGATTAGTTTATTGTCATACTCTGGTATTTATCAAGTTTATATACTGCCTGATAAATGATTTTATAAAATTTGTCAACATTTTCTTCTATATTGCTGCCGTGAAGTTATTTCATCAAGTCGTGTCAAACTGTTAATGATGGAGATAAATATTGTCCGCCTTCCTGAAGTTGTAATAAGGCTTTAAGTTCTTGTGACTAGATTTTTTATATTCTCGCTTTCCAATATGATTTCAATTGATTTATGGTGAACATCGTAAACAACAAAAGGCGTTGCTGATTTAAGTCAAGTGTTCTATCTAAGCCATTTTGTACTTGGCAAATTACAAAATGGTTTAGGATTGAGTCATCAATAGTATCAGTGAACTAATGGACCTTGTTCGACGTTATATTCAGTTGTATAATTTTATCCAATTCCTCGTTTAATTTCCAATTCATAGAACGAACATTTAAGTCACCCATGATTAAAATAATGTCGGATTGATTAGCCATATTGTCGATTTCGTATAATGTCGTTTTGTTAATTGATATTTTAACGCATAATTGTTCAACAGACACGCTTTTTAATTCAACAAGCTCACAATCACAAGGTACAGAAGTGGCAATAGCTATTAGTACTCCATTAGCAGTTTTTTGAGTACTGGTTTCTGGCGGACGGTTTCATCAGTAGACAACATACTGGCTGGGAAAAAACTGGGAACTGGCCATCACTTTGTTGAATGACGTCTCAACAATTATACATACCGGGAATAATGTTTTTTAAACGAAATAATGAAACATGGCAGCTTTCGACGACATTTTATTTACATTTTGAAAATTAAATGTGTGTTTCCTTTTCCTTCGTGTTTCGGTTTTCGAGGCCCTATTATATTTGGACTTAATGATTTTTTCAGGTTTATGAGTGACTTCATCTAGATTCTGTTTATTTGTATTGAAAGCTCTATGTAGTAACTTATGAAGTTGGTCACGTTCTAGTAGAGAACATTTTTGAAATGTGTGCGTGTGTGTTTGTTGAACAGTTTAATTTTTTTTGAAAAACACGTTTGTTAGTTAATTCCCATTTATCAGTCTTCGTAAAAGTCAAATATAATGTATTCGGCGTTATTGGAATGTCAGTAATTGATTTATTAATTTTGAAACACGATGATTCGTTTTAATATCTCCATAGTTTAAAGCAACATCAATTGGGATTCAATTTTCTCTTTTATGTCACAAATGCCATGTTTTGAACTAAGAACGAGATCCCTTCCTAGGAAATGAGCATTTAGTATCCAAGTAGATTTGCCACAGCTTGGGGCTGCAGAATCGATATTATCTCCGGTTTTATTATTTCCGAGGGCAAAGACAATTTACTTATTCATTTAAAAATGTTTTGGTCCAGCATGATTTTCGTAGCGTTAGAGCAAAACATGTACTGATTAGATGTATTGAATCGCTGGAACACACGACACTGTAACTATCAAAGTGGAAAAAACTGTGTGCTGGTTAAATGTGTCCTGGAGTATAATCTAGCATCTCGACCATTTTCTTTCAAGAGTACTGATTGAGTAAAGCAGTTGAGACTCAATGAGTTGTAAAACTCCAAACCGATTATTAGGCTATTGGAAAATTGATGTAAAAATTGAGTGTGGGCGATCTTTATCCCTCTCAAAAATTTTTAATATAAGAAGACTAGACTGAATGAACTAAATAGTTATATGCAATCAGCATGAATTGTGGTGAAAGTAGGTCTTAGGTATAGGTGATAGCTAATTATTAAAAATTCATCTTTTTGCTTGCAGAAGAAGTTTTGAGTGCAATACTGAAATTCAGATCCATTGTTAAGTATTCAAGCAGACTCGGAGTTCTTTGAAATGAATCAAGTTCTAATGATTTCACTTATATTGCATCTGTCTTTGGCTGGTAGGAAATCGCGAACTAAAGTCTAATGGGATATGATTTATTTATATCTTGTCTAAATGATAACGCTCCAAATTAGTTTGTGTTGTGTGTTTATATCGGTTAGGTTACACTAATGCTTCTAGCTTTATTGAAGAATTCACTATGCTCTTGGAAGATTTAACATATCCCAACCTAATTATTATGGGTGACTTTAACATAGATTTTCTAAAACCTAGCTCACTTCTGGATAACCTTTTGCTTTCATTATCAGAATATGGGTTGGATTATATTTCTGAACCAACCAGAATTACAGACAACACAGCTTCATGTATTGACAACGTTCTGTGTAGATTCGATCAAAGGTACTTTAAACAAGTTTTCCATAGAGTATTGGATCTAAAAATATCAGATCATTGTTTAATTGAAACCAAATTATCAGACGAACAGTTTAAAAACAAATCGACTCCTAAAAACCAAACTAAAGTAATTATTGATTATAATAAATTACAGGAATTACTTTTCTATGAGAGTTGGGTTGATATTTATTATTTGCAAGATGCTTCTAAGGCAGTTGATAATTTTATTGATATTTTTACTGGTCAAATGCACTAACACAAAGTCTTTTGGTAAACAGTCGATAAAGATAAAGCCGTGGATGGCTGATAATTTATTGCGACTGGCGCGTAAAAGAAATAACATCTGTCTGCTTGCCAAAAAGCATGTTAATAATAATAGACTAAATCAATATAGCCGAACCTTATGTGACACTGTAAATATGGAAATCGAAAAAACCAAAAATAAATTTTATTCAACAAAATTTATCAACAATGAGAATAATGCTATAAAGAACTGGAGAACGGTCGATGAAATTATAATGGGACGTTCAGATTCAGCTGAAATAAAAGAAATTACAAATCAAACTGGCCAATTAATTTCATAGTCAGAACAAATATCCAATGAGATCAACGATTTTTCACTCATGATGGAGACTCAAACATCACAACTGTTTCTATGAGTTCAGTTGATACAAATCAAATAATTTTGAGAATTATAATTTGGTCAATAGTCTAGTTTTATCGGAGATTTCTGCAACAGAACTGTTCTACATAATTCGTTCTCTAAAAAAGCGATAAATTGTAGGTTTCCTTTTTAAATAAAATAGATTTGTTGTCGCCCCTACAATATGGGTTTAGAAAAAAAAGAAAAACAGAACAAGCAATATTGGAATTTTTGGATCAAATAACTTGTCATATTGATAAAGGTCTCAAAGTATCAGCTCTGTTTGTCGATCTAACTAAAGCCTTTGACAGAGTGCAACACAATATCCTTCTCAAGAAGCTATATTGCTGTGATTTTAGAGGTACAACGCAGTAAGAGTTACAATCGTATACTGGACGAGTCCAAATAGTACGAATAAATCAGCATCTAAGTGATGAGTTACCTAATAACGTAGGGGTTCCACAAGGCTCTGTCTTAGGGCCTTTACTATTTTTAATTTATGTAAATGGAATATTTCATCAATCCTTTCATGGGTCTCCTACTGCGTTTGCCGACGGTTTTTATTTACTTACGCTAGTCACAACAGACAGGAAAATCTTAATCTCATAGAGCATGATCTCAATAGTTTATCAGCATGAAGGTTCATAACTTTGTTTTGAGCCAGAAAACTAAGCTACTGCATTTTCGAGAAATCCTTTCAATGTCTCTACAGGTAACGTATCATACTTTTGAATGTAGTAGAAATATACCATGCACTGATAGTTGCTTTTTAGTTAATTCAGTCAATGAATTTCGATACTCTGTCCTACTTGACAGAGACTTAAATTGGAAAATTATATATATTTACGTTTTTATTGTCCACAAAATTTACTGAGGATCATATACTTTGCCTTAGCTGACTCAATTATGCAATATGGTCTATCATGTTGGGGGAGTGACTGTAAATCTATATTACATCCTATGTTCGTAAGGCAAAAACAATTACTAACCTTCGTGGCCTATATTTGAAAGTCTAACTATACTACTGCTACGACACATTTACGCTTTCAAAGTTTTAAGGATATTTTTTGTTAAAAGTGGAAATAATTTTGTGCTCACACAGGTCATAACCTACGAACAAATCAACTATACAAAAAGCAAATCCCAAAGTTTAACCTAGATCTGCGTGAAAATTTTTTTACTATCGCTTCACTAATAATTTATAATAATTTACCATGAGACATAAGAAAGTGCAGTAGCTTTTCCAATTTTTCAAAAATTTTAAAACATTGGCTACACCAAACGAAAGATATCGACACCTCTTTATCTAATTGAATTAATGATTTACACTATAATTAAAAAATGTGTAATGGGCTAACAGAGTACTTTATAAGGTGTTAGACAGTTTTATTTTCAAAAAATTTTATTATTTTTATTTAGTATTTTTGTTTCCGGTTTTTACAGGCCCGTATCGTGTCAACAATCTGACTCCAACGGTTTCGATCACGAGCCAGCTCTTCATACTGTTGTAAGCAGTTGGAAGATGCCAGATCGCTCTCTACGCTGTGGAACCATCGTCGCCGACAGTGACCTCTTCGCCTACCGAGAGGCGGTTCTCCCCTTAAAGATCGCTGTATCATTCGTTTCGGATCAGCACGCAGAACGTGACCGAGCCAGCGTATTCGCTGTCCTTTGATTTCATGCACGATATCAGGAATTTGCATTAAATTCCTGATCTCGTGATTTAATAGAACTTGGTAAGTGCCATCAACGTCGCGTTTTGGGCCATATATCACACGCATGATTCTTCTCTCGAATGTTAGAAGCCATCTTTCGTACTCATCCGTCAAGGTCCAACTCTCACATCCATACATGACAACGGGTCTGATCAACACTCTGTATAGCTTCAGCTTATCCGTATTTGCAAGATATTTTGATTTCAGCAGTGGACGTAGATGATACAAAGCCCGATTGCCAGCGGCAAGGCGAACCTTGATATCCTCTCCCACACTATTATCGTGACTCGTGAGTGATGAGAGATCCAAGATACTTAAATTTCATCACTCTTTCAATCGTGTGGTTACCACTACTGAAATCACTTGCGTCTTGGTCTCGAAAACCAGAGATCAGATATTTGGTTTTGGACTCGTTGATTTTGAGACCACCGGAAGCTGAAAACTGTTCCAGTGGATCAAGTATCTCTTTCACTCCGTTGCCATTTAATCCAATCACACAGATATCATCTGCATACGCAAGAAGTTGATTGGATTGTCGGAATAAGATATTGTCCTGAGGTGTTGCACTTTTACGAAGGATGTATTCCAACATGAGATTAAAAAGTATCGGGGACAGCGCATCTCCTTGTCGAACACCAGAAGTGATTGCAAAAATTCTCGATAGCCTGTTCTCAACTTTGACACAGCATTGTGACTGCGTTACTGTCATTTTACACAGATGTACATATTTTTTTGGTATTCCTAAATATTCAAGCGTATACCATAGCCTCTCTCGATTGATCGAGTTATAGGCTTGCTTGAAATCTACGATACCTGGTGTACATCGAGAGATGTTTCGTAGTACTTGGAAAGAATCACCCGCAGCGAAAATACTTGATCAGTGACTGACCGATTTGGACGGAATCCTCCTTAGTAGTCACCGACAATTACCTCCGCTAGAGGAGTAATTCTTCCCAAGATTATGTAAGACAGTAACTTATATGCTGTGCAAAGGAGAGCTATACCGCGATAGTTCTCGCATTTCATGCGATCACCCTTTTTGAATATTGGGCATAACGCGGCCACTTTCCATTCGTCAGGCATAACTTCATTTCACCATACCAATAGAACAAGGTCGAAAAGACAGTTCCACAAAGTAAGCCCTCTGATGCATGAGAACTTTGTACTAAGTTTGTCCTAATAATAAAAATTAGGACAAACTTAAGAAAAAGTTCACGCTTCATAATACCGATAAGAAGTTTGTACTGAGTTTGTCATAATCAAGTAAAACAATGTAACTTGTTTATATGTATTTGTAAAATGAAAACATTTAGGCAAATACACTAAGTCTTGTTGCTAAATCATGGAAGTAAATAAATAAATAAATAATGTTAAATTGAAAAAAAAGAAACCCAGATTATAAAAATTGCAAAACCCAATTTGTATTTTATTAAATCAAGTAGCGGTATTCTAATCTTAGGTTAATATTTTCTAAACATACAAAATATTCTTAACTATAAAATAAAAGCGAGCAAACACGAACACAAGGTAATAAACAGGATAACACGTGAATGCAGGTTTCAAGATCATTCTCATGGGTTTCCCTTGTAAGGGAACAACATAATAGTACTACTGACTCAATCGCTAAGTTTGCTTCGAGATCCTTAACAAAAATGAACAGACAACTCAGTGTCTCGAATGCAAACGACAAATTCATAATACATGCAACCAAAACATTAACATTTGTTATACACTTACATGTATATTTTGCGAAAAAATACGAACAAATTAGCTAAAATAAAATACGGAATATGAAAATTAAAATAAATGAAAATTTAAAAAATACAAAAAAACAAAAAAAAAATAAAAAAAAAAAAAAAATTAAAAATAAAAAAAAATTAATAATGAAATAATGAATTTAAAGAAACGGTTGATTCCCATTCTCAAATGAATTAATAAAAAATTAGATTTTTGTTTAAATAAGATTTAACAAAAACCAAAAAGAGGAGAGCTGTCCTCAATTTATACCGCCACGTGATGCTCTATGGGTAAATCAAATAAATCATGCATTTTTCTCACTAAGTGAGCTCCATGATAGCCTCATGAAACTTAACGATTGAGTCAGTAGTACTATTATGTTGTTCCCTTACAAGTGAAACCGATGAGAATAACCTGTAATCCTATTTAGTATTACCCTAAAGTAGCAACCCCATACGATCTATACACATAAACGTCTGGAAGCTCCATGATAAATTTATGAAACTTGTAGATTAAATTATAATATGGTTTTACTTAACTTATGCTTAACTTATGCATTTGATATAGTTGACTTATGCATTTGACACATTTGTATAACGAAAATCATTTAATCATCGTGTAATCGCCTAAATGTTTTCATTGCACAATTACATACAAACATTTTGTTTTGTTTTTGTTGGTTTAGGACAAATTTAGTACAAACTTCACATCGGTGCCCTCCGAATATCAAGAGCTTTGAATTAATGCAATCAACCCCTGGTGAACGATTTTTCTTTAATCTCTGCATGGCCATTGTGAATTCCTCATAGGATGGATCCTCAATGAACATCTCCGCGGTCTGTATTTGAGGGTATTCAAATACAGCTTGTGATACATGTGGAACATTAAGTAGATCAGAAAAATGTTCACGCCATGTATCGAGTACCGCATCGACGTTAACACAGAGGTTTCCATCCTGGTCCCGAATGGCAGTTGACCGAGATCTTCAGGTATGGTGCAATTCGGTGTTTCCTTTAAAGAAACCACACGAATTGTGCTCATTGCTGAGTTGTTGTACTCTTAAGACCTTGGCCTGCCACCATTCGCGTTTCTTCTGTCTACAAATGCGTTTAGCTGTCCTCCTAGCAAGAACTGCCTTGTTTTTCCTTGCAATTGTAAACCGAGTCTGCGCTTCATTGTGGGCTATATTGCGTTGCTCAACAGCAAGACGACACTCCTCATCAAACCAATCATTTTTGGGCTTAGTTTTCACTATACCGAGAGTGTGCTGGGCGGCATCGACAACCGAGGTTTTCAATACTTCCCAGACACTGTTCACATCATCAGATTGGTAATTGGATCGTAAAATGCTATTGCTGACAAGATCTTGGTATTTTCGTTGCGTTTCTTCATTTATCAGACCTTCACAGGAGAATCGCGTTTTATATTCTCCTGTCCTCCTTGACTTGTACGAAAATTTCCATCGCAGCTTTGCAGCAACCATAAAATGGTCATTTCCTACAAATTTTGTTGACGACCGATACGATCTCTCGTCTTGAACAACCGAGCTCGGTCTTTTGAAATCAACACATGGTCAATTTGGCTTCGGGATGTTTTACGTGGATGTGTCCATGTTTCCAAATGGATGTTTTTATGGGGAAAGAATGTACTTGCCACTTTGAGATCATGAGCGATCGCAAAGTACATCATTCTTTCCCCATTCTCGGTCGCAGTTTCGTGTCGGGAGTACGGACCTATATTATTACATAAATCGGTCTGATTTCTGCCAGCTCTAGCATTAAAGTCACCAATCACCAATCTGATATCGTGCTCAGGTATAGAGCCCAACAAATTATCCAAATTATTGTAAAATGAGTCTTTATCTTGGGGTTGGCTTACATCAGTGGGCGCATGTACACAAACAATTGACAGGTTGGCTTATTTCATGTGCAAGCGAAGCTTACACATCCGATTATCGACTGCCTGGAAGTCCAAGACAGCCTTTTTTACCTGCGGCCCAATGAGAAAGCCAACTCCAAGATTTCCGAGGTCATCTCCACTGTGTAGCAACGTATAGCCTTGGGACACATGGTCTCCACTTTAAGGCCATCGCCGATACTCCTTCATACATGTGATAAGGCCGTTCAACGCGCCAGGTTTTCTTAATGACTGCACGGTTCCACGTGCCGATCCTCATTCTCGTATCCGGGTACTTAAGCGGGGGGTCATTGTTATTTAGGCGGTATCCGATTTTTTTGGTTTTGTTGACATTTTTAACTGTAATTGTTTAGTATTATTATTTATTATTTATAAATTATCAATTTAAATTTTATATTAATTAAGAGATATACAGGGTGATCCGGTTTGGGATGCTAATCCGTTAAGGCGTTATTCCTTGGTTCATTCGGTCCAAAAAAAAGATACACACAAATATTGAACTGTAACCTCCGAAATACTTATTCGAAAGCAACCAGCTTAGTCTTATTAGACTAGTAATTGTATAGGCTACGTTTAAGGTTCAAGTAGCTATCTTGCACCTGCTGTCGTTTGAGAGCTATAATGCTTTAAAGTTAAAAAAAAAATATTTATTATTATTATTAATTAATTTTTTTTTTACTTTATTTTAATCCGCCTTGATGTCCCCTACATTAAACATTTTATTAAACATTTTATTGGTTAAATATACTACAAAAATTTATAAAAAGTGCTCAAAATGACCTCCTTGTGATTGAATACACGCTAATGTTCGTTTAAGTATAGCTTTGCTTATTTCAATTCTTGGTAATTCTTCCTTTATCTGTTCAGCTGCTGTGTATATTCGTTGTATTAATTCTTCTTTTGTTCCAATTTCTTTAGAATAGACAAGCTCTTTCATCAATCCCCACACATAAAAATCTAACTCAGTTAGGTCAGGGGATCTTGCAGGCCAATGAATTGGACCATTTCTTCCTATCCAATTATTTGGATATCTTTCGTTTAACCAATTTTTAACATTTATTCCGGAGTGACTAGGTGCACCATCATGTTGGTATATGTGAAAGAAACCACTTAATATAGGAACATCTTCAAGAAGTGGTAAATCATTTTGTAAAAATTGCAAATATCGTTCACTGTTTAATGTGGATGGTAATATAAATGGTCCAATTAAAGTATCCCCAAGTACACCAGCCCATAAAATTACGCTGAAGCGATGCTGAAATAATGTTTGCTTTTTTGCATGAGGATTTTCAGCAGCCCACATGTGCAAATTGTGAAAATTTGTAATACCATCTCTTGTAAATTGTGATTCATCTGTCCATAGGATACGTTTCACAAATCTATCGTTCTCAATATTTCTTTCCATTAACCAATTACAAAACTCCAACCTTTTATGGTGGTCTGTCGGCAAAAGTTCTTGAACAGGTGTATTATGGTATGGATGAAGATTTTCCTGGTGCAAAACTTGATGTATTCATCGGAAAGAGACGTTCAATTGTGAAGCTAGCCTCCTAATGCTAATAGATGGATTTGCATTAACTCTATTAATTATTTCTTCGTCCACATCTAACTGGTATTGTGAGACTGCATGTGGTTCCACCCGCGTATTTGAAGTTTTTATGATATCTCGCAGTCTTCGATGGATATTTGAAAATACTATTGGATCAGGAACGCGCCGCGTTGGAAATCTACGTTGGTATTCATCGCGAGCTCGTGATGCATTACCATCGCAAAATCCGTAAACAAAATGGATATCAATATACTCCTCACCCGAAAACTGTGCCAGTATACTAATTAACGTGACAAATTTAGAATGTTTAACTCACAACAGTGACACAACAATAAGCACTAAGCAATTTCTCAAAAGATTTGATCTAATGTTTTACTGATAAAACATTTTTTTACAATATTAACACTATAATATCTCCCAATTAGATTTAGAATACATGGTATAAGTAAAAAAATATTGCTCGTCGATACAAACAATGTATTAAGGGTTTGTAGAGAACATCAAGGCGGATTAAAATAAAGTAAAAAAAATTAAAATTGCAACGGTTTTTTTTTGAGAAAAACTGAATTTTATAAAGAAAAATATTTTTTTTTATTTTAAAGCATTATAGCTCTCAAACGGCAGCAGATGCAAGATAGCTACTTAAACCTTAAAGCTGGTTGCTCTCAAATAAGTATTTCGGAAGTTACAGTTAAATATTTGTGTGTATCTTTTTTTTGGACCGAATTTTTCAAATACCCTGTATCTCAAAGGATATCAAAAATGGACCCCCATCCCCACACGATTTTTTTCTCAGAATGAACCAAGGAATCACGCCTTAACGGATTAGTATCCCAAACCGGATCACCCTGTATATATTTTACTTTGTAATCAGTGAATCAGTCACGTGATCTATATGATCCAATCGATCACTTATCTTACCACTATTATTTGCTATGTCAATATTATTGTATCATATCGGTTATTAAATAAAGCTGGTAACGAAAGTAAAAAAAAAATTGAGGTCAACCCATAATTTCAAATACTAACACAGTTTTCCTTTACTGTCCGATATTATATGTATATCGATTCACATCAGTCCAAACACGGTGCTTTAGCAGTTGGGTGAATAATTATAAATTAATGTTATTGTAGAGAACTTGTTACTTATACTTAAAGAATAAGATTCATAATAAGTCCGCAAAAAAAAAATCCATCTAAAGCATAAAAGTAAAACCAACGAACCAAATAGTAAAATAAAACCCTTATTCGCTTGATGCAATATGGAAGCGAATATAATATATAATAGTTAATTAATGATAAAATATTAAAAGCGAGAAACTAGTTCATAAAGTTTGTCTATCACATAATGTACAATAATGCTTCTGAGTAGTTTAAAAAAAATGTTTTTATCGTCAGATATCATAACGTAATACACATATATTGCTATAAGAATACATTACATGAATGGACCCATATATGAAGTGTTTAACTAGTATTCGACATACAATTATTGTTATATGCACAAAACATGCCAGTTTATATAGAACACATTTATATTCATTAACTCGGACATTCTGTTAGAAATCATAATTGTTGCTCCTATGGAAAGCGGTTACATGAACATCATGGTATAAAAATAATCGAATAAATCAAAAAGTTTAAGGAGCAGATTAGGTTCACTATTACGAACAAGTTGCTATAACGTCTTAAAGGTCGTAAGAGCTGGAGTGGAAGTGGCGTGCATAGTTCCCACAATATCCAGAAAAACATGCGGCTCAAATGTTTCCTCCAACTCCATAAGTGTGGCAACCGAGATTATGGATATAATAACCGAAACGTATACGCGTTTGGGTTTTAGGCCCTATGATTTACCAACGAATGTTTGCATTCTTCTATGTGGTTTTGCCAAGAAGTATTCTTCTGTTTAACTAAATCCCCAGATACTTAACTTTAAAATAGAGTAGGATGGTGTGAGCTCCTATTCGGTTTCCAGAGTCATCTTGTGAAAATAATCATTTCAGTTCCTAGGATTGACTGATAGACTCTGATCATTACACCAGACTGCATCTATGATTATGTTTATCATTATATATGTACGCTCACATATTACAATCGAATAATGTAATCGTATATATTTACCAACCAGTATTATGATGTCATTGACATAACCCTGACAGTAAAATCCGTCGTTTAATATTAATAGGAGTGAGTTGACCATTAGGCACCACAAGAGCGGAGACAAAACTCTATCCTGAGGACATCTCTTTCGGGCGGTTACCCTAGTCGTATCACTGCCTAAGTATGTAGTAGTTGCCTTAGCATGGTACAAAACCTCAAAAAAAATGTAATCTTCAAGCCATGTGGATCATTGGAACTGTAGGAACTCTTCAAAAGCAGATTTCTTGTTGTCCATTGATTGTCAATCCATCCAACGACTTCATGGAGTGCTGATTCTACAGATTTAATTTTATGGTATGTGTGTTCTTATGGGAAATAATAAAAGTACTTTACCCCTAAAGTACCTCTGCTGTGTAAATCAAAAACAATGTAACCGCGATTACGTTGTTTTGAGTTCGTTTACATTTTTGAAATCTACGAGCTTGATTACGTATGCTGACTTTTATTTTTGCTCGATTCGTTCATTCTCTTTGAAATTGAAGGGATTTGAAAACGGTAAAAACAACGTAACAAACGAAAAAAATAATAAAATCCTTCACAAAAACAATGTAATATTCACGAGTATCTTTCTTACGCTGTTTTTGCATATATTTTATTTGACCATTCAAAAATATCTACGAATAGTTATGAAACTAGTACATGACCAAAACAACGCAATATGTTGGTTTTTATTTTATTTATTCCATTTTATGTGGATGATGAGAGGAGCAGTATAAATTCTAAAGGAGAGTGCGCATCACATTACTATATTAAAGTGACTGCAAATTTACTCTCTGATTCATCAGTCGATAGTTGTCTTCTAACAAGTGAACATGTCATCACGAAGCTTAAAAATGATTGAAATGGCGCAAAATATGTAAGTTTACAATATGAAAACACTGTAAAAACGATTACGTTGAATTTGCTTTGTAATTTATTGTATTGATTTATTTCTTAAGCATAATAAACAAAGCGAAAATAATGTTATCATTATTAAAGTAAAAAGTAAGATAAATATTAATTATTATATTAAATCGTAACCAGATTAATGCACAACAAACAAATTGAAAGTGCACCCACGATTGAAACAAGAACACTTGTTAATGAAACAATGGATTCTCCTGAAGAAACATTTGACGACTCTGATATCGACCCGGATTACATTCCAGAAGAAATTTGTTCGAGTCTCATTTTTAATTCAAATTCTCACGAAACCCTAGTGGTTCAGACTCCTCCGAGAAAAAAGGCCAGAAAATCACAAGCCGCTAAAACTATGCACTACCAAAATAAATACCCATTGCTACTAGCAAAATGCATCTGCAAAAACAAATGCAATGAAAAAAGTACACAAAGTGCTCGGGAGCAGACGTATAATGCATTCATAAACATGAACTTTTCAGAGCGACGGTTATTTTTGGACAAATGCATATCGCAAAACAAAGTTAAGATCCGAAGCCAAAAACAAGATGCCAAAGTTCGAAATTATACTCTTACGTATACACTTATAAATTCATCTGACGAACAAAAGTGTACCAAGGTATGTAAAAACATGTTTCTTAGCACACTAGGTTGGAAACACGATGGATTCGTCATGGAACATTTTAAATCTAAAACTAAAGAAACTAGTGTAACGGCTATAACAACTGATAAAAGAGGTGAAATAAGAAGAAACGCAATGGTTGAGCTTAAAGCAACAGTAGACTGTAAAATAAAACTACACATTGAAAGCTTTAATCCTATTGTATCACATTACATACTAGTTAACTCTCCAAACAGACGATATTTAACGCCTGATTTAAGTGTCAGGTATTTGTGGAAAGATTATGTGGAGCAAAATTCTGAGTCGAATGTCTCTTATGAGACTTACAGGAAAGTGTTTAAACTGCAAAACATTGGTTTTTCTGCTCCTTCGGAAGATGACTGTGTAAGTTGTTCTTTGTATAAAAGTCATTCGAACAATTCTGAAGCCTGTTGTTCATCTTCTTCTACAACTAATCACGACGAGTTCAACTGTGAAATCTGCATAAAATTCAAGAGCCATCATATTAATTATACCGCAGCACAAAAAGCATATGAAGTAGATAAAACAAAAAAATGGGAGCCAAATACTAACATATATACTGTCGATATGCAAAAAGTCATGATAATCCCAAAAATGACACTGAAAAATTCTTATTTTATAAGTCGATTGGTAGTATTTAATGAAACGTTCGCTTGTTTGCACGATTCTAAAGATATATGTGTTTTATGGAATGAATCAATAAGTGGCCGACGAGCAAGTGACGTTGCTTCAACTTATTACACGATTATCAAGAGGTCTAGTTCCGACGTTAACCAATTTATTTTTTGGGCTGATAACTGCTCAGGGCAAAACAAAAATTGGCTCCTATTTACTATGTTTGTACACGTAGTTAACCAAGTGTGGGGTCGTAAATCAATTTTAATGAAATATTTTGAGTCTGGTCATTCTTTTATGAGAGCTGACAGTGTGCATGGACTCATTGGTAGTGAATGGAAACGACGTTCGGAAGTTCTTACAATGGATGATATGGAAGACGTTGTTCTTAAATCTTCATCCAATATATCTATAGTTAAAATGAACCATATGCATTTCTATCAATTTTCCAGTGGAATTCGTGCAAGGAGACAAAAGGACGAAGGAGATAATGTTATTCCAAATATAGCTGAAGTTAAGATTGTAGAGTTTCGCAAAGGCTGTAGAGAAATGTTTTTTAAAATTTCACACGAAGAAATCAATTTCCGAAAAACTAATTTTCTAAAAAAAAATACGACGTTAACCAAAACTACGATAGACTGAAGGAAGAACTTGGCATAAATACTTTCAAAAAGCAAAAAATTGTAAAAGAGCTAGTACCGCATATGCCATTACGCAAACAAATATTTTGGCATGAAATGTCTCAAAACGATGGTGCGAGAGATCTTTGTTTTAACCAAGAAGACATAGATTTTTAATATTATAATACAAAATTATATAAAGTAACATTAAAATCTCGATTGAATTTTTAATTGTTTAGTTTTATGTAACAAATTTGGATATTTTTAATTATAAGTATAACGACTGAATAGTTATTTAAAATTATTTTATTTCGTGTTTTAACTCAAAATTAACTAAACACTGAATTAATTTATTAAAGTTTATATTATTTAATTAAAATTAGTTTTTCTACACCATGATATAATTTTATTGACGAAGTGAGGCCGGCAGCTTTTTTAATCCCGACAAATCCGATAGTATTAAAGGTTTACTTTGTTTTTGCTGTGAATAAACACTTTCTCGTATTAACTAATGAAACAAAATCAAAAAAAGGTAACTTTGGTTACGGTATTTTTGATTTGTTATCATATTTCTATTCTAAAAGTTCTAAAAACAAGAGTCAAAACAAAAGCAATTTTTTTATAAATATCAATTAAAATTTTTGAATTGGAAATTTATAATATTACATTAAAAAAATACAATAATTTTAACTTGTTCTAGTCAAAATAATTATTTTCTAGAACATCTAGAACACAAAGGACATCAAGAAACAAAAAACCTTATTTATCTCAAAACTATAATTTCTTGATTACGTGGTTGTTGTTATGCACAGCAGACCTATCAACCAACCGCAGGAAATATTTAAGTAGAGAAGAGCAAAAGTCTATCCTTCGCAATGAATACTACTTTGACTTTTCTTTATGGGGTATTGGGACGTATCTCAGGGTCAAACTGGCTCTGAGGTTAAGAACCAGATGGTTTAGGATGATTTCTGTCACCAACTGTTGGTCACTCTGAAAATATCCCGTCAGGACCTAGTGGTTTTTGATTTCGAGGAAGAACTAACGTTTCATCGGATTCTGTCACCACCTTTAAATTGCTAAAAATAGTAATTGGTAGTTGGTTATAAAGATCTTTATCGATTCCATTTGTCGTTGATTTGGTATAGACATTTTAACTCAATGTTACTTAATTTATTTTGTCTGAGTTGAAATATTTGCTTCTCAAATCCCTTGAGTCACTTTTATTCGTTTCACTATTATTTACGGTGCATATAAAAAGTTTCACTCATCTCTCAATTATAGTTTGCGGATTAACAATAAATGCTTGTTATTTTTGAGTGTCAAGCGAGAGTTATTTCGAGGTATTTTCATCATTTCTTAACTGTCTAACGTTTCTTTCCTGTAGTAGCTATGTGCTTTTGACATTATTAAAAAATTATGGTCGCCAACACAAAATATACAATTGGACGTAACCACTTAAGAAAGATGCTGCTCATAACAGCCTTAAGTACCAGTTTCTGATATCACCGAAGTGAAGAACATAACAAATAACAAAATACGAACAAGTGTGTGTTTATACAAAATATAACAACATTTAGGCGACAAAGCATTGCAACAAAAGTTGCTTATAAATTCAACAAACTACAAAAGGCCTCATTAAATTTCAACAAAAAAACAACAAAATGGCCAAGCCTAAATTTCAATACCAGATTATCAAATAGTAAATGCCTGCCATCGCTTATATGATTAACAAGCAATTTCTACATATATCGATTGTTGCATCAACTTTCAACTTTCAATCGAAAATTTTGTTGTACCAAAATCGAAAAGCCTGAAGACAAATATGATTTTCTGGAATGTCAAAAGCCTTAACTTCAATACCAGATTATCAAATAGTACATCCCTGCCATCTGTTATAAGATTAACAGGCAGTTTTTACATATATCGATTGTTGCATTAACTTTCAACTTTCATATAACCGATGGCAGGGATGTACTATTTGATAATCTGGTATTGAAGTTAAGGCTTTCGACATTCCAGAAAATCATATTTGTCTTCAGGCTTTTTGATTTTGGAAGATCGAAATTTTCGATTTGACAGTTCCTCATTTGAAATTCTATTGCAATCTGTTCGAAATTGATCGTTGTACGAGATTTAAAATACATTTTATTAAACTAAGTTTTTGTTATTTTATATATAATATATTATTTAATTTTTCCGCTTAAATGTACTGTATCTGTGGTGTTTGTTTGAAATGTAATCCTAAATTCATGCTATTTACAGGCGATTAAATTACGACTACATATATGTCGCATAGATGTACACGAAAAATTTGTCATTTTTATTGTTATGTTTTTCACAGGCATCTGATATCACTATTCACTTGAGTATTTGTACCACCAGTTTTTCTGGTTTGTTTTATTGTTAAGTAATGTATCAGAGGGCTAGACAAACCAGTGAAAATTTCAACTCTATATGTTGGTGATTTTTATACCAATTTGGTAACCAATTCTATTCTAATACTTTGATCCATTTTTCAGGATGTATTTGCTATATTGGTAAGAGTAATCGAACATGGTTACTGAGATATTTATATGGACTAACTAGTGAACCCAAAACCAGGGAAATGCTCAAAAAATACTTTACTACACTTCTGTTTTTTAGAGTTTCTCTACCTTGTTAGTAAAGCAGCATCTTTTCAGATTATTATTTTGCAAACACTTATAGAAAACAACAAAACATGAAAGTAAATAAAACAAGTAATTTAACATTTAAAATATCTTTCCTTTCGCACTGATAGCTGTACCAACATTAAAACCGCAAAATAAGATTGCAGACTAAACTATTTAAGATTTAAAAGTAAATCCATACAAGTCTTGCATATTTTATAACTTTATAAAACAGTTTGCTTGTTAGTAAATGTTTACGATCTTAATATGATTGTGGTTAAGCATGAATCTTCAACATATCGCTGACCGCACACTTATTAAGCGCACGTAACCCACCAAATAACATAAATTAAAGAAATAAACCATTTTGCCTCTTCGCAAACCATATTTTAATTATGTATTAACTTCAAATTATTATTTTATAATTATATAGGAGGAAGTCAAAAAGTTAACAAAACATAACGATGAGCTTTATGGCGAAAACAAAACGAAAATGCTGAACGCTCCTTTTCCTCTACATATATACATAAGATAACGACCTACTATAGAAATTATACTTGCGCTCCAGATAAACTGTTCGCTTTTACGTTACATTTTTTTATGCCATATAAATTAACATTAAAATTTATTTCCTGCTATTGTTAGTTTATGACCTTTCCATGAATGAACTATTATTAAAAAAAAAAAAATACAAGAAGGAATGTGATGGTAAAAGAGGCGAGTATAACAACTTTTATGTACCATATAGCACATAACCAACGAAGGAAAACAAAAACATGTAACGTTGATATGATGTTACAACATTTATTTCACATATTATGGCAATTCCCAATGTTTACAATCTTCGTTATTATATCAGTCATAAATCAGACCAAAAATATTATTATTTTCAACACTTTTATGTTGGACCTGCTCTGGTCTTATATATTCACAACATTATGTATGTTGCTGGGTTTATATATATATATACATACATATATGCTATTATTTAATGTTGGACATAAAATAGTTTTCTACCCTTATAAATAAATAAACTTTATAGAAAATATATGAAGCTTTTATTTTACTACCTGGCATTTTCTTATATATACGAGTATAATGTGCATGAGATACAATTTACATTTGCCGCGGGAACGACAGTAATTCATTTTTAATAAACATGACCTCAATCAAATTTTATCCCATTGTTATACATGTGAATTTATGTTGGTGATATGGTTGCCCATCGTTGGGTTTATTCTTCGGGATTTCTTGTAAGACAATTTATTGATTTTGCGCTAAATATCGTATGACATTTATGTACGTAACTCTATTATTGGATTATCTTCTTTAAGGTTAACATTGTGTTTATATGTTAGATTTGGTTTGGTATTACACGTTTACACAGTATAAATGTTGCGAACTGGGGGGATTTTTACTCAACGTCTTAAATTCGATATAACACACACAAATAACAGAATGAAGAGCGAAATAATATTGAATTTTTGGATAAAGTGACTCTATAATAGCAACAAATTCTGTTATTCACTCATTTGAAGACAAATTGGGTTAAATACCTTAAAGATTGCTTATGGATAGAAACAACAATCAAAAAGTAGACATTTTTTATTTCGTTTCGTACATATTACAAATGCAACATGAGATTTGTAATATTTACGAAACGAAAATATTTTCGTAATACATTATTTGTAATATTTACGAAACTAAATCTGGTTGGATCTCTGAGCTTACGACCCACATCCGTAAGACATCACAAATTTTAAATATGTCAACAACCAAAAACAAATCGGATACCGCCAAAACAACAATAACCCCCCGCTTAAGTACCCGGAAATGAGATTGAGGATCGACACGTGGACCGTGCAGTCACTTAGAAAACCTGGTGAAGGTTTTCTAAGTTCTTTTAGGCCATCGAGAAAACTCGATGGCCTAAAAGTGAAGACCATGTGTCCCAAGGCTATACGTTGCTACACAGTGGAGATGACCTCGGAAATCTTGGAGTTGGCTTTCTCATTGGCCCGCAGGAAAAAAAGGCTGTGTTGGACTTCCAAGCAGTCGATAATCGAATATGTAAGGTTCACTTGCACATGCGATTAGTCAACCTGTCAATTGTATGTGTACATGCGCCCACTGATGTAAGCCAACCCCAAGATAAAGACTCATTTTACAATAATCTGGATAATCTGATGGGCTCTTTACCTGAGCACGATATCAGATTGGTGGTTGGTGACTTTAATGCTAGAGCTGGCAGAAATCAGACCGACTTATGTAATAATATAGGTCCGTACTCCCGACACGAAACTGCGATCGAAAATGGGGAAAGAATGATGTATTTCGCGATCACTCATGATCTCAGAGTACATTTTACTTCACAATAATACATACATTTGGAAGCATGGACACGTCCACGTAAAACATTCCGGAAGCAAATTGACCATCTGTTGATCAACGAAATATAGCCCACAATTGCAGATTTGGTTTAAATTGAAGAGCAAAAGCAGTTATTGCTAGGACGACATCAAAATGCATTTGTAGACAGAAGTAGCGCGAACGGTGGAAGGCTAAGGTTTTAAGAGTACAACCACTCAGCAAAGAGCACAATTCGTGTTTCTTTAAAGGAATCACCGAATTGCACCATACCTTAAGATCTCGGACAACTGCTATTCGGGATCAAGATGAAAACCTCTTTGTTAAGGTTGATACATGGCGTGAACATGTTTTTGATCTATTTATTGTTCCAGCTGTATTTGAGTACCCTCAAATACAGACCACAGATATGTCCATTTTATGAGGAATTTACAATAACCCTGCACATGCTAATGAAAAATCGTTCGCTAGGAGTTGATTGCATTAATTCAGATCTCTTGATATTCGGAGGGCTAACTTTGTTGAACTGTCTTTTCGACTTTGTTCGATTGGTATGATGAACTCAAGTTATGCGGGAAGAATGGAATATGGCCACGTTATGCCCAATATTCAAGAAGAGTGATCGCCTGAAATGCGAGAATTATCGCGGTATAGCTCTCCTTTGCACAGCATACGAGGTACTGTTATACATTATCTTTGGAAAAAATTACTCCTCTGGCGGAGGAAACTGTCGGTGACTACCAAAGAGAATTTCGTACAAATCGATCAGCCACTGATCAAGTTTTTTCGCTAGGAATGATTCTTTCCAAGTTATACGATACATCACGCGATGTACATCAGGTATTCATAGATTTCAAGTAAGCCTATGACTCGATCAATCTAGACAGGCTATGGTATGCGTTTGAATATTTAGGAATAACAAACAAATACGTACATCTGTGTAAAATGACAGTAACGCAGTCACAATGCTGTGTTAAAGTTGAGAACAGGCTATCGAGAACTCATGTTGGAGTACACCTTTCGTAGAAGTGAAACAACTAAAGACAACATCTTATTCCGACAGTCCAATCAACTTCTTGCATAAGGAGATGATATCTGTGTGATTGGATTAAATGGCAACGGAGTGAAAGAGATACTTGATCCACTGAAACAGTTTTCAGCTTCCGTTGGTCTCAAAATAAATGAGTCCAAAACACAAAAATGATCTCTGGTTTTTGAGACCAAGACGCATGTGATTTCAGTAGTGAAAACCACACGTTTGAAGGAGTAATGAGATTCAAATATTTTGGATCTCTCATCACTCACGATAATAGTGTGGGAGAAGATATCAAGTTTCGCCTTGACGCTGGCAATTGGGCTTTATATCCTCTACGTCCACTGCTGAAATCAAAATAGTTTGCAAATAGGACCTTGACGGATGAGTACGAAAGATGGCTTCTGAGAGTTTGAGAGAAGAATCATGCGTGTTATACCGAGTTCGTTTCAACCAAGAGATCAGGAATATAATGTGAATTGAGTTCTGTACTCCAACAGGGGGTTGTAGATGTGTTCATTCACACCCCCGATGGTAATCGATGGTGAAAAATCCCTTGTGCATCCCACTTCCATCGGGATTCAAACCCAGTACCTCCCACTCCAACTGCCGCAGCTTTAACAACTGCGCCATTTTGTCGGTGTATTTTGTAGTTTGTCTACCGAAAACAGAAATGGGAAATGCTTTCCGCAATGAGTTCAAAAAACAAACGCACTGCGGCATGGTTTCATTATTTGTACTGAATGCGAGTAAAATGGATCGCTTTCCGTTAATCAAGATGAATATAAACCGGAAATTAAAATGCAATGGAAGCGACAATTTTTGTGAAGGTTAAAAATTATTAGAACAGTAAATCAGTGCAGTTTGATATTTTGTGCATTTTGTTTCATCTTTTCTAAAAAAAAACTTACTAACATTTAATGAGGTAACCAACTTTGGGAAGAGTGTTATGTTATATTTGAAGTTGTCACGGATGACTCAACGTTGAATTTCCCTTGAGCTATTGGTGTAAAGAAGTTCACAAGTTCATGATGAAATAAGTAATACGTGTTATAACGGATCCGTTCCTTATATTTATTCACGCACATTGTTTGCACTAACTGTTGCAATGTTTTACCCTTAAGTCCAGTTATGACATTTATTTTATCTTTGCGGAGATTGAGCCGCATGCGATCTGTTTGATAAGGTCAGTTTTGACCCTTTTAATTTTTCGTGAATTTTATAACCGTTCATGTTATTTAGTAACAATATATTTTCGACATTATACCGATGTGAAGTTTGTACTAAATTTGTCCTAAACCAACAAAAACAATATAAAATGTTTGTGTGTATAAGTGCAATGTAAACATTTAAGCGATTACACGGTGATTAAATGATTTTCGTTATACAAATGTGTCAAATGCATCTAAGCGATTGAGACAGTAGCACTATTATGTTGTTCCCTTACAGTGAAACCGATGAGAATAAACTGTAACCCTTTTTAGTATTACCCTAAAGTTGCACCCCCATACGATTTGTACACATAAATTCACATAAACGTCTGTCTCACTAAGTGAGTAACGAGTATCTATTTCATATAGCAACGGGTGCAAAATGTGCAAAAATAGATTATGAAGGATTAATGATACAATACAAGTTGAGTCACTTTCAGAAAGGTAAGACATTGAGAAAACAATTGGCAGGTTTTCGACTCACCTACATACCAAATTTATACGATGTTAATGACCTAGAAAGTGTGAGCTTTTTAAATTCAAACTAATCCAATCAAAGTACGCTTTTATTTATCTGCCAAATAATTTTAATATCTTCATAACACAGTAGTTGAACTGGTATTGAATAAATCCTTGTTTGTTTGTTGGAACTTAAAAATTTTTTTAAAAATATTTTTTCTTACGTTGTGCTCAGTTTCTGAATATTTTGTTGACGTTAACCCGTTACTACAAGAAGCGTCACAAAAAACCAAGTGCCGCCAAATCCGTAAACGATATAGTCACGTGAAATCGGTATATTTTAAAATTAATGATCATCGAAAAATTCTCAAAGAATCGCCATTATCACTAGGGGTGTGAGCTTTACTTCCATCTTGTTGGAACCATTTTTCACGATTGTTGAAAGCTACGTACAAAAATTTCCTGCAGGGTCCGGTGTACCGTTTCAGAGACGGTTTCTGTTCATTTTAATTTTCTAAAAATATGAACGGATATCTTCGCTTTCAGTCATAATTCCACACCAAACAGCGCATCTAAGAGCGTGTAATTGTCCTATGTGTACTGCTCAAGTATCTCAATGTTACGTATAAAATATAGGTTTTCCCAACGTCCAGCATTAAAAACCAATAATTTGAACCTCATCGATTTAGGAAAATAAACCGAGATCTAATTAGAATTTTGTTTATTTAATTAAAAAACAACTTAATCAATTTACATAATAATTTGTTTAGATAAATTAATTTATGAATTCTACTCGCTACGAACACACCATGTTATCGTCTAACCATAATCGCGGAGGTGGATGTTTGAGAATGGTTGTGCCCGATAAACAAAATAATTATTCAATTATATTTTAATTAAATATATAAAAATAAATTCTTAGAAAGTAATTTTCTTTTTATTTTCTTCACCCAAACCTCCTATAAGTTTAAATCCATTCTTTAAAAAAAGAAATCAAAAACTTTTTAATCCTTGTTTGTTTATTTATTTATTTATAATAAACAAACCAATAAAATACTAAGGCTTTTTATAAGCTTTCTATTCTCTATTAGTATATCGAGTGGAGCATATGTTAGAGCTCATATTGTATTCCCGATTAACATAATATAATAAAATACAAGAATACTTATAATACATATCTAAAAGAAGTTAAATCTAGAAATTTCACAAAATTATTTGTGTAACACAAACTGATGAATGATAGTTCGGCACGCGATCGTATACGCGAGTATACCACATATACACCTTTTTATAATCAAAAGTTAAGATCATACTAGATGATCTATCCTCTTTTTTATCGTTTCCCTTATGGTATACGAGGCGGTATGAGAAGTCTGGTAAACTTGAAACAAAGGGTTCCACAATAGCAAATTCCAGATATTCACTAGACCAAATTTAAATTTTCAGAAAGATCTATCAAACCAAAAAAAGCTTGATAAATATTATGGAGAGTCTTCACCATCAATTAAAATGATTCAAAAGTGGTTTACTGAGTTTTGTTTTGGTCGTACCACCACAACTGATGCCGAACGTTCAAGATGCCCAAATAAAATCACAACACTAAAAATTGGTTGTCAAAATTTATAATACGGTATTGAAAGACATCAGATTTGAAGAGCGCAAGATAGTAAATATCTCAAATAAAGATAAACGTGTGCTTAATATATTACACGAACATTTGAATATGAAAAGGCTATTCGCGACACCCAACCCGCGTTTGCTTACAATCGACCTAAAACGTATACGTGTGACAATTACGTGTGACAATTTCAGATGCAGGTTTGGAGATGTTCAAGCTAGTTTTTGCATCGTTTCATAACTCTGGATGAAATATGTATCCATCACTATACTCCGGAGAACAAAGAACAGTAAACAGTGGATTTCTACTTGCGAATCTGCGCCACAGAAGGCTAAGGCGGTTTTATTGGCCAAAAAGGTATTGGCTACACGATGCACGTGGCATTTACACACTGATTACCTTCAAAAAAAGAGAACAGTCAACGGCGAATATTACTGAAACTAATTGGACTGTTTCAACGAAGTTGTGAAAGAAAACCGACTGCATTGGGTGAAGAAAAAAGTTTTTTTTCTCTTCCACACACTTATCATGGCCAAAATTCATGAATTAAGCTTCCAATTGCTTCCACATCTAACATTTCTGCACACTTAGCCCATAAGAACGATAATAGTCAACATTTCTTGAACGATAATAGTCGTATCTGCTTCCGAACTTGCCAAAAATATTATTCATTGTTTCATTTTTACCACAATCCTTACATGCTGGAAATTTATATTTGGAAAAGTTTTCTTACTTTAAGACTGGTACCGGATTGTAGATTACATGTTGCGCAAATCTACTTTCCAATTTCAAGGATGTGTTTAATAAAGTATTTTTTATGAATATCTATAGACCTGTTTTATGTAGTTTAAAATCAAGTTTGTAACCCTTTATGGTTCATTGGTATTAGTAAGATGTACACATTGTGGTCCTAGTACACTAGATACATTTTTTACAATCATTTAGGAAAAGCAAACCGTATGGAAAAATCTCGCATTCCAGTTCGGTTCATGCTGCCTATCAGCTCTTAAGAGTACTTCTCTTTTTTGAGAAAATAAGGAGTTCCTTTTCAGTATGATGATCAAGAAAGTGAAATTCCCCAAATGGTATTCAAAAAATTATACCTAGCTGAAAGAATATTATCCTATCTTTGCACTGGAATGTATAGCCGCGATTATCAGTATTGAAAATTCGCGGTCATATATTGAAGAGTCATATTTTTTTCTTATCATTCAAACTTAAAAATAGTTTATGTCTCAGAATGAGTTCCAAATTTTTAAAGACAAAGTTTGAAAAAGGAGTGGATTCTTAGAATAGAACCAAAGTCAAATGTTCTATTAACAGATTTGTCTCTACATATTTAAAAGTTTGAATTCCAAAACAGTTAACAAAAATACGGATCATGATGTAGCTTCAGGAGCGAATGGTGGTATAAAAAAATCTTGATCGATTCAGTGATATTATTTTTTCCTGAGTATCTAGACCACCTTTGGATATTTTTTACACATTCGAAAGCTCGTGGACAAATAATCTTAGTTGAAATCTTTTAGAAATTATATAAATCTTTATTGTTGTAGATTAGTTTTAGAAATTTGTGCTTTTAATAAATATCATCCACGACGTCTCTAAAAGTAATTTCATTTTTTAAAGATGATGTATTTTTAATGTTGGTACTCTGTAGTCTTGTGAGTGACATTGACAGCCAATTCAAAGGTTAAGCTTTTGAAAAGGTTTTGTTAGATTTTAAATTTATCCATTTATTATCCGACGTTATATGAACTACAAGCTAAAGCATCGGAAAGAGTAAATCGGTCTATTTTATCGGCTATTTGGTCATATACAAAGGCGAGGATCAAGTATTTCAATCCTTCCCGCATTTTATAATATTAAATAAAATTGAGATTGAGTTACTGTCTTTAAGTGATAAATTACTTATAATTCATTCCAAGGTGAAAAATAATCTAGAAATGACTCACAACTATAACTTCAAACGATAACTTATGAGTGAGACCGAAAGAATCAAGATTTGGATGGTAGACCTATTGGTAACTCTTATATAGAAAAAAAAATCTTTGCTTGATTTAATCGGATCTGCCCTGCGTAGTGATAAACTTTTTTAAGATATTTTGCGAAATAACTATATACCTGGTCAGACGGTACGAAACCCCAAATTTATGAAATTATGATGACTAATTCTTTATAATATACATAGTTTTGAGGGAATTCCATTCTTTGATGGAGACGTAATTAGAAGCGATGAAAACTATTTTAATTTTTCTGTTTTCAATTTGAATTGATTGAGTGGATGAAAAGTGAAAGTGAGTGTGAAAACGGGTGGAACGGTAACGGGTGAAATAAAATTTTGAGATATTTAATCAACCAATGGTACCTATTTTGAATTAGTATAATCCTAAAGACAGGATTATTGCAAAAAGTTATAACATGTAATTGTTTGTTTCTATCGTTCTCCTAATATTGCTCACATAATGAGAAACAGCCAGAAATATGCAAATGCCTAAGTAGTCTTTTAAATCCTGTTTAAAAAAAATACATATCAGTTTGCTTGTAATATATGCAAGTAGTGAAAACTCGCATCTTCCACCTTTGTGAAGATAGCCCAAAATTACAGCCCCGAAAATAAAAAAAGATACATAGGGCAATACTTTTTAATTCTGTTTATACTATAACGACATTTCATTATAGTAATATAATAATATGTTTCTCCTTATAAATTACACTATTTATAAATCATAAGCTTACTGAACAAGATATTAAGAACATTTTTAAAAAAAATTCAGATATAAAAATGTTCATAAGTAGTTCTAAAAAGAAAACAAAACACGTCATTCAAAACATGCTTAGCAACTATATAAATTACAAATAACAAACAAATTAACTGTCCACGATACTAACATCGAATATAGAAAAATTAAAAATTCTACAAAAAATTGTACGTGTTCCTTAACCAGTTACTTATCAAAAAATATGAATCGATAGTTGGGCCATTGAGTAGTTCTTGAGGCCTTACTATTGTTTTCGATCGCCTTAATTTTGCGTTCGTTTTTCTATGTTTGTACTATTATTTTCGATATGAGTCGAAAATGAACGATTGTAGTGGAAAATTTACAACCCAAATGTCATCGTTGTTCATTTTCGATTGTCATCTTATGCTTTACAGTTCAATAATTTTAAAAGTAAACACTAAAATGTGAGTATACCTAGACAAGTTTGTAATTTATTTAATTAGAAAATACATTTAATTAGTAAATATGAAAAATGTAAAATTTTAATATGTGAGGTTATGTTAAAATATTTTTTTAACTTATAGGTCAAACAGACAAAAAAATACTAATGTACAGCAATTTAAGCTATTGTTTGAGATTTTGGATAAATATCGTCACCTGGCAACGGCGTCTCCATTATCGTCTGAAGGACGAGTGACAGCGAACAACTTATGGCAGACCCTATCTGTTATTTTAAATGCAGCCGGTCCTCTTATAAATAGTGCAGAAAAGTGGAAAAAAGTAAGCTTTATATTTCGCATTTTATTGTTCTTGTAAACCGTTTATTTATTTATAAACTTCTAGGTGTGAAAGAACTGGAAATATAAATTGAGAAGCAAAGTAGCTTCAAATAAATAGGTTCGTACAGGGACAGGTGGTGGGCCCTCAACTGAATTTTATTTCAACGAATTAGAGGAAAGAGTAATTGAAATAGTTAACGTGCGGGAAATAGTTTCGAAGTTTTGGAATCCCAAATGAAAGTTCAATTAATCAGTCAACGAAAGAAAGCATTGATAATCATCAAGAACTAACAGATGAAATGCCGTCAATTGACACCCAACAATATTCCCGCACCAACATTCTTGCGTCAGATTCCACAAATAGGGGAATCTGAATTTTATTCGAAACCGAATTTTATTTAAATTTAATTCATATAAAAGCAAATTTAATTTGGTCACGAATTCTGCGAGCCTCGTTGATGTGTTGTGTTTAATGCTGGTATTGTGAAATTTGCAACTGAGAAATCATTTGAATCCGAAGATTCTTCCACATCTTCATCAGGTTCAATTGAAAAATAAATCAACACATTGTGTAGCATGCTACATACATTAACTATTTGGCTAACTTTTTTCGGAGTGTAGTGTAATTTACGTGCGGCTAAGAGGCATCGAAATTTCGCCTTGAGCAACCCGATACATCTTTCAACCACATTCCTAGTTTGCGAGTGTGTTGTATTGAACCGCGACTCCGCGCTCATTTCAGTAGCACCCCGATATGGTGTAATAATCTACGGTCCAAGTGGATAACCTGAGTCTCCTGAAAAAATTAAGTATGCGAGTGATAATATGAGTATATGATTATTGAAATGAATTTCCTTGGTGTACCTAACAACCATGAATTCTTGTCGCTATTCCATTTTTCCATTAAATACGTTCTCTCGGCTGACAAATTCCAAATCATAGAGTCATGAGAAGAACCCGCATGTCTGGCGTTGACGGCCCTTATGCGTAATTTATGATCACAAATCTACAAGTAATATAGAGTTATGTACAAACATTAACGTTTTATCATGGAGTTTACTTACAATCATAGCGTTCACTGCATGATATCCTTTTCGACTGTAGTACAAGTGTTCGTTGTATCTTGGTCTTATTATTTTAATTTGTGACCCATCAACACAGCCAACGACTCCAGGAATTCCACTTTAATCGTAAAACGCTGTTTTATTTCTGCCTTTTCATTTTCTGACATCTTGAGGCTTATCCATTTCTCACAAAGAGTACTTTCAATGATATCAAGTGTTTCTGATATTGCGTTACTTTTTGTTTGTTGGGATATTCCGATATACAAATCTTGGCCGACTCTTTTCTGATAGCTGCCCTAAGCTAGAAAACGAAGTGTTGCAGCAAATTTTATAAGCGGTGATATTCCAGCGAAATTTGTTGTTTTGTAGTTTGCTTCAATTTCGTGGAATACGTAACTAAACGCTTCTTTTGAAAGGCGAAATAACCTTTTAAATCTAAAATACATATATATTGTATAACTGTGTCTTATAATTTGAATTTGTCATCATGCAAATTTTACTTACTCTATATCACTTAACAAAAGTATATTTGATTTGGCTCTAACACGTCTTTGCTGAAAGTTGTATCCATTCTCTTCATCACTACTATCACCTTCCAATACATAATGTGCAATAGAATCCATAATAATTATAAAGGAATTATTTTAATTAAAAATAGATAAATTTTCTATAAACACAATATATGTAATATTAATACACAAATGTCATCCGGTTCACATTACGATGTAAAAACTGTAAAAAACATAAAATTTGTGCTAGCAATACTTTAAATAATCTGTACTAAAATATTGCTACTGATCGAAAGCAAAAGTACGAATATTTTTCTCAATCATTCAGAGCTAAGCGATAAAAATCGAAAACGATAAAGCGAAAGACGAAAACAATAGTAAGGGCCCTGACTTCTATGGACTATATCTTAAATCGTTGATATAGAAACCAATCGTCATTGTTCGAATTCTACAGAAAATCGTACGTGTTACTAATGCATCCACTAACATTGCATTTTAGTAGCCATCAAATAAAGTTGGTTTGAGTGACAGGCTTTTTTTGGGTTGAGTAAATAAATCTATCTATCGTGAGAGTTAATTTTTTTGGGCTGAGTATAAGAAAACTGTCATGATAGTTAATTTTTTTGGGATGAGAGTAAAAAGTATACATGCATACATACATACATGCATTTTCCCGAAAATTGGGATGACTTGCATAAAGTAATGCTAGTTTTATCTTAAGATCCGTCTAGTACCATCAAGTTGCTCCTCTGTAAGCCAAACGAGCTTAGGCTTATACTTATCGTTTAAGTTTATGCACAATATTAGAAAGTTATGATGAATTTTTGATATCGTCGTTGTATAAAACCAAAAATGGATCAAGTACATTTTGTCATCCATTACTACTATTAAGAGTTGCGTTGAGTGTAATAAATAGTATTATGAACAACATACCTTCTTATTATAGACACCAGACAAATTGCAAAATTATCGTAAAACGGGAAGTCCCTACCGCATTTTGACTGTCGACTTGTCGAATATATCTATCGAAACTTTTGCCTTTGTATTAGTTGTTTAACTAATAAACCTCTTATATAACCCGATAAACCTCTTATATAACCCGAGATGTCCAATTTAAAATCAACATGTTAAATCCGTTTGGCATGTCGCAGCTCTTTTATGTTTAATTACATATAACAAACATTGATGTTCCCCTTTGTATGTTTGTGTATATACTCGTACATTATATACAATTAAAATAACAAAATAATTGCAACAATTATAAAAATTAATGAGCCGAAGATGTTCATTTTGTCGGTACACACGCGTTCACACATATGTAAATGTATATCCAAATATGTTGCTGTCATTTTTTAAATTAGATTGAAAATTTAAATTATACTGTAAACGACTTTTGTCGATATTGAAATTAGTTCAACCAGTTTTTGCTCCCTACATCTAATTTGTCTAATTTAGCAACTAACTCGCATTAACACATTGTTACATGATTGTGGTGTCAACCTAAATGGATTTCTTATTTATTATTGTATAATTATCATGGTAAACGATTAAAGTTTTCTCGAAACACACAGAATGTTTTGCATTTTTCTGGTCAAAAGAGAAACTCGATTAGAAATAAAGCCAAACACCAATAATCGTTTGATTTTGGATCATAATCATAAAAACTAATCTGAAATAACCGTTAATCAAGACCAAAGTCGAAACTAACTAAAGAAAAAGTTTTCTTCAAACTGTTATAATTGTTAATGATTACAATTATATGAATAGCTAACGTATATAACTGGTATTTGGTGTTTGGTAGATTAATGTTTATGGAATCTACATAAAATTTTATTACTCATAATTTTCTATTTAATTAAACATGTTCTGGCAAAAACAGCGGAGAAAATGATAATTTAGCACTAATAATGATTTTGTAAGGTGCAAAAACATTTATTTACCTTTTCTTAATTCAAGGAATTTATATTCAATTATTAATAAATAAATTTGCAGGTCCATTGTTGGTTTGTATCCTGCCAGCAATATTGCTTTAGATACAGCTTCTCATACTATTATTAAAAACCAGAACATGTCTGTCTGATTACTGCAGCAAACATTATGCTAAGATTATACAGACAATAACCAAAGGTGCAGACTCCTATTTATTTCCGTACGACTCTCACGGTTTGTATCTGGATTATTGACAATTCCGATTGGTTTGCTTGTTGCATAGTGTTATCTCTTTCCTCATTTAAATATCACTCCTCAAGCTGAAATCGACTTCCAAACTCTAGTTTGAGGAGTTAAAGAGATAACATCCTCGCCCTGAAAACAACAAAATATTGCATTATCCTCGGATTGGATTCGATCCAGTTTCTATTTTGACTGCTGCTAAGACATGTTGACTTTTGCTGGGCATGTAAATTACACAATGTAATTTACACGGTTTTTTACATGTGAATACAGTGTTATTTACATAAGGTTATTTTTTACATTCTATATGTAAAAAACGTAAAATATGATTTTATGTAAAAACAGTCGCGCCATCTCTTATTAAATCTAGTTGTAACTGAAGCACCATCTGTTAAAAAATTTTCTTACTATTTTTCGAATAGAATTTGTGAAATGATTAACTGTGTATCCTTTTTTCGACTACATACTGATTGTGTCAATAATTTTTGATTTAAATAAAAATTATTAACAGGTTAATCTCGTAAAAATGATCTTAACTGGATTGAAATTTTAAAATAGATGGCACTGCGAATGATGTCTTCGTTTTTTCATGTAATTTATGTTTTATGTAATTTACGCTGTTGTTTTTTATATATTTTACATAAAAAATGTAAAAACGTTTTTTACATGTAAAAACCCAACAGTCCTCAACTATTGACTGCTATTACGTTGACTGCGATGACACAGGCGTATTCGTCACAGCATTCATTAGTTTTTGACAAGCGAATACTGAACATTATAAACAATCTCATTGATTGCAAGTATGTTGCATTGAAGCATTTTGAATTCTGAATGGTTTGAATTCAGAATTCAAAATGCTTATTTTACTAGTTACCCAAAGTGGAAACTTTGGGTAACTAGTAAAATAAAAACCGCTTTATTTTACTAGTTACCCAAAGTTTCCACTAAATCAATCTGATAAAAAAATTTGGATATTTGCGTTGTGTTGCTTTACTTATCTAAATACCCTTTTTGACTAAACGAGATATATATCGTGTAACTTTACAATAATCAGATAATGGCCAAAACCTACGTATTGTGTCAGTTATTGGAATGTTTGTATCTGGATTACTCATAACTTTCAATCGAACTACGCTATATGTAAATCTAGCTTAACACTTTACTAACTTCCCAAATTTACAGAACAAATTGGATACAATTAGTTATCAGAACCTTAATAGAGGCACTGATGAAGACTATAATACACTTATCCTTACTTCACTTTAAACCATTAACAATATTATTCGAGTCATTTTATTGGTTATGAACCTTCAATACGGCGATAAAGCTCCGCTTCCCTACCAATAACGAACCATGTTACCGTATTATTGCACATTGTAGGTGGTCGAAATATTTACACACAACTGCATTTTATGTCGTCCGGTGCATGTTAATTTGTTGGTCGACGGCGAGAAATAAATTCGAGAAGGCGGTGTGATGAGAAACAAGCTTTACCATTGTTGATAAAAAAGTGGTTAATTTTAATATTTATTGACATGTGTAATGTTATTTCTTGCATCACTATTATGTACTAAGGAAAACACGTTTTGGATATTGAAATTGTTATCATATTATATTTCTTTATTAGTTGTAATTAGGTGGACTATTGTCAACGGAATGAACGAGCATAAACTACCGTATAATATTGTACCTATTATTTTAATATACAGTGATGTAGTATATTACATTCATACTTATCTATAGCTACAGTGGTATAGAACATTACATTCCTCCACCTGCGGCTGAAATATCACTCGATGACTGAGCTCGAACTCTTTTGGAACGTCCAAGGTAATCTGGATATGTCGGTTCTTTAACTGGTTTCTTTCCTCTTGCTGGTCGTGTTGTTTGTGAGCCATCTGGTTGCGATATGTCCACTCCAATTATGTTATTTGCTTGTGACGATGGAATAGCTGCATTTGATGCCACAGGGAGTTCCGTTGGTTGATTGATAACTTCGGATGGCTCCGGTTCATTATCACGTGATCGCAACTGATCAATGTGACGGCGTATAACGTTGCCATTTGAAGTCGCCACTTGGTATGAGACTGGTCCAGTTGACAATCGCTGGAATCCACTTAGGACCTACAGCGTAGTTTCGGGCCCAAACGTCGGGGTTTTTTAGATAAAACTCTAGTCTTGCGTTTAATACTCATTTTTACTCTGGATACCGGAATTGTGTCAGGATGTAGCCGATCAAAATACGTCCCTATTCGACGGTTGAAAAGCAGTTTGGCTGGACTTTTTCCAGTACTAGTTGATGGCGTCGCATGGTGATGATGCAGGAATGTTGCCAATCGTTTACGAATATCACCACTGGATTCTTTCTTCAAGTAATCTTTTGTAGACCGTACCATTCGCTCAGCTTGTCCATTTGACGAAGGATGAAAAGGAGCAACAAATGTGTGGCGAATTACGTTTTTCTTACAGAAATTATCGAAATCAGCTGAAGTAAACGCAGTGCCATTATCGCTTACGATGACTTTCGGAATACCATGTGTTGCGAAAATAGAACGAAGCGATTGAATAGCACACTCTGATGATGTAGATGATACTAGTTGCACTTCAAGCCATTTAGAGTACGAGTCAACCACAATCAAAAATACTTTCGACTGGAATGGTCCGGCGAAATCTATGTGTAACCTCGACCATGGTCTTTTAGTTTCCTCCCAGAAATGTATTGGTGCTTGGTAATTCTCGCATTGAGATTCTTGGTATGGTATACAGGAACGGACAGCCATTTCAATATCTTCATCAATCTTAGGCCACAGCAAATAACTCCTCGCCATCGATTTCATACGTACTACCCTTGGATGGGCTGTATGCAGTGCGGTGAGGATGGTCTTACGGTAGCATGATGGAATGATGAAATGCTGACCCCACAGGAGGCAATCCTTGATACAATTTATTTCATTTTTTCGGGTCCAAAAGGTTTGAAAGGGCCATCCTCTCATGCACCATGAAAATACGCGTGATAGAATATGGTCTTTCTGTGTCGACCTTGCTATATCCTCTGCCAGAACAACTGGATGTACGAGTGATTCTATCAACAGTATCTCCTCTTCTTCATCAATTGATTGTGTTATATTATTAGGCAGACGACTAAGAGCATCTGCGTTGCAATTATTCTTGCCTGGACGGTAAATCAGGCGATAATGGTAAGCATTCAGGAATACGCTCCAGCGCATCATACTTGGAGACAAGACATGCGGTGTAAGCTTATCTGGATTGAATAATCCTAGGAGCGGTTTGTGATCGGTCACGATTGTAAACTCACGACCATAGACAAAATCGTGAAACTTTTTTACGCCAGCGATGATTGATAAGGCCTCTTTATCAATTTGAGCATATCGACGTTCGGTGGCTGTGAGCGTCCTAGAAAAAAAAGCAATCGAACGGTCCTTATATTATAACCCACCTTATGTGACAAAACTACCCCGATGCCGTATGGGGAAGCATCACATTCTAACAGCAATGGCAGTTGCTCGTCATATGGTATGAGAACATTATTGGTTGTAAGAGCAGCTTTAAGGTCGTCAAAACTTCTTTGTTGAGCAGTGGACCACTTCCACTTGATATTGTTATGAAGAAGTTGATGTAGTGGCTCTGTAATTGTAGCTTTCCCTTTAACGAATACGTGGTAGAAATTCAACAGGCCCAAAAAAGCTTGAAGTTGGGTTTTATTTGTTGGTGGCGGTGTATTTCGGATAGCTTTAACCTTGTCTTCGGTAGGACGAAGACCATTGGAGTCGATTCGGTATCCCAGGAAATCGACAGCATCGCTTCCAATCACACATTTATCTCTTCGCAGACGAATTCCCGCTTCATCAAAACGAAGAAAGATTTGGCTCAATCTGTCGTGTAGTTCATCAGCAGAAGAAGCGATGATAATAACGTCATCAAAATACGGAATAACCCCTGGAATTTCTCGAATCAAATTTTCAATAAAGCTCTGAAAAATACCTGGTGTCGTTGAGATTCCAAACTGGAGGCGCTTCACCTTAAAAGCCCCTTTGTGAGTTGCGATGGTTTGGACCATGGCAGTGTTATCGTCGACGGTGAGTTGCTGTTAGGCTTGGGCCAAATCCAGCTTTGCAAATATCGATCCTCTTGGCGTCGTAGAAAGCAAATGAGTTGCTGACGGAATGGGAAAAGCATGCACGGAAAGCGCTTGTTAACGGTTGACTTAAAGTCCCCGCAAATCCGTACTGATCCGTTAGATTTAATCACTGGGAGAAGCGGTGTCGCCCAATCACTATAGCCCACAGACTCTAAGATTCCCTGATTTAACATTTTTTGTAGTTCCGCTTCGATTGGTCCACGAAGACAGAGTGGTACTCGTCGAGGTGGTATACGAATTGGTACGATGGTTGGATCCAATTTCAATGAAACGGGTGGACCACGGAATTCTCCAAGCTCATTGAAAAATAAATGTTGATACTTTTCCATTATTTCCGAGAATTTTGTTGATTGAATAGAACACACTCCTTGGATAGAAATTCCTAGTGGCTCGAACCAGTAGACGCCCAAAATGTTGGTTCTTTTCCGGTGGTCACGTATAGCGGCATATTGTCAACAAATCGTCCAATATATTCGACATCAACTTGAATACGACCAAGAATCTGTATCGGATTCTGTTGAAAATCCCTTAATTGTAAAGCGGAATGCTGTAGACTCTGTGGAGATTTCCAAATAGTACGAACGGTCCGTTCCGATATAATTGTGAATCTGGATCCCGAGTCTACTTCGAACTTACACGGTACTTTGTTGATTATCACAGATGTATCCATCAGCATCTCCTTCGACACGGAGATCTCCTTGACATGGTTTTTGTACCGTGTACTCTTCTTAGTGTTCCTTTTGTTCTGATTCCTGTTGGCAGGACAAGAACGACAGACTCGCTGTAGATGGCCGATAAGTCCACAGAATGCACAAATGGAACTTCGATGCTTACAGGTTATTCGCATATGATTTTCCCCGCAGCTTTCACATTGTTTGGTTACGCGTGGCTGGCGGTTTTGTTCATGGTAATTGACCCTCGTGGAGTGGGCGGCACGAGCAGTATCGGATGACTGTCGCGATTGCTGAACAAATTTCACTTGACTGGACTGCTGTTGGGTATTGGTGATAGTTTTGTGATCTTCTGATGCTGTTTCAGCAGCAACGGCGTTTTCACAAACTCTAACGTCTTCTCCACTAGAAATTGTTGTTGCAATGCCGAATTTCGAATTCCACAGACAATTTGATCACGAAGCATGAGGTCGAGACTTCCCGATGGAAAATTACACTACTTCGCTAAACGTCGAAGCTCGGCGATGTACTCAGCGACTTTCTCTTCCGCCATTTGCTCTCGTTTGAAAAATTTAAATGATGCAGCAATCTCGGACGGAGTGGGGGAAAAGTGGTCAGTAAGGCGTTTAATAATATCTTTATAAACTATCTCACTAACCTTTTGAGGAGCTATAAGAGATTCTAAAAGCTCATATGTGGTTCCCCCACATAGCGTCAAGAAAATCTCACGCTTTTTTGTTGCATCCACGATGTCGTTAGCTTCGAAATATAAGTCAAAACGACGGCAATACCCTTGCCAGCTAGCTCCTTTTTTAACCTCATATGGTTCCATGTTTCCAATTGATGTCATGATGGTAAGGGCACACACAAATTTATTATTTTTTTATAACCTCGTCGCCAATATTATGTACTAAGGAAAATACGATATTGAAATTGTTATTATATTATATTTCTTTATTAGTTGTAATTAGGTGGACTTTTGTCAACGGAATGAACGAGCATTAACTACCGTATAATATTGAACCTATTATTTTAATATACAGTGATGTAGTATATTACATTCATACTTATCTACAGCTACAGTGGTATAGAACATTACAATCACTATCGTTCAAACGTACACAAATTATATTATATAACTTCCAGTTGGACTGCAACTATAGTCGGCCATACTGGCATCGTTACAGTATTTAGTTGTTATGACCATTTCAAACTACAACATCCGGTCAATTTTATAGTTGCGTGAATGATTTCCAATATATGTTCTTGTCGAGGAAAAATACACCTCCAGATCAAAAGGAACAAAGATACCGAGGTTTTGCGTCAAAATCGATTTAGAAGTCCAACACTCGTGTAAATGTTTTTCTGGTTTATTGAATATTCAAATTATGTCATAAGCCTATAGGTAATGTTATACATGTATTGATGTTCCACCCTATAAAAAACTAAAAAACTGCTTCAAGTCTTTGTTTTTCTTTCGTAATCAACCTGAGTGATTTTGTTTCAAATAACCAACTGCTCCCGAAACTACCAGCAAACAAATATTGTATTTGGGAGAAATTGGTTGTATGGTACAAAAAAGTCTGCTGTTATGGTGATAACAATGCTATTACGTTTGTCAAATTGTTAATTTGAGGTGTAAGGAACGATTTATTTGCATTGGAAAAATAATAACTGACTTATTTTCTGAATTATTACAGCATCGATTACCAACACGAGATTGTATTGTGGGCGACTTTTATTAGTTACTTCCATTTGATCTGATCGTAAATCATCAGACAAAATGTCGCTAGAGAAAATGCTGATTTAAAGAAATCACTAGAAAACTTAATGCAACTCAATAGTCAACTATATAAAGAGGTTCAACAACTTAAAGAAGAAATTGTTGTAATCAAAAGTGAGAGACAAGTTAATGAAACCCAAAATGCTATAGCCGCCTAGCCGCCGTCTATGAAACAAATATAGATGAATTGGCATCTGAAACGAGTTTTATACGCAAAGTGTTATATCAAAACGCCAAAATTAAAAAAAGAAAGCAGAATCTTCGCTTGAGGTGGAATGAAAAACATCAAATGGTTCACATATAAAAACAAAGTAGAACAATAAATCGAAGTTATGGCAGGAGGACTACATCATACATGCCCAACTGATGAAATAATTGAGGAACTTAGTCAGAAAGGAATCAAAATCATAAATGCTGTGAACATTTTGAAGAAAAAGGTTACTAAAAACTCAAACGATGAAAGAGTAACAACCAAAATCGGCCTACCCCTATTCATGCTAACATTTAACAACACCGAAAGCATTGATAAGATATATGGAATCAAAGCAATCCTGAACATGAAAGCCAAAATTGAGACATTAAAACAGAACAGCAGTAGAATGCCACAATGCCACAACTGTCAGGCATATAACCACACTCGAAAATACTGCAATAGGGAGCCTAAATACGTAAAGTGCGATAGAAAACATCCAAATAGAAAAGAATGCAACAAAAGTTGGAGCGAAACAGCGAATGGATACACTGTAGGAATCACCACCCAGCAAATTACAGAGGCTGTAAAGTTGCCAAACAGCTGCAAAGAATGAGAAATAGTAAAAGAAAGAATGAGAAATAGTAATAAATTAAGCGACTAATGCCGTCGGGGGTCCCAGACCCCCAGCGACCATTGAGGATATGGACCGCATGGTGGAATCCGTTTCACAAGCTTGTAACCAATCCTTTAGTGCTACTTGCCCTGAGGTAAAACCCAGAGGGAAGCAGAAACCGGCCTGGTGGTCAAAAGAATTGCAGGCCATAAAGAAGTCGTGCAGAACGGCGTTTAATAACGCCAAGAGGACTAGAGAATCTCAGGACTGAGACTCGTACAAGGAGACTATATAAGAGAGAATTGAAGAAGGCACAAAGGAGCTCCTGGAGGCTATTCTGTGACAAATGGAAGATGTCTCGGAAACTTTTCGCCTTCGGAAGATTCTCTCCACAAATCCAACAAACATAGGTTACTTAATCTCTCAAGATTCTCATGGACACTCACTTCCCGGGTAGTTTAGACAACTCGATGGAACTGAGAGCGTCGGGAATAGCTTGTTCGTTGCGCGCACCGGATATCGTAAATAAAAAACGAATTCTGTGGGCCATAAAAGGGTTCAAGCCGTACAAATCGGCTGGACCGGATCGAATTATACCGGCAGAAATCTAGAACAACTCGGAAATAATCCTCCCGTGGTTGGAGGCGATCTTTAAGGCTGTTTTAAGTTGGTCATGTTTAAAGTTGGTCTACATTCTTAGGCAATGGATGGAGGTCAGGGTGGTTTTTATTCCGAAAGCGGGAAAAGGATCGCATGGCTATCCAAAGGACCTAAGACCTATAACATTATCATCCTTTCTGTTGAAAACCCTGGAAAGGCTGGTAGAAACACATATCAGTATGAATTTAAAGCAGGAGAAATGGTCAGCCTCTCAACATGCGTACTGTAAGGGTAAGTCAGTAGATACCGCCCTACATGCCTACATGCCTTGGTACGCACAATTGAGAGATCATTTCACACAAAGGAGTATTGTTTGGTAGCTTTTCTTGATATTGAGGGCGCCTTTAATAACGTTCAGTCAGATGCAATCCTGAAAGGATTATCGTTCATGGAAGTAGAAACCTCCATAATCAAGTTGATCAGTCACATGCTTGGAAGCAGGACTGTAAACTCAGAGTTAGGGGAGTCAACTATAAGAAGACGAGTGGTTAGGGGAACCCCACAAGGGGGAGGCCTGTCTCCTCTTCTCTGGAGCATGGTGATTAATGGCCTACTTCTGGAGTTAGAGAGGGAGGGTATAGGAGTGGTCGCCTACGCTGATGACATGGCGATCATGGTATCAGGTAAATTCTTACCGACTATTAAGGAGGTAATGCAGAACCCGCTTCTTATTATTACGAGAAATGTGGATTGGAAATTAATCCATCTAAGACAGAGCTGGTACTCTTCACGAAGAAATATAAAATTCCAGTTGTTGACCCACCTACTGTAAATGGCACTATAAACTGGCCTTTACTGATAAGGCGAGATTTCTGGGTGTAATCTTAGACAGTAAACTAAGCTGGAAGCCGAACATCTTGGAGAGAATCAGCAAAGCTACGACGGCGATGTATTCGTGTAAGAATGCAATAGGCAGACGTTGGGGTCTCAGACCGGAGCTGGTACACTGGCTATACACGTCCGTAGTAAGACCCGTTCTTATGTATGGAGTGAGTGTTTGGTAGCCAGCACTGGATAGAGTAACCTATAGGAAGAAGTTAGAGAAGGTGCAAAGGATGGCCTGTTTGCTGATAAGCGGGGCACTGAGGACAACACCTACTCAGGCCTTAGAGGTCATGTTACACCTTCTTCCAGTGGATATATATGGTAAACAGATGGCGGCTAACATAGCCACTAGACTAACGGCCGTGTCTCAGTGGAAACACCTTCAGGCAGGTCACTCAACAATAATTGGTTCGCTAAAGAAGGAAATGTTGAACCTTGACTATATTACGCCGATATTATGCTTTGAAAAAGATTTTCAAACCTTTATCCCTTCAAGAGAATTCGGGGGGAATAAGCTAGCACTGGAAACCGAAGCTATACAATTCTACACGGACGGCTCGAAGCTAGATGGTAAGGTCGGAGCTGGGCTGTTCTGTGGAGCATTAAATATATGTACTTCCGTTCGTCTCCCTGACCACTGCAGCGTGTACCAGGCGGAAATAATAGCGATTGAGGAAGCCTTGACCTGGTTGAGGCATAACGTGATATCCAAGAGGGATATCAAGATTTATGTGGACAGTCAGGCGGCTATCAAGTCGCTGGAAGCAGTGCTGTTGAAGTCTAGGGTGGCATTGGGTTGCCACTCGTCTCTTAACGAGATGAGTGAGCATTTCAATATTCAGATTATCTGGGTCCCCGGCCACTCTGACGTCAAGGGTAACTGCAGGGCAGACGAACTAGCTAGGCAAGGTATAACTCTTCAGCTGAAGCCTGAAAGGGCCAATGTGAGGAGGCCTACAGCGGAGCTTAGACTGACTCTGAGGAAAAGGGCGGAAGCTTCAGCACAGGAGAGGTGGTCTAACACCCTCACATGCGAGAGAGCGAGACAAATGTGGCCAAGGTTGGATCTGAATCGCTCCAGGACCTTAATCTCTCTGGAGAGGAGAGGTCTAAGAAGAATAGTAGGAATATTAACGGGACACTGCCTTTTCGGGGAGCATGCGAGAAGGCTGGGTCTAGAAACAAATTACTTCTGTAGAAGCTGCATGGACGAAAAGGAGGAAGATACGCTTTTTCACTTCCTGTGCTCTTGTCCTGCACTGGCACTAAGAAGACATTCACACTTGGGTAGGTATGTAATGCACAACCTTTCCGATCTTGCAGATAGTAAGGTGCGGGACATTTTACGCTACATTAGTAGCTCAGGATGGTTACAATAGAGTGTTAGGGGTATTAGGGGACTAAGATCCTGTGGTATCACAACGGACCGGCAACGGTTTAAGTGTGCGTTAGCAGCCACTCTAACCTAACCTAAACTAATAGAATGCACGACATATGCCCAAATGGCTAGTCAAAAGGGAAATGTCAAGAAGGCAATGCAAGGAAAATCATTTCTTGCAAGCAATACTGCACAAGTTAACCACTATAAAGGTAAACCTGACACGAACTATTCGTTGTGGAACGCCACTTTGAATCTGAAACGGCTTAAACTTCAAGGGCCACCCATACAAGAGTTGATGGAACCTGGGCTCGCAGCAATAAACAAAAAGCTGATCTGTTTGCCAAATACCAAGAAATTACGTTCAAACCACCAACTGGGCAGATAGTGAATGAATATTTAACACCGGTCAACAAAATAGACGAGGTACTTCTCCTACCAGTCACTGTGAAAGAAATCAAACAAGAAGTAAAAAATCTTTAAGATAAAATATCTCTTGGACACGACCTGATAACAGTAAAAATAATAAATGCACTACTAGAAAAATCACTACGGAAGCTGTAGCACATAATCAATGCTGTCTTTAGACAAAATTATGTTCCGAGACAGTGAAAGTATAGCAGAAATAATAATGATTGCTAAGCCGAATAAACCGTTAAATGACAAAACATCATACAGGCCAATCTCTTTATTAACAACCACATCAAACATTTTCGAAAGATTGTTTCTCAAGAGACTAAAGCCAATTATAGAGACTAGGAAACTTATACCACCACATCAGTTTGGGTTTCGAGAAGGCCACTCAACAATAGAACAGGTACATGGAATCACTGATACGATTGAAGAGGCGTTGGAAGAGAAGAAGGTATGTTCAGCAGTATTCCTAGGCGTAGCCCAAGCATTTGATAAGGTTTGGCACCATGGTCTGGAATTTAAGTTTCAACGAGATCTACCAAAACAATATTTGGAATTGCTTAAGTCATACATAAATGACCGTTACTTTCGCGTGAGACAGGAAGAATACAACGCTAAAGAAAATATTGGCAGGAGTCCCACAAGATAGTGTACATGACCCTTGGCATGACAATAGATACTCAGCTCAGGTGGAAAGCGCATGTTAAATAGAAAATACAAGAATTGAATTTTGAATTCAGAAAAATGCAGTGGCTTATTGGAAGAAACTCTTAGCTTACAACGGGAAAAAACTATTCTTATATAAACAAATCCTTAAAACTATCTAGACATAAGGCATTCAACTTTGGGGCTGTGCAAAGAAAACTACTGTTAAGATCATACAAACATTTCAAAACAAAGTACTACGTAGCATTGTCAATGCTTCATGGTATATTAGAAATGACAACCTCCATCGAGACCTTAACATGGAATACGCCAGTGATGCAATATTTAAATTTACAAGGAGTCACGTACTGCGACTGCAGCAGCATGACAATGAGCAGCTGCGGAACCTTCTGTATCACGGCAATGAACCAAAGCGCCTAAAAAGAACAAAGCCTTTAGAATTAGTGGTCCCTTGAACTACTGAACTCAAAGGACCGGACGAACCGATGTTTCTCATCTCATAAGATGCTACACCGCTTAAAAATTCAGAATATTTACTAGATAATCACTGAGATTAGTTGTAATAATATACAGAAATACAGATTTGGTCGGATTTATATTCCTCTCCTATAAATATTGAATTATGAACTATTAGCCTTTTTTTGTTCTGATGTTTGCTAATTTATAATAGTGGCATCAGGATGATTATCTATACTCAAGATTAGCTCTGCTGAGTGTTTTAAAATTATGTTGTCCATTTAATAACCTCCTTCCATCCATCTATGCTTCATTTTGCTACCTTCCGCACCGAAAGTTATATTGAAATTTTAATTATGATTTGCCAAAAACCTTTCCAATTTCTTTGTAGTATCCAAGAACACTTTCTAAAAAGTAACCATCCGCAGAACAGGTGTTATAACGGAAATTCATAAAAGTGGTTATATTGGAGTTGATGCGTAAAACTATCATGTTCATATGACATTTGTATTCAGTATTCACATTTCACCGTGAATTGACTTTCGTGAGAACAATGTTTACAAATTGTTAAAATTTATTTCAAAAATCAGTGTTCAGTGAAAATTTGTTTTCGTGCTCTTCGACCATTTTATCGTGTTCACAATCGTCTAACTGAACGCAATATTTGCGACGAGTAGAGTGCGTGCAAGTCGATCTAATGTTAATATTGTTGCTGTACATGAACGTGTACGTAAATAAACAAAATTGTCGTATTTAGGCTTATGAACAACCAGAAAAGATTCTAAAACTTCCCATGCTTCCTTAAAATGTACTGTATTTTTCAAAATGGAAGCGTGTTAACGCCAATGACGCAAACTATACAGCAGGTTAATGCATTTTTACTATCAAAAATTCTCATTGGTGAAGCCGATGAGGTTGTCACCGGATGGTGCAACATCCCCCATAGCAGATTTATTGAATGGAAATTTTAATGAAAACATCATATCAAGAACGGAGCTCGTGAATTGGACCCATCGAATGGAACATCCAAGGTCTCGTTGCGGACAACATTTAATAATTTTCAAACATTAAATGTCATAACTAACGTCACAAATACAACTTGTGTCTGTTAAATTGATTTTAATGCTTTAAAACAAAATAACCTTCCGGAAGTTGTTATTGGATCACCCCATAGATGTTTGCGGTGGTAAACAAGAAATTCAGTCAGCCAAACGTTTTGTTTGTAAGACAATAAAGAATACGAATTCAAAACACAGGTGTGTGGTGTGCTATGTACTATAATTGTTATACTGCTTTCCAGGATTTCAATGATAATATTTTTAATCATTTTTGACGAAACTGTTTCCCTTTAATTGTTTCTATCAAAATTAATTAATTTTAAAGTTTATTTATTTAACAGCCACCATTGATAACATTAACGCTAAATTATATTTTTAGGTGCAAAAGTAAAAATAAATACGATTATCGTTGAAACACTCAGCCAAAAACACTTTTAATATACATTAATTATGATTAATTTTATGAAAAAGTTCCAGGGTTATGGTTTGTTGGTTTTGTTCACAAATAATAGATTTTTACTTTTTTTCTTATTTTATTTTATCTAATTGTATTAAGAAAATTATGAAACATCTTCCAAATATACATTAAAGAAAGTTCAAAGTATTTATACATTTCAATGTCATCACTATATGAGAATCAGTATCGTCTATAGTATTCTCTCATTTACCATTGAGAATTGAGCATTAAAATTTATGTGCTTTATACAACATATACAGGATACTGTTTATGACCTTCACATAAATGATCTTATCTATATTTCTAAGATATATTAGGACATAAAACAAACTTTTGTATATCTACTTTTATATGTGATGTAACTATTTTGAGTCAACAGTTTTTTGAAGATATTTTTTGTCCTTTTTTTATTTGCCAGACATTTTCTGAATCCCTCTTTTATCACTCATAAATCAGGACACAAAAAAGTGTTATACACTTTTTTCTGACAGTAAAATATCTACTTATGGGACCAAAAGTACTGTTTTGAATTTTTATTACAACAATTGAGAAACTTTTTTATTCGATAAAATACTATTATTAAAAAGTTTACACCTTTTTTTGGAAAAACAAATTTCATGAGCACAAAAAAAGCCGCTGTTTGCTATGCTTGTACGAGTATATAGGTGTAGCAAAACTGATTTGTGAAGTCACGTTTCAAACATTTATCAAAATAACTATTACAAATCTATCTATAACACATACAAGTGGAAAAAATACTTTATATTGTGTTTCGGAGCTTAAAGTACCTTGTATACAAAGTGGGGTAAAAATCATCGTTTTCAATTTAAAGTTGACAAATGGCAAACAGAAAACAATTTGTAACGCACAATCCACATTCCTGTGTTGTCGACACGTAAGTAAATATACATATGTCGTATTCAATGCGCAAATTGGTTGGATTTTATTCCCGGCAGATTTATCTACTCTCGTTTTGATTGTACAATTTTATCTTTACAAAGCTTTCTGTTATAAAGCTGAAACATTTTCAACTCTTGCTTAGTTAGCTTTAAGTGTCTTTATACATTTTGAAATAGACAGTTAAATCGGTTATGTACGGATATTGGTTCGATTTTTGTAAACTATTACGTCGGCTCACTCACAGCAGGCTATCATATTTGCATTCATTAAAATTTTTCACTAATACTGTCAACTGTGTGATATTGATTATATGCTTCAGACCTCAATTATGATTGAAGAATATGAAAATCCGATTATGATGATCGATTATTCAATAGTGTTTTGCATTAGGAATATAACTGTACACTAAATTTATATATATATATATATATATATATATATATATATATATATATATATATGTATATATATATATATATATATATATATATATATATACACATATATATGTATATATATATATATATATATATATATATATATATATATATATATATATATATATATATATATATATATATATATATATGTATATAATATATTTAATATATATATATTTTTTATTTATTTTTTTTTATTTTATTTCTGAAGGTGGGGAAATTTTCCGGACTCTTACCGACTAAAACCCCAACCTCCGATTTTCCACAAGCCCGGAATTACGCGAAATTTGCATAACTTTAGACTTTGGATCTCCATGTTCTTATCGGTCTATGTTGTATACGTAATATCTGCAGTATCACAGTATAATGATGTTCCAGTTTCGCTCATCCGACCATTTTTACTGTCTTTGTTCCATCATTTATTGTTTGGCACCATACTTAGGAGTCGTCAAGGGGTGCCGTAATAGGGACATGTTAGATATTATGAAGGTTGCCTCTTTCGAGATTGTCCTATAAGCACTACATATCCCGAGTGCAATAGTTCGTTGTACGCGCTCCAGTTAATCACGGGTATTTGTAGTGCCTAATGCTCTAACCTAAAGGGGTACCTTGTATAATATGATTGATGTGTGTACCGAGGGCAGCAATTTCCTCTTACTTGCGTTCGGTCGGCCAGTGCTGGCCATTAATCAATTGGGGCCATTTGTTGTTCTATTCCCCTTAACCGCCGTTTTTTTAATGCTCTTCAAAGCTTCGTCGATGATCCAGATTCACCTTCAAGTATACTTAATTTTTGCTGTTGGTACTTTTTTGACTCCTCCTATGTTAAATTTTCTAGGCGAAAGCATTCTCCTACCCGCCATTACAACTGCCTTAGTCTTTCCCGGCGTCTCCTGCAGCCGATGAGTACAGAGCCATTTGAAGATAACAAATTGATAACATCATAACTCGCCGACACAATAAGTACCAGATCATCGGCATATCTCACTAGCTTAGAGTCCTCGGGCAAGGGAATTCTGAGAATACCGTCATAAAGCATATTCCAGAGCAGTGGTCCTAAAACAGAGCCTTGTGGTACACTACTCGTAACCTTCATCCGAGCGGCTTCACCCGCTAATTCCACGATGATTCATTCTTATAGCTCTGAAGAACCTTCCTAAGACTTAGATTCACTTGACTTTCCATAAGCCTTAGCTGGATTAACTCCCAAGTTGCGCTATTGTATGCATTCCATATGTCTAGGATAATTACTACTGGGCTACGCCATGTGTGTGTTAAAATCCGTCAGCGGCTATATCGACAAACCTCATGACTTCCGCAATAGCATCTACAGTAGAACACGCCGCTCGAAAATCGAACTGGTTCTCTGCACACTCACCCATACTTCGTCTATTAATCTGTCACGCAGTAGGTGCTCATATAGTTTCCCAAAGGTTTCCAATAGGGAGAGTAGTCTATATGACTCAGGAACACCATCCTGTTTGCCCTTCGTGAATCGTGTTAGGTAAAACAAGTCTAGCTATCTTCCAGATGCGTGGAAATTCTTCAGTTAAAGATTGATTTGTAACATTTTAGATTCTCTTTGGGTAGACTTCAGATGCAATTCTGACCGCATTCGGTGGGATCTCATCTGGTCCTGCACTTTTCTTCATCTTTAACTTCCTTCCCTCTTGTTCTTTCCTAGTGAATGGTTATTATTGAAGCTGTATGGAATGGTTAAAATATAGTTCACTCGCTCGTGAAGCGAGAAATCACATTCATTTTGATGGTGACAATTTCTGCAGCAATGGGGGGCACAATTCGAGATATCAAGGTTACAATTTTATAGGAATATCCTCATGCATGCTCCCAGCATTTCTTATCTGATTTCAGTATAGCCGTTCTCATGTTGTTCCTCGCACATTTCAGTTCCTGTTGGATAGATGTATCCACTTGACGACGGGTACGCCAGTTCCCTCGCAATAATTTTCTTCTAGTGCAGTTGCAGTATCTGCGAGTTCTGCAATCTCTGGGATCCACTAGTACACGGTTACCTTCGTGTCTCGCTTGCTTGTCTGTAGTACCTCCTCACATGCCTTCCTAGTGGCAAGTACTTGTTGCGCTGGCGTTGTAATACATTGATCCAGGTTATACTACAGACACATATCTGGTTTCGTGACTACAGTTTCTAGTTAACCATGATTTCGTTGTAATGTTTTCATATGCTAACCATGGTTTGCATCTTGGTTTAAACAAGGTTTCGGAATTAGCTATTTTGTTCTCAACTCATGGCATTTTAGTGATGACAGTGTTAAATTATACAGTTAGTGAATACCGAAAACTGTAAATATTGATTTTTCATGTATTTTATTATTTTTTTTATAATAATTGAAGTTTTTGAAAATAGTAAATTAATACAGAAGTCGATAAATTAATGGAAAATAAAAATAAAAATAAGAAAATTTGGGTGAAGGGTGAAACAAAAATATTTTTAAACCACACAGTTAACGTAAGAATTTTAATGAATTATGATAAACTGTTAAATGGAATGAGAACTCTAGTGTTTATGTATTCTCATTCCGAAAATCATAGTTTCGTAATCATGGTTATGACACCAGATATGTGTCTATGGTATTACGCTCAATTGCACTGCGAATACTTGCTTGTTGGACTCCCCTATACGCCAGCTCTTATTTGCAATGTTTTTCTGCTCTACTCTTATGTTTGACTTATTTGTAATTTCCTCGAACATAATGCAGCGATGATCAGTAAGGCTTTCATTGTCTAGGCCTTCCCATTTCCGAAGCAGCTAAATTTATTTCGGATCCATAAGTAATATCGACAAAAGAATTACGTCTTTCATATGTTGGAATCTGTCCTACATTTAAACTATAAAGATTACAGGAGGCAGTCGAGTCTGCGAGCAGTTGTCCCCTGTTGTCCAGTAGTTCACCTCCCCATCATGGGGACTTTGAGTTGAAATCTCGTGCTAAGATCACATCTTTAGTTAAACTCCAAATAATCAGACCAATTTCATATAGCCTTTGGACAAACTCTTTCACCGATTGATTGGGTGAAAAATACCAACTCAAATAATGACATCATCTAAATAAGCCAAGACAACTCCATTTTTTGCACCGAAACTAGTGGTGGCTATATCTTTGAATAATATAATATTTTTATAATCTCGAACTCATTTGTTCATAAATAAGTAAATCTTAGAATTGACAATGGTCTATTTAGTTACCTTATAGTTAATATATAGTTGTCGTCACTATAACATCCCAACATGCCGTTACTATAAGATCGAACCATCTACATTGAATAATTCATTGTGTATAATGAATGTTCTCATAAAATAAAAAAAATGTTATCAATGTATATTCTCGGACGGATTTTCCAATCATAAAGTTTTTGACGTTGTTACGGACGTATAACAAAATACATAAAAATAAATTTACAGAGCCAATGCTATAAATTTTATGTATGTTTACACCGCACGACTGTGTTGTAGAAATATGGTTTTAGAGAGGATAGAAGTAAAGTGATTTCTTTACGGTCATTTGATTTCATAGACACTGGCATATTTATCTAACTCTATTGTAAAGGTTGATTGTAGTACATATTGTAATAAAAATATGGTAAATATACGGTTCATACAGAATAGTGATATAACTTCCATGGAATTGTATTATAGTGAGGTAAGTATATATTTTCATAACTTGTTTTCAAAAAGTCATTCAAAATATAACAAAGCCATAAATATGTAACCTGAGACGCAAATCAAACCAGTAAATATGCACTAAAATAAATTTGAAAATAAAAAATACGTCCTAATGAGCTGCAGGCAGAGAAGAAAGAATAGAGCTGTTATTGCTTTTATATTTCAAACAACTGCAGTCTTCCAGAAATATACAAATATAGACCGCAGTGAAGGGAGAGTTCTTGATATAAGAATACATTCGTCGAACCCAGTTTTACCCTATCGGATTAGTTTGGAGAAAACAAATTATATCTGATTACCATTCAGTAACCGCATTATGTCCAATATCCAAAAAACATTATCGTTTAAAATAGTACGATGAGCATTCAATACGAGCAGACGTATTTCTCGAACACTATAGTCAAATAATTATAATTAAAAGTGCAAAATCGTCATTCTTATTCGAATAACATAATAATTTTATTTTAATTAAAAAAACTTGATTGTTGTATGCATATCATTTTAAAACTGTAGTGGCGTACATCATAAAGTAATAATGACCTCAATTTTGGGTATGAAAAAAATAACAAATTAATGACCCTTTGGTGGAAGTAGTGCTGCAATTCTTAGAACACCACCATCAACAGCACCGCCAGAGTATACCACATTGCAATGTGAATTTAACAAGTCAAGTACTGGAGACACCTCCAGTGCACAAACAGATATTACAACGCGGAGATAATAAATAAATTTAACCAAATCGAAAAATTAATCATGCAGCTGACCAATGAAGTTGCAGTACTAAATAAAGAAAATTTAGTGCTAAAAGAAACAATAAATAAAACTAACAACGCAGAAAGCTCAACATTAGTGAGCAACCAAGTACTCGCCCCAGATCAAGACGAATAACACTGATGAAGACGAACGTGAGAGAGAAACCAACTGAATACTACAGAACACCACGAGAGCAAATAAGAAACCAACCAAATCAAGAGAAAAGCTGAATCGTCACCAGAAATAGAGCCAATTCAAACCCATATTAAAACTGTCAATGCAAGTACTGCACAAAAAGTTTGAGTCCAGAAAAAACATCAAGTTCCACCCCGATCAATATTCTAGGAATAACAAATCACGGCAGTATTCAGCAAATAATTAAAGAAGTAATACGAAATGACTACACTCAAAAAAATTTGACTATTTTCATAACAAAACAGTTATCAAATACGGTTTTTAAAATCCTTAATAATACAGATTATTAAATAAATAGTAGTTTTTGTTAAATATCAAATTTTGTAGTCAAATCAATAACAATAATGGTTTTTTTGAAAACAACAATTTTAAAAACGTTTCTATTATTATTTTGATAACAAATATGAGTAAAATTATAAATTTTGGTAATTGAAATTACTAAATAGTAATCAAATTTTTAATATGTTTTTGTTGTAAAAATAATAACAAATATTTTTAAATTTACTATTAAAATAAAAAATTTATTGTTATTTCAACAATGTACATTTTTAAAATCACAGTTAATTATTATTTCCATAGTGAAATTTATCAAAGTCAATTAATAAACCTAATGCTAGTTTAATGTTCTCAATCAACAAAAATTCTCTTGATCATTGTTTTTAATAAATTTTACTATTAATTTTATAATTAGTTTTTTAAATATATTGCAAAGTAATCATCGAAGAGAAAAAATATTGGTGTAAAATTGTTGGTAGTTAAACTTAAAATAGTAACGTTGGTTATTATTCCAGTAATTCTAATTGTCAATTTAATTAAAAATTATTAATGTTTGATCGTCATTGCTATTAAAATAATAACGAATTTTCATTTCAATATTAATTTTTTTAGTAACAATTTGACATTTATATTGATAATTGTTGTTATAAATTAAATAATATTATTTGTTTCTGTGTTGTTTTTAATATTATATATATTCATTTGCGAGTGAGACATTTTTAAGTGCGGTTTATTTTTATTAGTGTGAAATGCAATCTATCTTAAATGTCAATTTTCAATGGAACTAGTTCAAGCTCAAACTAATTTGATAATTCCGGATATTATACAACAGTATATAATTACAGAAATTTTGAGAGGTAAGTTTACTATAAATAAGTTTATATTAAATATTTAGACTAATGACAGTATTGTAATGTTCATTTATCCAGACATTTAATTATATAAAAATTCAACTAATTTATTTTGTTATTTGTTTGGTGAGTAATTATAATCAAATGCTGCTGTTGATGTGAAATCGTTACAATACATCCAACCTAATAAACATCTTACTATCGCTTGAACGAAACAAACATATTGGAGCGACTGCTGACGATTTAGAAAACTGGATATACTTTGGTGCTTCATTAGTAAGTATAAAGTTTATTAGATGTATTTAAATTGAATAATCACATATTTTATATATATTTTTAAAGTTCTTATAGATTTTAAATTAAACTGCCTGATGTTAATCAGGAACCTGCTTGTAGTTCTATAATTGACTTTTTAGAGATACATTGACACATAGTATGTTTGTTTTTAATGTAACATATACTAATTTTTATTATATATTTATTTGAAGGGGTTCTTGTTTTTCTTGTGACAGATAGATAATTATCAACTAGATGTGACTTATTCAACTATATATTGCTTTAATAAATAATGCAAATTATATAAAGGATATTCAAAACCAGAATCACAAACGGCCTTTGTCATTGTGAGATACTGTTCAGCATTAAGAAGAAATGATGCATAAGATGATTGGGAAAAATGGAGAAACTATATGAGATCCTAACCAAATCTGCGGTATTAGACAACATTAGATCGGTGAATATATCAAATTATGTCATTATTGAGTATTTTGATTTATTTGGATTTTAATATCCAGTAACTTAAAGTTAGTATGTTTAAATTAAAAAAATATAATTTTGAAATTGTTAATTTTATAAAAAAAATTTGAATTTAAAAATAAATAAATAAACTATATATTTTAAAAAGATGTAATACGTGTTTTATTTTACATATAAGTTTGTAAAAGTCTACAAATTTTAAATTTAATTGCGAAATTATAGATACAATAATTCAAATTGTAATTTTAACTAAATATGATTGTTAATATTACTAAAATTTTAATTACAACAACAAAAAATTATTTATTATAACAATAATGTTATTATTAAATTTACAATATTAATAGTAAAATTTATAATGCTCACTATTAACGTCATAATATCTCCAGTTAATTTGATAACTTCTACTTTCATTTTTTAACTTCAGTCCATTCAATTAATAATTATTTTATTTAAATATATAATAAGAACTATTACATGAACCACACATATTATTAAAAACGAAGTTTGCGCTATTAAATTATGTACTTTGACTGTTAAATCGATAGTGTTTTACTATTAAATTTATTTTCAATTTTGATTTTCTCCATATTAATTTGTCGCTCTCAGAAATAGTGATTATTTTAAAAACTGTTCATTAAATTGATAACCATTTATTATTGAATGTATATTAACAACTTTTTTATTAATTCCATTCCATTTTTATTAATTAAATTGTAAAAATTTTTTGAGTGTACAAAGTAATATGTGGAAAATAAACACAACCGAGGCCGAAGAATACAAAGCTTTAACCAACAAATCAAATTCTGATGGTCACCAGTGGTATACCTACGAGGATAAAAACGATCGATCAATTAAAGTAAAAGCAAGAGGTCTCCATCCAACTTCAAAAGATGAAATTATTGAGGACCTGCAAAACAAAGGCCTGAAAATAATCGATATAATAGATATATTCTTATAACATGCATAATAAAGATATGTCTTAGATCAGAAACTCACTTCACCAAAACTTCATTCTGTAAAATAAAAGGATATCACTGCTACCATTACATCTAGAAAACAAAACTGGAGGTGGATCAGCTGTCTTCATAAAAAATCATATAAAACCATCAAAGAACTTAAAGCCAAAAAGTTCTCCGCATGCAAGTCACAAGATTAAAAATACAATTAAACAATAATAAAACCATACTACAGCAATATATTGCCCCTCCCCCAAGCTACAATCTCAAACAATTAGATTATACTGATCTATTAAAAACTCTAGGAAGGATGTTTTTAAGTAGACGTGACTATAACGCAAAAAATACTTATTGGGGACCACGGTTAACGACTGTTAAGGGAAAATAACTGTTCACAGCAGGCAAACAACCAAACGTTAGTTTCACTCAAGCACCAACCTATTGTCCTACGGATATTGGCAAGATTCCAATTCTTATAGACTTATTTATTACAAGAGGGATTTCTGATAATTATATCCATATAGAAAACAGTGAAAATCATTCATCAGATCACCAGTTATTTTGATATTTAGCCAAACAATGATTATGTAAGAGAGCAATGCGAAATTAACAAACTTCAAAACCAATTGAGATTTCTTCCAAGCACAGTTAACAGAAAGAATAAGTCTGCAAAACCCAATACAGGGACCAGTCCAAAAACTAGACGAACTAGATAAGCTCATCCATGATATCCAAAGTGCTGCGTGGTAAAGTCAGTTAATAAATACCTTAGCAACCTAACTGGGCAAAAATGTACTGATTATTCACTATGGAAAACGGCTAAAAACCTTAAAAGGCCCAAACTTCAGGTTCCTCCGATTAAAAATAAAGAAAATTGCGCTCGAAATGCTAAACAAAAAGCAGATTGGGGAAGAATCGCGAATGCATTCATTACATATGATGTAAAACATCCAATCATACTGTCAGCAGACGAAAAATTTATCGAGTATATTATAAACGACCATCATTTACATCACCTGCAAGAAAATATTGGATATTAATTGCCAGAAATTTAATTCGTAAAGTAGTTTGTGACTGCTTGAAATTTGGCCAATTATGTAGTCAAAGAACTCAAACAAACTATGGAAAATCTTCCGCCCGAAAGAGTACACCTAATAAGGCCCTTATCTTCAGTTGGTGACTATTATGGGAATCAGATCGAATCCGGCCTAGCGGACAACTATAACAGATCAAATGCTACAAAAAATGAATCAGCATATATGGAAACAAAAAATATCGGTTTTAAATGTTTCAAAGATAAACTGGACATTCTATTAAGAATGAGCTTAAGGCTCAAAAACGTAGAAACAGTTCATTGCAATACATAATTAAGGGTGTCCGCCGGGAAGGTATACTACTTCGTTTGTTTATAATTTTTGATTAAATGAAAGAGACTGGATCTTATATTGATAAATGTTTTATTAATGTCGGCAATAATGTATGGAATACAATATCAGACAAATGTTCGCCTCTGTTAGCCTCACAAATACGAGCCCCTTTGAGCACATTTTTCATTATATTCTCACACATTTCACGCGGTATTTCATTAATTTTCCCACAAAAAGAAGTCCGGAGCAGTCAAATCAGACCAGACTGTCACTTTTAATGGATTTGAAGGTGACTGATGAATAATTTGAGGGTTTTACATTGTCCAGAACCGACTATTCTGTTTATTCACCTATCGATTCAAATGAAAATGTGCCTCGTCACTCATGATTTTTTCATGAAAATCGGGGTTGTCATGGGCGAGCTGTAACAGCCTATTGACATATGTACGGTGGCGTAAATGGTCTTGTGGAAGAAGCTCTTGTGTCAACTAAAACTTAAATGGAAACAAATGCAAATCCTTGTGCAAAATTATGGCCAAACTTGTTCTTTGCAGACCAAGCTCCATAGCACGGCGTCGAATTGAGGTTGATGGATTGTTTTGAACACTTGCTTGAGCAGCAGTAATGTTTTCAGATGATCTTGCAGTACGTTGGGCCTATCACCTATAGATCCTCTTTCTTCGAAATCATTCACTACACGATAAATAGTGCGTTTTGTTGGCACGTAGTTTCTCCCAAAAATTGCACGTAACTTTCTCATCGTCCCATTAAACGATGATTGATTTTGATAAAATGTTTTAACGATTAAAACACGTTGGTTTATCGAATATTTTTCCATAATAAAATTGCCACGTGTCTACTTCAAGATTGCCAAATATGAACTGTCAAGACTAACGTTAACCAAAATGGCGGCAAACAAAGTAGTATACCTTCCCGGTGGACGACCTGTATAAATCAATGATGCTAGCTTTATCTCATCCTATACGCGCTGATGAAGAGTCAATAGAGCAGTGCAATCTGAACGGTGAGTCACCGAAGAGATCATTGTCGGTTCGTGATAACAAATAATACAATTTAAAGTAAATCTATTGAATTAGCGTGCGAAGTGTTAAATAAACAATCTTACTCGAAGGTATATACATGCATTTACCAATTACGTACAAAACAAATTATTATCTATGAAAACTGTAATTAACTCAATAAATTCATAAATAGATGAGAATCATGTATTTAATAAAATATTTACAAGTAATTTCCAATTAATTTTCAATTTCTCTAATTAATTTTCATGTTTTGAGATTGAATAGAAATAAAATTTGTAAAACAAATTAAAATTTTCATAACATTCTGCATAATATAACATTAACTATGGGATGGGACTATGGGTACGAGTAGGATGTACTTTAAAATATTTTATTGCTCTAGGTGTACCTCTGTCTAATTATTTGAAATACATTAATTTACAACTAATGTGTCTGTACGTACACATACATACATATTTATATAATTAACACTCAACGACATAATGAATGTCATACGATTCGAATGTTAAAAACCCAAGACCGTTTGCAAAATGTTTTCCAAGTGCAAAATTATGAATATAAAATATAATTTGATAAAAGTTTCATTAAATTAAACAGAAGTTCGTTGACATGGCGTATTGACACAAGCTCAATAGAACAATAGGACTCAGTGTTGTAATCCAGAATAATTTCAATTATAATGAATATTCGTTGTTGTTGGTACATACATGTACAAATGAAGATAACTGAAATAATGAAGAAGTCACGTTTCATACAGAATATGAATGTGATGATTGCAATTTTGAATAGAAAATTGAAATTGAATAGAAAAATTTTATAATTTTTGTGTGATCTATTGTTATGGGATGAAAATTTAATTGGTTTATGGTTAGTTAATGTTTAAACAAATTTATACATGGTTTAGGTTAATAACTTTTATGATTTGATTTTACATATTAAGTAAGTCTCTTTACTATTCCATTATTGAAAAAAATCAATGATAACATTTGTTAACATGATATGTGTACGTTATGGCACCTCATATGAACACAAACGATTTATCGTAAAATGGGGTGAAATTGATCAGACGGGGTGACATTGATTGCTTTGCAAAAATATATTTGCTCTCGTATAATATCTAAAGTGGTGAAGAACTGAGGCGAATTAAAATCGTACGTATAAACTACACTCGCGGATAAAATTACCGCATATTTTTTTATTTTGTAATAAAAAAAATCCTGCTGGTCAATTTTAATACTACTAGTGTCAAATGATAGCACATTTATATTTTTATCAGAAACCACCTTCAATAAAGTTTACTGCAAGCCAATCAATTAAATTTTTCAAAAATTCTTAATCAAAAGTGCATTGTGTTTGAAATTCAACGCAACGATCGGCTTTTGTTCCATTGCATATCAATTATTTTTAAATGCAGTACCACTAGTTCTTGTAAATGTGTTCTAAAGCAAACACCTAATATAAAATTCATTTTAATATGGCACCCGTTCAAGAGCTGGAGGCGGGTAAAGTGGTCACATTGTATCAGGAAGATTATACACAAGTACAAATCGCACGAAAATTAGGAATTAATCAGTCTTAGGTTTCAAGAATACATAAGCGGTATTGTGAGACCTTAGAGTATAAAAGAAAGCCCAGACAAGGACGTAAAAGATGCACAACCGAGCATGTCGATCGATTTTTAAAAATGAATTCGTTACGAGATCGAAAGCGAACTTCTACTCAACTCAAAAATGAGTTACTTAGTGCGCGTCAAGTGAATATTAGAGTCAGAACAGTTAGACGAAGATTAAAAGAAGTGAACCTAACTCCAAAAAGGCCCGTAAAAGTTCCACGGCTTCTTCCCCGCCACAAATCCAGCCGTTTAGAATTTGCTCATACTCATGCAAATTGGAGAACTAATCAATGGACCACTGTTCTCTTTTTAGATGAGACCAGAATCCAATTATGGAAACCAGATGGACGTAATCTTGTATGCAGAAGAGTGGGAGAACGCTACGCACCGTGTAACATGGTGCAAACTGTAAGCTTTGGTGGAAGTTCAATAATGTTTTGGGGTGGAATCAGTTGGGAGGACCGTACGGAGCTGGTGGAGATTGGTTTGAGGATGAATGCATACTGGTATGCTCGGAACATTCTTGGCGATCACGTTTTGCCATATGTGGGTTCATAGGTTATGACAGTTTTGTGGCACTTAAGTGGCCACCAATGAGTCCTGATCTTAATCCGATTGAACACGTGTGGGACATTCTAAAACGCCGTATTAGAGCTAGAAATACTGCACCAGATTCGACAGCCGAACTAAGAGTTGCAGCGCAAGAAGAGTGGAATCTTATTCCGCAAGAAATGATACAAAGCATTCTACTTAGTATGTCCAGAAGGACGGAAGCTGTAATAAGGGCACGGGGGCGAAATACTCATTATTAAATTAATCAAATTTTATTGTAATAAAGCTAGTTTTAATGTTTATAAACCGCTTTTAAAAATTTAAAAAAAATAGTTCGACACATTTTAACATTTTGCAATGAAAAATAGCCGCTATAATTCCATAACGCCACATTTGTGCCTCTTTTGAGAAAATTATAAATTTGGGATCATTTGATACCAGTTCCACTGAAACTGACCAGCGGGATTTTTTTTCATTAAAAAAAAAAATTGCGTTAATTTTGTCCAGCAGTGTAGACACTGATTGCATGATCAATGATACCCCGTGGATCAATGTCACCCCAGAAATACAATATCTAAATACATATTTGTAAAATTTATTTTATATTTCAGTTTTTTATTTTAAAATGCCACGAATTCATGTACGCAAGCTAGGTGCTCGAAAATACTGTGATTACAGGACGGACATATTAGATATAGCAGTTTAAAAAGTACTAGCTGTAGAAATATCAATTCGACAAGCATAAATTAACTATAAAATACCTTTCGGTACACTACATAACAAAATTTAAAAAGAACACACACTCTATCAATTGGAGGCCAAACGGCTCTACGAAAAGAAGAGATTGCCATAATATGAAATATCGTAACGTGTGCAGAATGCGGATTTCCTTTAAACATTCTCGATTTAAGAATGTCCACCAAAATATATTTGGATTCTGCTGGACGCAATATAACCAAATTTAAGAATAATTTGCCTGGGCAAGAATGGGCATATTCATTACTAAAGAAATTAAAGAAAACACAATTAAAGGTAATCTTTATTCATAACTTTATGTTAATATAAAATATATCATTAGATGTTCCCCCTTCACATATTTTCAATTACGATGAGACGAACGTAGCAGACGAGCCAGGTAAGAAATTACTATTATATAGGAGAGGAATTAAATATCCAGAAAAAATAATGAACCACAGTAAATCGGCCACAACAATTATGATGTGGTTCAGCATCTGGTGTGTTGCTCCCACCATACGTAATATATAGAAGCGAGAGTATGTGGGACGCCTGGACCAAGAATGGCCTAAAGGGTTATCCATGTTGTATGTTGTGCTCAAGGAATGCGTTATAACAGGAATTTACATGGTTGGATGGAAGCTTCCTGCTTCACAGATTGGTTCGAAAGACAGTTTTACCACACGCAAAAATGCTGGAATGTAGAAAAATACTCATCGGAGACAATCTTGCATCCCATTTCACAAGTCGAGTTGATCAACTTTGTCAAGAGCACAACATTGCGTTTGTATGTGTACCACGAAACTCTACGCACATATGCCAAACGTTAGACGTAGCTTTCTTTAGACCCTTTAAAAATTCGAACAGTTTTAACTGAGAGGAAATTAAGCAATGGGCGATCATCAACACTTCAAAAAAATTTTTCAATCAAAGATGCCCCAAATATTGTTTGAATTTGATCACCATCTAAACAACCGTTATTAAGTTGTCAGTTGCTTTTACCTGATTTAATTAATAAAAGTTGAATTATTTTAACACGTTCGAAAATTAAGCGCATTTTGTCTTTATTTTCTATCAATTTCACCCCATTTTATTCGGTAGCTACTTTGGCTAAGAAAGTCACAAATCAATATTATTTATTAAGTGTCAACAATAGGACCAGACTACTGCTTATGACACACATAATGATGTGTGTGTCATCTGACTTTATAATGCCAAACTATGAAACAAACCGAAAACAAAGCGTAATAGAAAATGACTTCCTGCTTTTATATCCGGAAACGAGATTGAGGATCGGCACGTGGAGCGTGCAGTCATTAAGAACACCTGGCGCGTTTGACGGTTTTATTATTTGTATGAAACGTATCGCCTAGAAGTCGTAGCACTCCAAGAAACTCTATGGCCTAAAAGTGAAGACAATGTGGATACAAATCTATATGTTGCTACATAGAGTGGAGATGACATCGGAAAACTTGGAGTTGAATTGGTCCAAGACGAGATCTTATCGGTCTTCAACAAAATTCGTAGGAAGATTATTATCCGGTCACTGTAAAGCTGCGATGGAAATTTTAGTACAAGTCAGGGAGAACAGGGGAAAATACAATGCATTTCTCCTGTGAAGGTCTGATAAAAGAAGAAACGTAACGAAAATATCAAAATCTTGTCAGCAATATCATTTTGCGATCTAATCACCAATTTGATGAAGTGAATTGTGTCTGAGACGTATTGAAAACCTCGACTGTCTATATTGCCCAGCACATACTCGGTATAGTGAAAACTAAGCCCGAAATGATTGGTTTGATATAGCCCATAATGAGCAAGAAGAAATAAAGCAGTTCTTGCTGGGAGAACAGACAGCCAATCGAATTTGTAGACAGCAGTAGCGCGAATGCTGGAAGACTAACGTTTTAAGAGCACAGCAACTCAGCAATGGCCGCAGCTCAAGTGGCTTCTTTTAAGGAATGATTGAATTGCACTATAGCTTTAGGTCTCGGTCAGCTGCCATTTCGGACCAGGATGACAACCTCTGTTGCACGTGTATCAAAAGTTGTATTTGAATATCCTCAAATACAAACCGCAAATGTTTATTGAGGTTCAATCCTATGAGGAATTCACCATGTCCATGTTGAGATTAAAGAAAACTCGTTCACGTAGGTTTTCGAATAGTCAAATGATGAAACGATCTATGTTGTAACATAGAACTAATTTTGAAGACCATAATTATGTTTTAAGATGTAATAAAATTCGGTAATTTAATTGAAACCAGAAATACTGTATCTATTGGATCTTAGAGACGCCCAAGGGGCTTTGGCCATTATTTTCGAATACCTAAATTGGTGTTCATTCCATAAGGGAATGCCAGATGAAACTGAAATTGTGACGAGATTTTCTATTTATTTTGAAATTATTTGTAATTTGCTAATGATCAGGTAAATGAAAATAAATTTAATAGGATTTTTTGTTTCCAATTGGATCAATTGAAAATATCGTATACATTTTTTATATTTCAAAAACACATCATATCTCAAGAGCTTGAGACCTATTTGTTCGGATAGTGTATCTAAAACTCGATGTATGTGATGATTTCGATGTTAAGTTTTTTGAAAAATTTAGAAATTCATAAAATAAGCTCATCAAATATCGAGTAATTAAATAAATTTGTATCTCTGATCCTAGAGATGTCCAAGGGGCTAAACCTACATTTTCAAATATCTCAATCGATTTCCTTTTCTTAAGGGAACGAAACTTAAAATTTTTCGGAAGGGAACTTTAAAATTTTGCCAATTTTGTTGCATACATTAGTTTGGATCCTAGAAATATCCATAGGATCGAGTTCATGTTATCATATGGTTTAGCATAATATCACATAACATTATATCGAGGTAAGATCGTTTTATTATGATGATGCTTATGCAATTTTTTGAAAAATTCGAACATTTCGGTTTTGTTTCAAAAATATGTTTCTCTTAGATATCAATCATATTGGCTCATACTCACAGATAGCTTATCGAACTATTGTTCTATATGACAAAGTATATTCATTTATGACAAGATGAACTATCATTGACAAAACCTAGAAGGTGAATAAATTAAACCAAATTTCATGTCCATTTAGAATTAGTTTAAGTAAATTTAAGTCATGTTCCCTTATTGTGTGAAAATCGTTTAAGGTATTCGAAAATTTAGACCAAAATCCTTCTACATCTCTAGGATCAGAGATACAGTATTTTTTATTTCAATTAAATTGCAAATTTTAAAACATCGTAAAAGATAATTATAGACTTCAAAATAGGTTCTATCGCACGATTAATGATTTAGTTATTGGAAAACCTACTAGAAAAGTTTGGGGCATTCTTTAAAGTATTAAAACATTTACTTTTTAATCATTACTTAACTATAATTTTTTGTTATGTTCTAATTGGGAGAAAATAGTTAACGTACATGAGAAACGTAAATGTTGAAATTTAACGTGAAAAAAAAACGATTTTTAAATCGAACTGTCAATATAGTGCAATAAACACGTTTAAAAATAAAAATAATTTATTACATAACAAATAATTCAAGTCATTTAGTACAATTAAAAAATAATAATATAAATATTTCTTAGCTACCACAATATTATCTGAAACTATTTTGCATTAAAACATTAAATCAACTTGTGTGTGTTCAGCGCACCTTATAAGTCTTGTTTATAAATACTGCCTTTAGAGTTACTCTTTTGGTTTTATTTCCTTTTTTACAACAGTAGAGCGCCTACAGTAAATGCCAAACGATTCTATTATAAAAAGAGGGATTCCTTCGCCAAGGCACCCAAAACCCACAAATAACAATGTGGTGAACGAGGAAGAAATGAGAGCAAGTTTTTCATTTTAGCCAGCTCACTAACAGTGTGGATAGACTAGAAAATAATTCTAAGCCACCAAACAAACCGATAAAACATACAAAGCAAATGACTGCAACGTTCCTACGTATAACTGTTTGGCAGGCTAATGGAGTTAATGCAAGATCCCAAGAACATGATGTATTCCTAAGAACCGACAACATAGATGTAGCTTTAATAACAGAGACCACTTTACAGAGAAAAATGATCAAAATTACGGAATATACATATAGTCTATTGGATATTGCATCCCAGTTATCGTGCTCGAGGAAGGATAGCAATCTGAATCAAACTAATTATCCTAAATTTCCAAAAATTTAAAATTGTAAAGCTGTTCATGTCATGGTCGATTTACTGCCTACTAAGATATAATATCGTAAAAAATCCATATGGCAACATTTATTATAAACTTGGACGAAGGTTTATTTTAGTAGGTAAATACAACGTAAAATATACTGCGTGTTGATCTCGATCACCATTAAAAGGAAAAGTACTCCTAAGTGCAACAGAAATGTTGGGTTGTGAATATCGCTCATCACGCCTACTGGCCTACAGATAATAACAAGGTTTCAGATTTGATCTTTTATATCGCAAAAGGAATAACCTCAAATTATATTGTAGTCTCAGGCATTCACAACTTTACTACCGATCACACGAGTTTTATTGAATCCGAGTACATTAGTCATAAAAAATAAAATAAAACTCAACATTACCACTAAATTTGCTGATTGGGGACTATTTTAAAAGACTGGGTTGTCCTCTAAAAATTAGTCTCTTCGGAAAGCTACAAAAAGATAAAAGAGGCAGAGTGCCAACTATAAGGACACAAATAGAGAGTGGGTGTCCGGCGTAATCAAGAAAACTGTTTGCACAACATCTGTCATCTGTATTTCAAGCAAACAACATATAATTTACTATTGATCCTAAACCAGTCTATAGATATCCTTCGATCAGAAGTGTCACCCATTAAAAATAGATTTGATTTTGAATCCTAAAAAGTCACTTAGAATTGATGAAATTTCGCCAAGGAGTTCTCAAAGAGTGTAGTCACTATATTAACTTTTATATAATACTTGCTTTTGACTAACATATGTATGTGCCTGATTGTTTCAAGGTTGCATAAGAAATCATGATAAAAAACCAGGGTTACGGATTTCCCAAGCTGATTGCACCATGCCAACAGTGAGGCCATACAACTTTTTGACATAAATAATACAAGAATTAAATCGAAGAATTATATTTGAAGAAACCGATTAAATGGTGCAGTGGTTAAACCTGTGGCAGTTGGAACGGAAGATGCCGGGTTCAAATCCAGATAGGGGCGGGATGCAAAAGGGATTTTCACCATCTGATTAAAATCAGTGATGTGAACTGTGAATGATCAAATCTATGACCCCCTGTTAGAGTGAAGAACTCATAGGTCAACCCATTTTCCATGTCATGCAACTATGCAATGTGCAAATGGTTCTACGTAAATCGGAACTATAGGCGTACGTCCTCGATTTGGCTGTAATGGGGTAAGGTAGGACGTAAATAAACGAACCGTGAAAGTGTTGGGAGTGCCTCGAGCCGCAAAACAGATTTAAAAGATAAAAAACAAACAAACAAAACAAAGAATTAGATAAGAATTAAATTAGTTATCTAATAGATATTGAGAGGAGAATATTGATAGCTTTTAAACCCTCACTTACTCCACATATTTGTTTTAACTAGGTGCGTTATAGTCTTAAGTAATAAAATTATAACGTAGCTAGTAAGTTAAAAAAAAATTTCCGAGTAGTCGGGTCTAGTACAAAGAATATTTTCTTGGGTATAGACACAAGGGTTTAACATCTTTATGCCAATGATTATCAAATATTCTATTGATATAGAATCCTAAATGCCTGGAACAACACAAGACAGGAACCCAACCGATTCTTTTGTTTATTATATTGTGTCCAATATGCCCATGTCCAAACAGTCAAACTATAGAAGCTGATTCTGAACCCGACCAAGGTTCAATGAAATATTTTTATGTTTGTTTCGAAAAATGTTATCTCTGCAACGCCTCAAGTATTAAGTAATAATTGATTTCAGCTTGAGAAGTGATAATCGCATGAGAAAAGAGATGCTACTGTGCAACGAGAAAAGAGATGCTACTGTGCGCGAACCAGCATCAGGAGAATACAGCGAATGAATAACAACCGAAGCCCTCACCAGTGGCAAGCGGCCAGTCTTGAATAAAAGTGAACAAGTCAAGTGTGATAAATTTTGTTGACAAGATGAGTGTCAGAGCCCCCACCAGTAAATTAAGTAAAGTGAAGTTTGACTAAATGCTGGCCATTATATTTGATTTGCATCTGTAGAGTCAATATTCCGGATACGAACCGTGAGAGTCGTAACAAATTATTATATGAGTTTAAGTCCTTGCGCTTTTATGAAATTCTAGGTTTGTACCATGGGTAGCATTTAGTGAGGAATCTTCCAGACAAATTTAATACTAATATATAGCCTATCCCATAATTTTGTAATTTAAACAAACGACCGATTTTATTCCCAAATCCTTTGAGTGAAGGCCAAAACAATTATGATTACATTGATGAACAGGATCACACGAAGTGCACAAAGAACACTGTCTTATAGTAAGAATATCCAGTATGACCCTCAAAGTACGTCTTTTACGGTTTTTAAATAATATAATAGATCTTATCTTTGCTGGTTTATAGTACTAAATAACAAATAACAATTATCAATAGCTAATGTAAAGTGAATATACTTGAAGTGAAAGTGAATATCTTTGAAATTATCGTAAATTTGGTTAATCGAGCATTCTATTACACCGATAATATAAAAGTGGTTTAAAAATTTTTTATTAATCGCTAAAACTGTCCAACATGCCTGCTTTATTATAGATATCCTAGCTGGATAAACATTACTTAATTGAAAAACTTGATGAAAAAGCTAAAATTGAAAAGATAATGCCTACAAGCTGGTTAATAAAAAACCTTCAAAATATGTTTTTTTGTTCGTTCGATTTTTCCAATATTCCATTCATGTGAAAATATAAATTGGCAATTAAAATTCAGTCAACTGGAAAAATTGCACATGATGAAAATATTTTATGGTCTTCAAATGTATAAATCATGATCATGTGGGTTAATTAAAACCAAACATTATGATTATTAAATTAAGATAAAAGCTTGTCATCTTGTACGAAATTCATTTCAATAACTAGTCTATATATACAGCATGTAGTGCACAACCATCAATCATAAAAAGTTAAAGTGTCGAATGGGATTGTATTACAATATATTTAGTTGCCATAAATAAATAAAAAAAACTGAAATGATAAGAATGATAGAATCAACAAGAACACATTACGTTATAAAAATGCTAGGAAATTTTCCGGTTTTGGTTTTTCTTTGTTAACATTTTCATTAAATTTTTTTTTAGTATTTTGTTAACATTGTAGAGTTAAGTATTGAGCTTTCACAAACTATATATATATATTTATCAATAACCGAATCAATATACATCATTTGTGTTGACGATGACAATATAATCCCCCAAAGAAACCGTAAATCAAAAGATATCAAATCTTTAGGTTTTTTGGGGACAAAACGGATTTTTATAGTGTTCATGTTGTTTATTTTATATAAACGTTTGTCATGTCAGATTTATATGTGAAATGGTTATATGATGATGGATAGATTTTCTTATTTTTATGCACAACTATCAAATTTACTTGAATATATTCATCGTTATACATAAAGCCTATATAAAAGGATTTTACTATAACTTATAGTAACATCTAAGATTTTACACATGAACTTGACCCACTTATTAAATACAAATATAATGTATGGTTTAAATCCGCAAACGGCCCAAATTGCTTCTAAGCTTATACGAACCATTAATACGTGTGGTGTACACTGTAGATGATCAAAACTAGGAATGCGTTTACACCGGATCGCCCTTTTCGTCATTCGGAGCTTGTTTAAAATTTGACCAACGGCGAGACTAATGAAATATACGTTTTACAAACTAAGTGAAAAATTTTAATTTTGTTTTTTATTTCAGAGACATAAGAGGAAGAACAAACACTAGTCAGAACTAGGATTAGCCTAGATAATCACTTCCAGTCAAAAAATTGCAATCCGCGCCAGTGTTGGAAGTTAAATGTAAATCAGTAGTACGTATTCGAATAATTTAGGTTATACCATGTTTAATTTCATTTTAGAAAGGTTATAAACGCAAGGAAGCATCACTAAAAATATCAAAAATGTTAGCCAAAAGTGGCAAAATATGTTAAAAAAATATAAAGTTAGTACAAAATAAATTAAGATTTGAGCAAAATTTGCGGTATACATTAGTTGTCAACTAATATTTTTTCTTGGGATAGAAAATGGTACAACTAAAGTCGGGAGTCTCATCCGAGAACCAGGAATTACCGTCCACTCAATCGGAGCTGTTTGATGAGCTCCATGATTTTTTGAAAAATAACCACGACATCAACCCTATTATTAAATAATAGATGCCGATGTTAAAAATTACAGCGCAGGCCCTTCATTATTTATGAGCTCATCAAGTAGCTCTCACAATGTTTATAGCTATTTTCCGTCCTCGGAAATAGAAATTTCATCGGATTTGGATACCCAACCTAAAAATCCACAAAAATGACCAACTAATCAACTTGGACGAAATCCGAAAATGTGATAGAAAAATTTGTTATATTTGCTACCAAACAGGTATTTCCAGATAGCGACTTCCCAGATTTGGAATAGTTTTATTGTAAAGTCAGAATTGTGTAAGTTTTAACGAATTTCGTTTTTATTTAATTCAATAAATTAATATTTTTGTTTAAAACTAAATAATTTGATTTTTATTATGAATTAAAAATTTTGTTTTACATTCCTGAACTTAGTTTATCTCTGAATTCAACGGCATCTAAGTTATCTCTAGGACCACTTTCATAACTGCTATGTTGTTCTACGCGCTCAAAGTCGCTAAATTTATTCGCAGACAAACATATATTGTGCATCATGCAGCAAGCACATACGACTTGAATGCATCTTTTAATCTCAAGCTCTAGGGATTTCATGAAAATGAATCTCCATCTTGTCTTCAACATCCCGAAAGTTTGCTCGATGGTAATTCGAGCTTTGAAAAGCGCATGATTAAAGCGTGTCTGTGGTTCCGTTAGTGTGTCGCCTTTGTAAGGGGTTACACTAGCTATCGGATTCATTATGCATTTTTACCCTGCATCGCCCAATAAAAAGTAGCCCTCAGAAGAATATTTGCCAAATGTATAGAGTTGGCTGTTGGTAAAAACACGTTGATCATGGACCGATCCGGGATACCCGACACACATATCTATTAATCTGTAGTTATGGTCGCACACCGCCTGTAGTTGAATAAAGTTATTTAATTTGCGGTTTAGGTACTGGTCCCGTTGATTTGGGAGGACATTTTATTTCAATGTGGCATCCATCTATGGCGCTAACAACTTTGCAAAACACCCGTGACCGGGCTTTGTTGGTAAATTTGTTTCCGATTTCTTCCAATTCTGCTACTGGAGAAGTTCTTTGACCTACATCAACCGACAATTTTTCAAATATAATTGAATATTTGTGTATGATAGTTTTTACGGTATTTTTAGGCATCACCATTGCATTTGAAACTACCCGATAGCTGGTGCCGCAACCCAACCTAAATAAAAATACAATCAACTCATTCTCCTTAGCCCATCCGTGCCACTCGTAGGGAATTAACTCCAATAACTTGCGGAAGGATTGTGGAGTTATCCTTTTATTGGCCTTAGTTTCACTGAAATCGCCATTTAATATTTTAACGATTATTGGTGGTTTTTGAGTCAAGCATTAACTCGCTCTTGCCTTAATTGTAGAAAAAAAATATGAGTACACGATTATAATACATAAAAAATGTGAAATTAATGTCAATTCATTCACTTTAATTCTCCACTTAGCTATAGCCAATCTTGCTTATTATTACTGGCTATTTGTAATTTGAGTGTGACTTCACCGATTGTGTCACCAAAAGCTAGAATTGCAGTGTCATTTGCAAACGTGGCGTTAGTTGTATTATTCGTCTGCGGTAGGTCGCTTGTAAACAGTACAAAAAGGATTGATCCAACGACACTTCCCTGTAGGACTCCTGTTTTAGCTTCTTTGCTGGAGTAAACTCCTTCCTGCTGAACTCTAAAATATCTCTATTTCAAGAACGACTTTAACAGTTCGCACTACTCAAGTGGCAGAGTTCTCTCTAATTTAAATACTAGTCTGTCCAGAAAAATGCCTACTGTATGTCCAGAAATATGGCTGAACAAATTTATTTTCCTCGAATGATCTTTCTTTTCAGATTCAATAATATGGACTTGATCGATTGTAGAGTATTTTTCTCTAAATCCAAACTGATGGGACGGAACGACTCTTGCCTTTTCAATCACAAGTTTAATTCGTTTTAATAAAAGATTCTCACAGTTTTGAAATAATTGGAAGAAACGATATTGGCCTGTATGAAGTTAATAATATTGGCGGCTTTCCTGGGTTAGGTATCATTATTACTTCCGCAAATATCCGAGAAAAAGGGACGTACCATAGCCTGAAGGAGGCATTAATTAAATCCGTTATTTTCCTAATAGCTTTATTAGGTAGTTGTTTAAGAATCTCTCCAGTTATCAAGTCATATCCTGGTGATTTTTTAGGTAATACATGTTTCTTTATTTCTTGTTTCGCTTTTTTAGCATTAGTTAATGGGATTCTCTGCATCAAGATAGTTGTATGGTTTTCAATTAACATATCTTGTTGATTAAGTGTTGTTAAATTAGGCTGAAAGGTGCATCTCGCGATGATCCTCAAAATTTTCTGTTTTTCTTTGATTTTAGCTAGGTGCCAATTATTTCTTCTTATTGGTAGTATATGCGTAACTGGTACTTTTCAAATATTTGGTTGCTTTCCAAAATGAGAAATCGCTATCTTTATTGTAGGTGAAAGATTGTAAGAATAAATGATTATTTGAATTATTTTAACTACAACGAATACGCAGGGGAATACGGGAATTTAAATTTATTGAATTATTTTTAAATTCCCGTATTTGTCTGCGCGTATTCGTGGTGCTAAATTATTTAATCTATTTTTGATGGTTGGGTCTCGAGTACGTTGCCATTCTATTCGGATTCGTTCTTTTAGCTTTTCTATACCTTCTGCTTTAATGTGTTTTCTTTCCCAGCAGTTCTTTCCCTTTAGTATTGATCCCCAATCCGAATAATTCTTTCCCTTTAGTTTGATCCCCAATCCGTATGTATAGCGTTGTATAACCTCCGATTATGAATTTTTCATCTAGCTGCTCCTCTTTTATGTTAAATCTATAGGTGGACAATATATTGCAGCTCCACTACTGTATGGTTTCGGGTAGTAATGCTAACGCTAATTGCTTGTACTTCATCACTTTCAAGTTTTGATGCAGATCGTTTTTTATGTCTTTTTTTATAATCACGGCACTGCTCCCTCGTGCAATATTATTAGAATGTACTGCTGAGTGAACTTCGTAGCAATGTAATTTTATATGACGGGGTTGTTAGGTTTTGTTTCAGATAATAAGTGTACATTTTTTTTTATAAATCAACAAATAGTTGTATTTCATATTTTCGTTGCAATATACCATTGCTGTTCCATGCAAGAATTTTTAGATTATTTTCTATAAGCAGAGATAGGCTAACTCTAATGTTGTTCGGCTTTTTTCGAGTAGGGTGAGCCTTTGCGAGATTGGTATGAGGGCTCTTTCTTGCTTTTATTTTTGTGAACTGTGTCTATTAAGTATCAGAACCCTGTTGCCTTCTCGAAAGCGAATGCATCAGCATCTGTAACATTTGGATTTGTTCTTGATACCATTTTAAATGTTTGATGTGGCATCAACTTTGTGGATATTCTTGTTGAGGCTGAGTTAATATCTGGTGTGATACTTGTAGTTGTTTTCCATGTTTTGTTGCGAATTTTTTGCAGCTCTTTTATAACAATGTAAGCTCTGTAGTTGGCTGGGTGTGCCTCTCCACAGTTGACACATTTTAATGGGGTGTCTTTTAATTACAACTTGAAGTGATGATTAAATAAAATCCTCTTATACCATCAAAATCGATTCCAAACGAGTTAAATAATTGAAGTAACGTCATGCTGCTTTTACCATAGCGAATGATGAAGTTATTTATTTTTTTATTAGTTATTTTTGTAAAACAACATATAAATAAATACTTGATACTGATGGTCAAGATCAGTATGAATTCAATAATTAACAACCAATTTAGAGTTTTCCAATTAGTTTTTAACCCAGAGGATATAGATAAATAAATGTGGATCGAATCTCAGTAAAACCATAAGTTAGCCAACGTACATTCGGTAAATTTTAGAGAAACATGCGAATAGTTCAACTTGAATTTTTTGAAAATATGTGATTTTAGGGTAACTTCTGATTTTATGCTATAATTTATCGAGTTTTCGTAAAAATCCTATTTGAGTATAGGTATCAATAGGTTAAATACATAGAACTGGATAAAAGATCAATGTTCTACAATATTTATTATAATGACCCATGTGACTGACAACGAACATTCATCTGACTGATTTGAAAGTCTAGTATTTGACTACTAGTCTAAACGCCAGCTAAAGTTGAATGGATTTGATATCAGTCTTTGTGATTTAATGTTCAAGTCGTTTTCAAATAGTTGACTTAAACGGCTGTTATCTGACAAACAATAATGTCAAATTAATTAAATTTGGCTTTGGTCCTTAATTAGGTGAACAAGACAAGTCCGGTGTTTGTGTTCAAATATTCGATAACGTTTTCAAATGTAAATTCAAATGTAAATTAAAGGTTGTAAGTGGATAACGCGTTAGATATTTTTACTTAGACCAAACTAAAAAAATTAATAAAGAAAATTAATAAATTCGCATAGTAGTGAAAAATTAAGAAACTATTAGTGAATTGGAAAAATGTGTTCATAAAAGTGTTTTAAATCAATCGCTTGAAATGGCGGTGATGCTAAAAATACATGAATTAGTTTATTATTTAAAATATTATTTATTTTTGGTTCCAGAAAAATTATTCTTTGAAAAAATGTTCATGGCGCACAGGATTTATCAGAAAATGCATCACATGGCGCAGGGGATAATGTAAATACTTTTATTCATAAATTATAATAAATTCGTTAGGTTATTTAAGTTATTTATGGAAATAATATTAATTTTAAAATTAATTTATATTTTAATTAAATAAATGTTATTATTCAAAACAAAACAAATAATTGTCTGAATAATTATTTCAACGTAATACGCCCATAATGCCTAATATATAAATGACCTGAAAGTCAAAATTAAGTTGCCCATGGAAATCGAAAAAACGTATCTTGTTTGTAGGAAAAAATGACTGATATACAAACAGAAATAAAGTCCGTGGTATATTGCCCTTTGGAGTCTAAGTTTAAATGACTATATTTCAACTAGAAAGTGACTTTCCCTATATAAATAGTCAAAGTCAAACGTTCGAGTGGTATTGTCCTGCTTTTCCTATATCCTCTTGACTGACCTACTTCGATTAGTGACATTGTTAGTCGATTAATGATTTTATGTGCTACTCCTAAATGCTAATATCCGGATTTTGGATCCAAAAATTTAATATTTTATTTTCGAAAATGCGAAAACATTAGTCAATGATGATGGTAGTGATCGATAATAAATTTAAATTGATATAATGATCGATAAATATGGTATTTAAGGAAAATGGTGTTTTCAATAGTTTACGAAGAAAGAAAAATTGACTTGAGCTTATTCGTCCTAAAATAAAGTTTAAATAAACTGTAGCAACTATTATAGTTAAGACACCATTTAAAATAACTCCTTCGACATTTTGCATTTTATTGCACAACTCTAAAAACATATTTTTTAATTTGGACATCAAATTGAACTGGGATGTTATCGTTATCTCATCATGTCGTCATACAAAATTAAATCTTTACACAGCTGGGATGTCAAAATAGTTTTCTGAAACTTCTTAATGTTAAACCAATCATTATCTGATAAATAATATTATACCAAAACCTTGAGATACATATACTTTGCATTGTTGTACTTTATAAGGGAGAAATAGATGTCTTTTTGTCAGATATTCCACGGCTTGTATTGTAATACCAGGTCCATCTGTTGAGTTCTGGTACCATTGTCGTATGGTCCTTATATGTGGTAGTTTGATACATTTAATAAAAAATTGCCAAAGATGATCATAGGCAGCCATCGACAAAAATGACATGGTCATCGCAAACTGTCGCAACTTCGGTGTATATTAACCAAATTTTACGCCGGATTTTAATTCAACAATAAATGATTGTTCTTGGCTTATGTCCTTATAAATTACAAAAATACTTATTATTATTTAGTATTAAATTAAAACAGTGATTTATCCATAGGAATACTAAAAATAAAAGCCATATTTTTCATCAAATTTTTATTTTTGGTTTCCTGTTGGTAAAGCGCTTTATTAAAATAATTTTCTTACATTTAACGTATCACGGGATCCTACACAAATAATTCCTTCTTTCTCTAACATCTTCATGAAATTTTCGAAATCTTGAACCTTTTTTTGAGAACAATTACATTTTGTGACTTAAGAGCCTTGTTTTTTTCGAGTTTTACCCAGTTCCTCTTTCAATTTAGATATAGCTCGCTTTGAAGTACGTGGAGTGTAATTTAAAGATGCATTATGTCTCGAGTATATCTGAACTGACAGCTAATGGTCTCACTTACTTGCGGTGTTGCTGGTATAATATCTCCATTTTTTGCGTTTTTAGTTGGTGGTGATGAATATGTAATTTCATTTTCCTTTGGCTATTTACATTTTATTGTCAGTAGAGTAGGCGCATTTATACTAATTTTACTATTACAATCTTAAACAATAATTATATTAAAAGGCAATGTTGGTTCCAACTTACCACATGTCATTACCCAAAAGAAATTTGAAGGTATCGCTTGTCTTGTAAGACGCTTACTAGTCGTTAAATATTTTTTCTCGAAATGTTTGGAACAAAGTTTAAATGATGGATAATCCAAAATCATTAGGTTTTGGAACAATATCTCGCCAAATTTTTATATACATATACTCTTCAGTTGATGGTGCGCTATAAATTAAATAGACATATCATGATTTAAGAATAAAGGTACAATCAGCTCTTTTAAAATGTAGAAACATAATAGTAAACCTATAACCGAAAATATTGGTATAATTTAGCTAAAATTGACTGTAAATCCACATAGTCTAATTGGTTGGTGATATAAATTTATTTCGTTTATAGGTTAAATTTTTACGTTTAATGAATTTAAAAGTTATTTGATTGAAGTATAAAAATGAACCGAAAGAAGGCTGACCTAGTAAATAAACTACACGAGACTTAAGCCAATTATTAAAAACAGAATGTAATACTTTTACATAATGTGGATTCAGACGAAGTATTCGGTAGATTGAACATTAACAAATTTGATGATATTCCTTACTGGATAAAGTTTGCTACATCACCACAGTGGAACAAAATTTGCCAAGATAATTTGTTACAAAAAAATTTTTTTGAGTTTAAACCATGATGATGAATTCTTCGAATTAAAGCATGTTTTTTCTCGTTTTGGGACCTATCCTTTATTTACTGTAATTTTTTTTTCAATTAATTAAAGTAAAATAAATGCTTTCGGATTAATCCATAGATAGGTGATGTATAATTGAAGCTGAGACTTATTATTTTTTTATTAAGAATAAACCCCAATAATACGGTGTCATCTTTAAAAATATGTTTTTTCTTATTTAATAATTCAAAAGTTTCAATAATTTTATTTCACAATTATTTATGTTTTGTGAATACATACAGTTTACTTTTTCTTATAAGCGTTTTAATTCCATTGTATCCGCCTGCTTTCTTAACAGTAGTCAAACTATTTGTATTCCAAAGGATAGCGAACCCTGCTCTACACTGTTTAAGTATTTTTCAGTGCAGCACAAAATTGTCAATATCATGAAGAACATTACAAGTCTCACATACACTGTTCTGTTCCAAACGATGTTTCAAACCAACACTCTTTCACCATGATCCATCCTTATTACTTTAATCATTCAGACCATCACCATTATCATTTTTGTATCACTCTTCAGTGACTTGTAAAAAGGTGCTTTCAACGCCACGCTATACATAATTCACTAAACTTCTTTCCTTTTCTTTGATTAAACATCAACTTTGAAATTCATGTACTCGTATGCATTTATTCAAAACATTCATCTGCAACACATGAAGTACACTTGAAGTATATCTTCAAGTGTTGCAGATGAATAAAAGAAGCTGGTTCCAACATAGCACTAGAGTCGAGTTCCCATCGCAGTATGTTTGGTCCAAGTTGATTAAAAAAGTTGACATATTGTAATCATCCCGCATTATAGTTCCGCACAACCATGATTAAAGATATTACGGTACCTTACATAAACGGCTCAATTTCTTGTTGTTGGATTTCTTGTTTTGGATTGGGCGATCATATTGTTGATTTGGCTTTTTCTGTAGGTGTCCTGTTGTTTTTCTTAATAATTGAGCATTTCACTTTTTTTGACACCCTTTTTTTGTAGCTAGCCGGATGACCTTTTTCACCACACAGTGCACACATTGGTATAACATTTCGTGGCTTTTGACAATGGTCTTTTTGATAGCTCTCTGCACATTTGTACACTACGGTATACCTATTACCTTATAAGAGGTTAAATTTTGACACCTTGAAATATAGCAGCTTCTTGATTTCGTACATGTCCTTATTATTTACCCCTGCAACAAGTCTACATAAAACAATGAGAATAATGGTAATAATTTTCTCATTATTAATTGTCGATTCTTTTATGCTGGTAATGTTTGTCACTTTATGGCTATGGTCCTCGATCACCACTTTGACCTCGTTGCGATCGGTGGTATTCACATTGGGTTGTTATTTTTATATCATTGTTTTATATATTGCTTTACTGAGTAGATTTCTCTAGCACTTACTATACTTTAGCTCTGAGTATATTAAAATCTCTAACATTGCTCAGATTGATTGGTGGTGATAAGGGTATTTCGTTACCTTACGTTAGAGATACCTTTGGGGATACAGTTATGCAGTCTCCTCTTTTTATTTAGATTTACTTATTTTGTCTGGGTATAGTACTTCCTTTTCACGTCCCTCTTCATCCGTAAAGTATTCATTATAAGCTTTGACCATTAGTAGAGGCAGGATTCGTTTGCCTTTCTAGTGGTCCGTACAATAATATTTTGGTATTTATTACATTGTAACTCATATTGCTGGTATTTTATCCTTAGTGCATTATTTTAGTGTTTAAACAAGGCTAATTTTTATGTCCTTTTACTTCCGTTTTGACGCTGATGATGTCTTTTGGACTAGTATTAGAGAATTTTTGAGTTCTAATAGAGATAGGTGAGAAACTTTCCACTACAAATGCATTGCGGTCGCTGGATATCGACGACTGGAAGCCCACTCGATTAAATCCTTTAGTTGCCGGTACATCCAAATCCCTGCACCGTAGCAATCTTCTGATCTCCCATGGGTGGTTTAACGTTTGGGCACCTACCCTGTAGACAAGCTGGTTATAGATTGTTGACCAATTTCTCATCAGTGTCAAACGACTTACCTTACATAGTTAATTTATTGCAAATAAATAAAGCTTTAAGTTTGATTAAACTCTGGTCGTTTCAATAGTTCAAATACGAACCTGTAAAGTCGTTTCACTTTTATTCTGATTTTTACAATCTGTTATAGAATCGCATAATTCTCAATTAACTGACCATGAAACAACGAGGACCACGCCATTAGTGCTTTTCCATTTTACAGCATAATTGAGATAAAATAAATTCTCAGTATTTTGCGTATCGTTACTTCGCCATTTTGTTTAATATCTGACACATGTCTGGAAAATTTATCTACTGCACATGTCAAACCTTTTTTAAGTAAATTAAATTGTATTCGAATTAATATCCAATTGTTACAAGAAAACAAAAAAGTAAACTACTAGTTCAATTAAGCTTTTATGTATAGCTATATGCCACCTCCATCAAAATATAAAACGACAACAATGACGGAAAAGCTTTTATTGAACATAAACATATTAAATCAAAACAGGTATATAAAGCAAAAGATATTCGAGAATTAAAACTTAAAAAGTTCATATCACGTTCTGTACATTTGTCTTAAAGCTGATTGAATATGTACATTTTAAGAATATTGATTAGTTGCTTCGAACTTTTTTTTTTACTGGTTTGAGCTTAAGTGTTATGTGTGTAATGTTGGATATATGAAGGATATACGAGTACGTAAGTATAATGATATTTTTAAGTTATATAACTTTAAAACAAAACATGTTAAGCAATATAAGTATATCGAAGTTAGGAAGAGAAACTTTTTGTTTCGTTTTTATTCTGTTTTCTTGTTAGGAACACATCTCGTATAGGAAATTATAAAACACATATATAACATTATTGTTAGATGAACATGAGGATAAAAATTATATGAATTATTGTATATTTAACGAGAACATGTAATATAAATATGCGATAATGTGATTTGCAATGTGAGCTTTTCGATTTTTTGAGCTCAGATGATAGGCATGATTTTTTCCTGCATAGTATGTACGTGTAACATCGGGGAGATTCTACCTTTAAACTGTTCTAACGGTACGTCTTAAAAGTTCATACATTTCATTATATGCGTGATCATCAAGATCCATTGACTTAGTTAAACGAAAATTTTAAACTTTTATATGTAAAAAAAATTAAATGGTCATGTACGAGTATATTAATAAAAACCTCTGTGTTCCTAACTGTATAGATACGTTGGATAATTTAATCGAATCCGGTAGAAACCGTTTACATTAACAATAATAAATTAAAACAAACAAAATCGTCGTTAAGTACAGTCGTGTTTCTTGAATCTCCAAAACGCTCACGAACACTAAAAGTGGATATAATCTTTGTTTCGGCTCAATATGGGGTTGGATTCTCCAGGAATGGGTGATACATAACAATCAGGAAAAATATGGGTTTCTATAAAAGGGTTGATTGGTATTTGGCCAACTTATTGCTGGTGGTGTCCAATGAATCACCTCTGACTATTTTATAATAAAGATCTATTCTCTCGAGACAGCTACTACCAGTACATTCTTTTCCTAGCCTAAGCATTTATTTGTAAATGAAACCCTCGAATATCACTTCAATTATAATAAATGGTAAATGTTCTGCAGAATTAAAGGAAAAAATACCACCATTTGTTACGCTAAGACGGGTAACACGAGGAACGGTTAATGCGCATAGGTTTACGGTGAAGCTGCCGAAACCTCGAACTGAAGATGTAAAGCGCGAATTTATTTATCGAACATCTAAGAAGTGGAATTCGTTGACTGGTTTTCAATTTCCGTTGAAGTATAAAATGCACAAGTTTAAGGCAGCTATCAACCTTTACTTGAAGGATCACGCGTTGGGTGCAGGAGCTCTGACAGTTACAAGGAGCTAGGTCAGTCTAAAAGTCCGCTCTGCACCCAACTAAAAAAAAAGGTAAAAAAAAAAAAAATTTAAATTATTACACCGTGTGTAATCTTGGATTTGAAGGTCTAATGAGCCACACGGATAATAATTCTGTGTTTCACTTCAAAGTATTGTGGCATTAGGTTAGGAAACTTGTCAATTGTAGGTCTTTATTCAACCCCAAAATAAAGGTTCATAAATAATTTAAATAATCTGATGGGTACTTTACCTGTATTCGTTGCCAGGCAACCGAAGATAGAAAATAAATTATGCTTCAGCTTAACGTTCATAATTTAAAGGTGACTAGTACTGACATGGAAAATGAATCGCTATCGATACCAGCCAAATGTATAGGCGATACGATTTTCATTCTAGAAAATCAGGGAAGAAAGTTTTTCTGTTTAGCAAGGTCATAATGAAGCGGAAAATGAGGAGAAGAGATAAACCACTTAACAGTCAGAAAAAACTAGCATAACCGTACGATTTCTAGCAGGGAAACCTCCGTGTTATTTACATATTCTGACTTACTTAATATTATACAAGAGTTCCAATTTGTTATTAAACACACTTAAATACAGATCTAAATGATATTTATTGAGGATTCTTACCGTACTAAATAACAGATCAGTATTCTAGTGGAACCAGTATTCTAGTGGTAGAGGAAAAAACGACCCGGTTACAGACACTTGTTGAATCGTTACTTAACTACTGTTACCGAAAGACAATCAGCAATCTGATCTAGAAATCTGTATTTGCCAATCCGCAATCTTCAGTCTGTAACAACTATCTGCACTCATTTTTTAGATTGAAATTTAAACATTAATACAAAATTCTGAAATAAATGTATTAGTTTGTTGCTCGGGAATCAGTAACAATTAATTTATTTACAATTTTATTTTTAAATATGCTTAATAAAATAAGAGTTAACTACACTTACAATTTATAACAACACTACAACACAATACTAATCTACTGAACTGAAAACCCTAATTTTAAACTGCAATTTGCGGTCAGTTGTCATAAATTCCTAACTAGCTGTGGCTAATCTCAACATAGAAGCCATGTAGAGTTACAATGACATATGATGAACTTGATACACGTAATTATCGTCCTCATCCAGCAAAAGAAACCTCCGAGTGGCGACTGGCGACAGAAACAACAACTCTCAATGGAAAACAACAAAAAGCATTCATAACAAACATACACTGAAGTATGTACAAACTTAATTCGAAAAATCATCAAATACAGATCTACTATTCATGATCATTATACTATCTAAACCTAAAATTACAAATTGCTATCTGTTCCATCACTCAGACATCTTCTCTTTCTCCATTCAAAACACATACATCCAACCACATGGCCTTCACACAACTGTATCAATTCTAGTGCAAGAGCAAAATTCATCTCGAGGTTACATTAATATTCTGCGCCTTTATAAACTTAGTTAACCTAGTGAACCACCACATTGATTAATCCAAGAAAGATAAATTAGATTAAACCTGAAAGCTCTCCAAAACCCATTATATTTAATACAAGTCGACAATGCCGTTAAAATATACACTAACCAGATAATTATGTAATCCAGGTATTGTGTCACAACATGTTTATTTAGAATATTTGTCTTTTTCAATCTGTTCTTTTGGTATCACAACCAAAAGGTCTCAAAACTCGTCGGACGTGGACACGTTAATTTGCTTCGGATATTTTACAGCAGATTTAGGCTTTTGCAGCAGACTAATGTTCACAGCAGCGGATGGTTTATTGCTAACAGCGGATGAAAGGGCAGCAGCGGCACCGGAACACAAGAACAATATCATTTATATATTTATATTCGGTGTATACGAATAAACTCAGCGGAGTATACACTCGATGACAATTAATTTTTGTAATGATGTTTATTGGAGAGGCTTTGTGTGACGACTGATTATTTATTTTTTTTATTATTACATTTTTTAATTTGCTTAGACTACAATCTATTACAATTTTTTTTTTTGTTTTGTTTTATAACATTAGAACATTCCGCCGCCCCTGAATCAGTTGATTCAGTCAACTTCATTAGTGACTGGTAACTTGCATATTTTTTGCACTGGACGCTGTACGACTATATTAATCTTAGCCATCTTCAAACTGACAACCCTCACTAGATTGTCACTGTCAGGATGTACCTTGACTACTCGTGCAATTGGCCAACATGTGGAAGGTGCTTTATCAGCAACGACGAGTACAACATCTCCAACCGCTATATTGTGCATTATATCTTGCCATTTGCTTCTACGCTGTAATGTCTGCAAATAATCTAGGTGCCATCTTCGCCAAAAATGCATATAAATCTGTCGGACCATTTTCCAGTGTGCGCTTGTTGACATTCTGGGTTCAAATTCACTATGTTCTGGAACGTCAATAAGTGCTCGGCCTATTGCAAGATGCGCTGGGGTTAATGGATCGAGATCATCAGAATATTCCACGCAAAGAGGACGTGAATTGATAGCTGCTTCGCATTTAACCATGACTGTAGTAAATTCCTCCAATGTTAAGTGCTGATTACCAATTATTCGTTTAAAATTTGTTTTTAGAAGTTTGACTGATGCCTCCCAAAGGCCCCCTATGTGTGGCGCAGCTGCTGGGATAAAATGCCATTGTATACCTGCTTGAAGTAGCCATGAGTGAATATCAGCATTCGAATTTTCCAGGAAGGTATATAACTCTGATAAATAGTTTGCAGCGCCGGTGAAGTTTGTCCCATTGTCGCAGTGTTCTGCAGATACCGCGTCTTGCGATGAATCGTTGTAATGCTCCGATAAAGCTCTCGGTTGTCAGATTACCGACGACTTCAATGTGTATTGCCTTCGTTGACATGCACACAAACAGACACACAAATACTTTAATTGTGCGTGCCCAACGCCTTCTTGTCATTACGATGGTAAATGGACCGCAGTAATCTACCCCAACTTCAGAAAACGCTTGTGAATACTGAACTCGAGATCTAGGCAGATTGACAATAGGTTGTTTTTCCAATCGTGGTGGAGCTCTGATGCACTGAATACATGTTCTTACCATTTGACGAACGATTTGCTTGCAATGAAGAATCCAATACTTACGTCTTATTAATGAATGACATAGACTAATTCCAGCATGACAATGGAAATGGTGATAATCGTACACAATCATTTTGGATACTGGTGAACTTCGAGGCAGGATGATTGGGTGTTTAACACTGTAGCTTGCAATGGATTCGTGGATTCTGCCACCGACTCGGATTAATTGATCATCTCCGATGAATGGATGCAACGTCTTGATCGAACTTGATTTGGAGACTGCTTTATTTTGTGTTAGCATTTTGTATTCATCTGGGAAATATATATTTTGAGTATACAAACAAATTTGTTTAGTCACTTCAAGAATGTCGCGCGTAGTTACACTAGTTACTATTTCTCCGATACTTCTAACCTTTAAGTGCGTCCGCCATATTTTGATGCATTTCTTAAGTAGAGCCATCAGATAGCACATTCGATGGAAACTTCGATATTTCAGCGTTAGTTCTTCAAACCATTCGCTTTTTCCAGTTGCACACGATATAACTCTTTGTTCTGGTATTACATCATTGGACACGTTACTCTTTTCGATAGGCCAATCATCTCGATTGTGTTGCAGAAAGTTTGGACCCGACCACCATAATTTGTTTTTCGATCAGCTCGTTTAGAAATATTCCACGTGAGGCGCAATCGGCTGGATTCATCTCGGATTGAATATGATGCTAGTGACTACGTGAGTATTTGTTTAGAATTGCTTCTGTCCTATTGGCTACAAATTCTTTCCACCTTGAAGGATGTGAGGAAAGCTAGTCGAGTACGATTTGTGAATCTGACCACAATACTATGTCAATGATTTTTAATGAAAGCGGTTTTTTAATCATTGAGACAAGTTCCGTAAGCAAAACTGCTGCTTGAAGTTCCAATCTTGGTAAAGTCAGCCGTTTAATGGGCGCCACCTTAGTTTTTGCTGCCAAAAGCTGGGAATTTTTACCGTTTACAGCATATACAACGCCTCCAAATGCACTTTGGCTTGCATCGGCGAACCCATGTAGTGTGACTCCATCTTCTGTACCAATCCAACGTTTTATTTTTACCAAGTTAATGTGTTCGAAGCTGTTCCTTATTTTTAGCCAATCAATAAGAATATCATGCGGCAATTCATCATCCCAATTCATTGTAGTGAGCCATAATTTTTGAAACGTTATTTTTATTTTAATAGTTAACGGGGACAGCCAACCAAGTGGATCGAATATTTTACTTGCTTCGGATATAAGAGTCCGTTTTGTGTGTACCTTTAACACCTGAGGAAAAGATGATTGAAATGTGAATTCGTCTGCTTTGGAATCCCAAATTAATCCCAATACTTTGCTTTGGCTGCTAATAGGGACTTCCTTCGAGTCAAGTGATAATACTGTGTCGTCGGTTTCGTTTCCTATTATTTTTTGACAGTTTGATCTGAACTTTCTTAAGTTAAATCCATATTGCTTGAGGTTTTTGATGAGTATGTCACGTATATCCATCAGCATGTCTGTTGATTTTAGGATGCACATCAAATCATCCACATATACGTTTTCGTTTAAAATTTTGGCAGCAATAGGATGTTCATCTTTTAATCTGATGGCTACTTCTTGTAAAGCTCTTGTGGCTAGGTACGATGCAGAGCAGGTACCATAGGTTACGGTTCGTAATTCGTAGGCAATCGGTGGTGATAGAGAATTCGTTCGCCAAATAATTCTCTGGTACTTTGAATCATTTTCATCTATCCATACCATTCTATACATTTTTTCAATATCACCGGTCAGTGTGTATTGATACTCTCTAAACTTCAGTAATATGTGTGTCAACGCTGATTGTATTGTTGGAGCCACTCTAAGAATATCGTTCAATGATTTACCGGTTTTGCCTTTGGCGGAAGCGTCGAACACCACTCTCAGCTTTGTAATGGAGCTATCTTTTAACACACCATGATGAGGCATGTAGTAATCGTTTGGGTTGACTGGGCCAATACTTCTCATGTGGTTCATCTTAAAGTACTCGTCCATAAAGTCATGATATAATGATTTGAAGTGTTGATCCCTTTCAAATCGACGCTCCATAGCTTTCAAACGGCTAAGTGCTAATGAATATGATGAGCTTAGTTCACTCACTGGCAATTTAAACGGCAGCCTAACACTAAATTTTCCATCTGTAGCCACACGGGTCGATTGCTTGAATATATCTTCGCACTCCTGCTCATCAATTGTTAATTTAGTTATGTTTGGAACGTTTTCGGTCTCCCAGAAGCGTTTAAGTGTGTTGTCGATGTTTGTTACTGTAGCAAATGTTTGAATAGAGTCTTCCCTGTTAACCGTGTTCTTACACGCTACAATCCATCCAAATTGAGTATTAATCGCAATTGAATTTTGAAGGTTAACCTTTTCTGTTGGTTTTAATACGTCGAATACTACGTTGACACCCAATAGTAGATCAATTGCTCTTGTTTCATGGAACCCAGGGTCAGCGAGTGGTAATTCCTTTAGTCGTTGTCTATCGCAATCCACTAATTCTATCTTGGGCGCTACAATCATTATTTTTGGAACTACATATGCCGTGACTTGTGTATTATATGAACCATTACCATTACGAATTTGCATATTGACCATGCCTTTAGTTGTACCCACATTTGTTTGGCCCAGTCCCATTACAGCAACTCTGCCATTTGTTTTCATCAGTTGTAATCGTTGTACGCAACGTTCCGTAACAAAGCAGGCTTCCGAAGCTGAATCCAATAAACAGCGAAATTCCAAGTAGTCGCCATTTTGGGATTTAATTTTTACTACGACCGTTGGTAATATTGCCGCAGGACTGGTGATATTGGTTTGACAAATAGTGGTACTAGAATTAGTATCAGTGATTGTTTCCTCATCTTTGTGCAACAAGGAATGATACTTTCTCTGACATTTGTTACATCTAAATCTGGAACTACATTTATACGTCCCGTGACCGATTTTTAAGCAATTGTAGCAATTTTTGCCTTCTTTTACGACTTGCATTCGTTCACTTGGTGACATGGCCAAGAATAACTTGCACTCACTTAATGTATGCGATGAACCGTCTTTGCATAATTGGCACAAAATAGTTGTTGATAGTGTATGAGTGTTTAGTGTTTTGGTTGTTGTGGTCTTTTTGGACATTCCAAGAGTCTCCAAACTGTCCAATCTTTTTTGTAGGAAATCGAAGAATTCTTTTAAAGTTGGAAATTCCTTACTAGACATATCCTGGGACCATAACGCTCTGGACTCGAAATCTAGCTTCTTTAAAAGGATGTGGATTAGCCAAGGGTCACGTTCATTGGCAGCGCCACCAATCGCATTTAAACCCCGAATTACTGCATCAGATCTGTCATAAAGTAGTCGAATGTTGTTAGCACTAGCATGACTTATATGCGGCTGATCAATGAAATCACATATGAAGGTATTTACACTAAACCGTTTTCGATCATATCGCTTGCGTAATCGTTCTAATGCCTCACTATAATTTGAGTTTGTGACACTCATATGAGTTATTAACTGAGCAGCTTCACCTTTCACACTGCACTTTAAATAATGTAACTTTTCAGCATCCGATAGTGAGCTGTTATGTATTTGGATCTCAAACAGTTCGATAAATGATTGCCACTCGGTATAACGACCAGTGAATTCTGGCAAGTGCATTTTGGGTAGCTTTAATTTTGATGAGCTATCAATATTAGGATGTGAAAATGCCGCTGCTTTAACATCACCATGCGGACTGGAGGTATGTCCTGCTAGAGATGTTCCAAAACTTAATGATGCTCTTCGCTTATTCAACAAAGTAGTCAGATCTTTAACAGCATTGAAATATATATCTTCAACCTCTTGAAGCATTGATGGCTCATCAGGTTTTTCTATAAATAGTTTTTCTTTTATAGTACCAACTTGTTGTAAAAGACTATCGGCACGATGTCTTCGGATGCTTAGCTCTTCTACAGTAACTTCTGGATTGTCACGTGCGCTATCAGCAAATTGGCCTATACGAGTGATAGCCTCCTTTAATGAATTCATTGACCTCTTAATGGCAGCAATATTTTGATTATCCATGTTGTGAAATTGTTATTAATTCGGTACAGGTTAGAAATAACCACGTGTATTTTATTTTATAGATTGACTTTGATCTATATCGTGATGGCGGCTTATTCTTTTCTTCTAACTTTGTTATCAATTTGTGGCACTAACACTTTACACAAACTTAGATTAAGTAAATTTCGTTACCTTAGTCGCCAGTTGTTTGTTACACAAAGCCAATCCGGTTCGAAGGACCAATGTTCTTTTGGTATCACAACCAAAAGGTCTCAAAACTCGTCGGACGTGGACACGTTAATTTGCTTCGGATATTTTACAGCAGATTTAGGCTTTTGCAGCAGACAAATGTTCACAGCAGCGGATGGTTTATTGCTAACAGCGGATGAAAGGGCAGCAGCGGCACCGGAACACAAGAACAATATCATTTATATATTTATATTCGGTGTATACGAATAAACTCAGCGGAGTATACACTCGATGACAATTAATTTTTGTAATGATGTTTATTGGAGAGGCTTGTGTTCACTGACATTTTCACTGATTATTTATTTTTTTTATTATTACATTTTTTAATTTGCTTAGACTACAATCTATTACAATTTTTTTTTTGTTTTGTTTTATAACATTAGAACACAATCCGTTGTTGGAACTCGCCAACGAAATATAAAAAGGTGAAAACGCTTTACATTTATAACTAGCGAACATTTTCACTTGTGGGCGTTTCCACACTTTACCTTAAAATTATATTAATTTCCGTAAGTACTATTTAATTATTTCGATTAAAATTATCTGATTATGTAATAAATTTCAATCACGAGTGGAGCATCAAACAGAAAGCCTAGAACACATCAACCACACTCACAAAAAAGCTCCATACAAAAATCAAAGAAGTTACTGAAACAAAAAAACAACTATATAAAGTGACCATCAAACCACTCACACAAACTTGTCTGGTTGATTAAACAATATAAACTATAATATAAACATGCTTTCGTGACACATGTGGTATATCAACCAGACAAACTTGTCTGGTTGATATACCACATGTGTCACGAAAGCATGTACATTCTAGGTACCTCCAACAACATAGAAACCAGTCTCTCCATCAAGAATTAGTTCACGAGATGCTGATTTTTCATCTCCCACGACCCATCACCAGTCAAACCCACTCAAATTCAACCTGAGCAAAACAATGCTGTATAAGATAGCCGGAAATTTTTAGCAGAAAAAATGATTTTTATACTCGCTACCAGGGGCACTACTATCGCTAAAGAGCATTTCTTCTGCTGTCATTTTTGTATAGCCAACCGAATTTTTCTGTAAACTTTTTAATTTTCTTCAATATTTTAACTATAAAATTATTCTAGATTCAAATAAAATATATATATTATTTACATAAGATCATAATATACTGTATAAAACATATTAATTTCATCTACAGTTTAACTACTGTAAGCTACCTGTAATAAATATTTCAGTATGAGTTTCCAGTAGCTTAGT